>CM040180.1:38014022-38604022 GCA_022606695.1 Vaccinium macrocarpon | reverse complement strand
TTTAGCTCATGCAAATGATTTTGAAGTAAAAATATGAACTTTTTGAGAACCAAAAGAGCACAGCTAACTATTAAAAGACAATCAAGACCAACAGAAGGCTCAAAACTTGACAAAAACAGAAATCGGCTGTGATTGAATTGAGCGCCAAGGCTATAGGCTATAAAGCCAACCCCAATTTCACCTGCAGATTTTGATAATGTTTTTTAGCAACTTTCTGACCTTTGTGAGTTCAATTCAAGTATAGAGAACTTAATTGAACTCACTGGTCACCCTCAGATGAACCAAAATAGTGAAAACCACTTGTTAAACTACCTTTTACACTCGATTGAAAGCTTGAACTTGATTGTGGGTTTGAGAATCAACAATTGTTGGTGTTTCTGGCTAGTATTGTGGATGGATGATGGGGATTATGAAGTTAATTGATGAACATGAGTTGAATTTTTGGTTTGGCAGATGTTTTTTTTTTTTTTTTTTTGCAGATGGTTTTGATGAAAAAGAGTGGTATTGTAGAGAGAGAGAGGGAGAGGACGATTACTGGGAGTATGGTGTGCTAGAGTATGAAAATGGTGAACCCCGAAATCAGGAGGTAGTGGGGGTTTATATATAGTGAGTGGAGGGAAAGAAAGTAGGGAGAGATAGTGGGTTTATGCCTTAGGTGTATTTTTAGATGTATATTGTAGCAATGTAGGGTGTATTATACATGCACAATACGTATAGAAGTAATTAGACACTCCCCCCTGCATGAGATCTCATGATTAGATACTCTGCAGATTCCCCGACCGGTTCGAGTTTAGCGCTGCCAAAGTAGACTTGGCGCCAAGGTCTCTCATCGGTTGGGCTTCAAGGTGCTCCTCCGGGTTGGCTTCAAGGGCTCTTGGTGGCAAGTCACTGGTTTGGCTTGGTTTAACAAGGCTTGGTTTAGCCTGGGTTATTTGGAGGTGTTTGGTTGCTTTTGATCAAATTCAAGTTATTTTCACAAGCTTCGGGTAGTCATGATTGTGTTGGTGCAAAATTCGAGATGTCGGAGGCCCGACCGCGTTGATGGCGGAACTTGCTTCGAGGCACGTTCTTATGTCGCTTTTAAAACAAAGATTCGCCTCACCGTTTGGTGTGCAGGGTTGATAGCGAATGCTCGAGGATACAATCTAAGCCAATCAATTCAATGATCTTACACTGCGCCCCATGCTAAACGAAGGATAGACAGTAATACCGAAGCCCAAAAGAATCGAAGAACTCAGGAATGGCTAGCACCGCTTTCGCAGAGTAACCAGACAAAGAATACAAGAAAGCGATTTGTAGAAATTTCGCAGAGTAACAAGGCTAGAATTTTTGTTATATCATCACATAATTCCGTGTTATATATAGGCCCGTATACCCTCTTTTCACTTTTTAGGACACGCCCTTTAAAGGAATGACTTGAGTTTGAGTCAGCGACCTTCCATTTCAGAAATGATCCGGCGCCCCAATCCAATGTCACCAAGATATACAGATTATGCCGTGACGACCACCATTTTCCCTGCTAAAAAACAGCCACTTTTATGCCAACTTGTTTCGACATAAAAGAAACAGCGATCGCATACCGCTTCTTGCCAACCGGTATCATGCTAAGTGCAAAGGCGCCATCAAAGCGCCACACGCCTTCATCAACACGCCACGACGCTAAAAAGTAAAAGCGTATGGGTGTGATTCATCACCGGCGTAGCTGGTAATGTGCGCAACACATAGGTGCCTTGCTACTTAATATTATGTGAACATTATAGCAATGCTTCCACATATAAACAACTCAAACATTTCCTCACTAGCCAATGTGGGACAAAACCAAAAAACAACAATAAAAGCTTTCTAAAAGGCACAAGGAACATTTTGATAAAACCCCAAATAAAAACCCATTTATTTTGATAATTTCCAACAGATTGGTCCGTTCTCATCATTGGGAACGCTCGAGTGTATCCTAGGTTCAAAATCGAGGTGTCTACACTAGTGTTTAGCCTAGTTTGGAGGAGTTAGTGGTCCAGTTTAGTTGCTATTTTTTTTGGTGTTTTCTGTTAACGTTAAGGCCTATTTATATAGACCATTATCTATTGGAATAATATATGTTTTTAGCCTCAAGTCTTATAACTCTTCTCTTGTCCATCAGTTTCAGTCCTTCAGATTGTAATCCTTCAGATTGTAATAGAACTGCCTATATTACGAGACTTCATCATTGCCTATATTCTAGTTCTTCTGTTGGGATGGAATTCTGATGAAAGCTTCATCTCTACTCTACACATTGCTTTAGTAATGTTTATTTATGAGTGCTTTTGCTGTTCTGCTGTTTTGGTTCGGCCATGAGGCTCAGACTTTGTATTATTCTGTTCGTTTTTGCTTCTGGTTGATGTCTTGTTAACCACTTGCATCGTTTCAGGTCCAAATAGCATATCATTGTCGCGTGTTTGGGTGTCGACATAGTTGGGATGCTCTCACTTGTTGTGATGCCTTGGTTCCCTTTAATCATTGTTATCTTTTATTACGATTAACAAAATTTCTTTGTTGTTTAGAAAACAAAAAAAAAAGAATCTCTCTCTTCCAATGTTCTCTCGATTAAAGATGTCATATATATTAATCAAAAAAGAAAAAGAAAAAAAGAAGTAACATAGAAACCAATTATTTTCAAATGGAGTTGAACAAGACTAAAAAATCGATACGTCCCAAAATAAAATCTCTACTCTAGTAACTAATAATCCCATTTTATTGGCTCTTGCAACTCTATGAAATTGCGACGCGATGGATGGGAAAAAAGAGATCCACAAATTTTTAGGGGGAGAGAGAGAGAGAGTAAATAATTGGGAACACCCGTGAGTCCTATTTTGGACAGAGATTGTAGATATCTCTAGTGTGTGTTGTGTTATGGCCTATAATTTGACCCTACCGTATGTCGCAACATCGCCTACTTCACCAACTCTACAAAAAGGACACCAAAATCGGATCCCTCTTGACCCAACAGTCGTGTAGCTGTACTTAAGTTTTGTGAGCTCAATTTAGGATATTTATATCTTTATTGCTGGGATGACTAGAGATTGCGATAGTATGTACCATGTATTCTTCTAAAATATGACTAAAAAAATGAAGTTCAAAATAAAAACCGAGATAACTTGAGGTGGGGTTCTATATAGTGACAATTTTGCGGTTCTAAACATCATCGTTGGCTAGAATGGAGACAAAAAAATCAAATTTTATCGAAATGAACAAAAAGAAAACATAAATTCTCACTGTAAAATTGTCTTTTGAATAAATTGGATGCTTAGAAACAAACTCTGAGGAAAAAAAATCATCTTTTATTTTCGTATAAGAATCATAGGAAGCATGAATCCATCATGTGTATCAAGAAATAAATCACGAAGAGAAAAAAATAAAATAAAAGACAGTTCAGACACTTGACAAAATTCCAAAAATCAATTAACTAATTTAGAAACAAACAGAGAAGTTGAAACAATTAAAATTAATTTAAAAGTTGTCATCAAACCATCTTATTCCAAGTTTGTACGCCAAAGTTTAAAACCTATAAGCGATTGAAATCCAAGAACAATACAAAAAGACAGTTCAGACACTTCGGTTGCGGGCTTCTATACCTATTTCCATTTTTTGACCTGTAACGAACTCATTACCTTCCCCGTTTTTTGCTATTGACCATTTTGGTCATGTATGCCGGATATAATTTAAGGTAGTTAACTCATAAGATTGAGGAAGTCAAAATCTACCAAAACCTTCTTCAACTCGGAAGACTGCATGTTTTGGGACACGACAGCAGCAGCACCCACAGCCAGTGCAACAGACACGAGCACCATTCCCTTCATGCATCCATGGCTACTTGACAGTCGTCCCAGGAGCACATTACAGTGCTTTTGTGCTTCCTTGAAAGAGGCCAGGCGGGTAGCATCCTCCTCAGTGGCCAACGCCTTCTCATTCTACAACATCCAAGATTAAAAAAAGTAGTCAGGTAAAAGATCCTTATTGATAAACTTGAACTTAATTATCAGTATGAAGAGTGAAGAAAGTGAAATGGAAATATAGATAGAAACAAGGTAAATCGATTCTGATGTATGAGAACAATATCATGGAGTATTTGTGGAATTCAAAACAGTTCAGTTCTGTTCTGTTCTGTTCTGTGCGGTAGATTTGGGTTGTGTGGGAGTCAAAATGAAGCCTGATTTCATATTCAAAAACTAGGACAAGCATCAGTCACAGCATATGGAACATCGGAAATGAACATAAAAAACGACATTGATAATATAACCAGGCATACTTTTACTCTTTAGCAAGCATCAAAACCGGGTTGATGTAAAATAACCTAGGGTGTGTTTGGTTTATGGATTTGTGGAAGGATTTACCAAGGGAAACCTATAGGTAAGAAAACTGAAAATCAAAGAAATAATTTTAGCTTATTTACATCATTTTTATCTCTGCTGTTTATTTTTTGTTTCGCTATTCTTCCCCTCCTATGTCTCGAGAAATCCAGATCCAGACAGAATCTCAAAAAACAATTTGGATAATCTCAAATAAAAGAAAAAGAAAAAGGCAAGAATAAAATCATGGTCGTTCCAGGCTCACATTCCATTTTCCTACCACAGCAAGTCACATATTTAAAACGTCTTAGTCATGTTATAATGCATCTGGTTACCTTCTTCTTGAAACTTGTTAAAGCCACCTTCACAGGCTCAAGAGAAAAATGATTAAGCGACTGTTCCTTCCATTCAGCAGCAAGCTTTCTGAGAACAACAACACTTGCTTCGAGATTATCCAGATAAATGTCATCCTGTACGTTTTACCACAACAAAGAAAGTAATTAACCTTTTTGCTCGGCAACAATAAGTAATTGAAGCACGCATGCATCACAACAAAAGAAGCAAGCTCCAGTTAATAGACAAAAACATTTAAGTAGAAGAAATAACAATCAAAACTGCTTACCCATTGTTTGTAACAATCAAGGTTTTGGGTCAAACACCATATGAATATAGTGCTTGCTTCCCTTGATAGATCAGCTACACCTGTTAACAACTCCCTCTATCAACCCCCAATCTAATCCTATAGGCCTATAAATTAGAAAATGAACGATCAAAACAGCCACCATAAGGTATGTTATCAATTTATCTTGCCTTCTCCAGCAGCTTTGACAGCAAACTGCAATATTTGCTGTGTCGTTTGTTTCATTCCTTTGCTTCCTGTGGAACCGGCGAGAGCAATGGCTTTCAAGGTGGGATATACAGCTTCAAATCTCTCAGTTGCCTGAACAGAGCACGACTCTAAGAACTTCAAACACCAATTGTGTGAAAATAAGAGTGGTCCAGGTAAAATGCAAACGAATATAGCACGTGCTTTGACAATCAACAGACATTGGTCTCTGGTTTGAAGGTTGCATGTGCTAAAAGTCCTATACGAATATTCCGTTTATCATTCTCGTCTTTCGCAAAACTTCAAATTTATTTCTTTTGTTGTCTTGACTTCTAAATTTTTTAATTTGTTTCCACTGAAACAAACGAGATTCCAATTCCTAAGAGACTGAAACGAAGAACTATTGGAAGAACCAAGTTCTAGTGTTCTTAATGAAAGACAGCAGCATAGAGCGTGACACATCAAAACACAATGAAACATAGCCATACATATAGGGTAAAGATGGATTTGAGATTCATTTGACAAATATTAACAATTTGTTGAGCAATAGTGTTACACATTTTGACTTTATACTCATTCCTTCCTAAGAATAAATGAATCAATTTTGATATCTAAATTTGATTACCCATAATTAGTCTTACACGTGCTTAGAAATATTTTAGTTCCAAGTCTAGAAATATTTCTTGTATTTCCACTTTCCTTTTGTTGCTTTACAAATGTTTGGAAAACATAGATGTCTTCAAAATGTTTCCATTTCTATGCTTGTCGAAACAACCCCTAGGGATCGGAAGTTTTTATTGTTTCCTATAAAGTACATACCTTGACTCTAGCTGAAGGAGCAGGGAATGTGGATCTCATAAGAACCTCAAGAGCAGAAGGTGGCACTATACGCTCCCCTTTCCTGACAGCACCATTTACCAGAATACGAGAAGCTTTTGGGGTAGATAAAATTCTGTAAGATATCAGAATGGGTTTTGAATCAGAAAATAATAATGAAGATAAAACAAGGAGAAGCAGGCAGCCAGTGAAATAATTGCAATAGTTCAAACCTCTCCACTAACTGTAAAATCAAGTCTCTTGACTGCGGATTGCAACTTGATTTACTGCTCAGCATTTGCAAAAGGTAATGTACCCACATAAAAAGCCCCACAACCAAATCACCTTGACACGCCTAAGACCAAAATAGTTGAATCTCGATTGAGAACTACCAAAAAAACAAACAACAAAGAAACATCCATTCAAGCAATCGTGTATTGTAGTTTCACCTGAGTAATCACCCATATTGTGACTGGAAGCTTATCTTGGCCTTGATATTTCGGATTCTCCTTTATTATGGGCAATAGACTGATCAACACATCAGGTTTTTGTCGCAACGTCATAGCTAGAACCACAAATATGGCAACCTGCAGCTCCACAATTATATCAATATCAACTGCTCACATGGTAGAAGCAGGAAATTTAACTAGGAATTGTTGATCCTTCATAAATGAGCTTAAAAGAAGAAAGAGATTCAGGATTCAAAGCAGAATATAGTTCATCATACAAGCATGCAATTATATGCTTATATTATTTCGAAGTTTTGCAAACATAGCAGTTCCAGGAAGCCAATACCATACCAAACAAATAAAGAGCAAAAACAGAAATAGGCTGCTAAATGTCTTATACATGGGTATCATTATAAAGAAAAGTTGGTAGAGTATTGCAGATAGCAGTTAAAATGAAATTCCAATACTAAGATGCATCAGATGTCTACCCATTGCAATCTAGAAGTTCTCTAATAAAGAGAATATGTCATTGAGATTCATTGACTGACTAAACAAGTGATTCCTGACAACTAAATTGGACGTCTTTGTCTAATATCACCGTAGTTAAGAGTAGACCCTACAATTGCTACAAAATTATCCCCAAGAGTCATGTATTTACCTATAGAAAGGTCAACAGCATCATTGCTCTGACAAATTAACAAGTGTGCCATGTACTACAGGGTAACTGAAAGTGGTGCCTCCTATTTGGATACTTGAGGACAGTTCGTAATTGTTCCTTCATGATGTATATGAATCATATGACCATATGGTACACTTATCTGCTCCTAACATGGGAACAAAAAATCTTCAATGTACATTAATTTTACATTTACAAGTTACCCTTTTGGATACTTGGATACTTCTCAGATGGTCCCTAAACCATCAACTTATCTGATTAGCACAAAGAGAAGTATAAAATGGACGCCTAATATATGAAAGTACTAATACTAATAAATGTTAAGCATACTTTAACAACACTGCACACTCAAGTAGTATGCCTTAACTGCCAACCTTCATCTTTCATTTTTGTATTGTTCGATAATTCCTTTTTCGGACTAATTTTATCATTTAGTTTAACAAAGGCCTACCAATCGATTTCAATCTTAAAGCAAACACTTGCAACTTGCAAGCTTTGATTTGTATAACCTACTTTAAGACCCACTATTTAAGCAGATATTAGATCACAAATTTTTCCAGGAGGAGGAGGTTTGAAAGTGAAGGAACCAATGACGTATGACCAGAAAGCCTGGGCTCAATCGTTAAAGGAACTTGAGGATGACGACTAAAACCAGATTGCATTAATAGTTCCAGATGCCAAGGATAAAAGAGTAGAAAATCTATGGAAGAACAGGGGCCTGACAGCACCCAAAAACGAAAACAGCACCTCGCATGCTGCATGACTGTATCATCTCAGTATTGCAATAAGGCAATGACCTCAGGCCTCAACTACCATTTAACCATGCGTGCAAGGGTAAGTATTTAGAAAACACCACTTCGACAATCCCCATCTTGGCAGAAATGTGCAATTCTGTTTTGCTTTAACTGATGAAATGTAAAGTAGTGTCTACAACATAGATATATAATATACGTGCATTATGATGTCTACAGGATCGTCGGATCGTCCATACTACCAACCATCAGTCCGACTGTGACACAATATCCATCCCCCCTAGATATGCAGTTCTCTGACCATTGCACCATCGCACCAACTTCCACGGGTACTAATAATTGCCCAGCCGTATTTCCCTAATAGTTACTGGATTTGAGACTTATTCAGCTGTTTGTTATTCTGGGTTACTTATGAGCTATTTAAAAAACCCATAGTCATAATGGGCCTTTATAAATCATTTCCTGGGGCTTTTGTAACTGTTCATTTCAATTCTACGTCAGATATATCAAACAGTAGCAGCTAGATATCATGGGAAAAATTGCAAATAGAAGAAATGATGCCATTTTTCCTTGGAGACGAAGAATTCTATTTTCATTCCAAAAACGAAAAACTTGAAACAAATAGTTCAGCAAGACAAATAGCTGTTACTCCCTCCGTAGCGCAAATATGGTCCAACATTCCATTTCGGTATGTCCCATAAAGATTGTCCATTCTGAAAAGTTCCAAATAAGTAATGCAAGTTTTAGTTAGTTTCATTTAATTTTGATAATTCACAATGTCGGGGCCAACCAGCTAACACAAAACTTGATTAGATCCTGGGGACCTAATCCTGCCATCCACTAGCGGGAAATCCAATGAAAGCCAGGGAAAAGCCACAGATAGATTAACCACATAAGAGCTTATATCACCCGGGAGGTTTTGAGCATTCAATAATGATAGGTGTGTGTGTGTGGGCTCCACACACCATGTGACTACGTTGGAGCCATGTTAGAGACTTTTGTTGTACCTCTATCATTTTTGTTAAACATTAGACCATAAGAGGGAGCAAACCCTGAAGTTAGCATTGACCACCAAGCCAAACCCAAGGGCTTCTCAATTAGTTTCACAATAATTTCTCTCACTTTGTTCGTGCTATAAGTGCAACCTACTATTACCAGAATCTCATTCTTTCATCCACCCCTCAAAGTGAGAACTACGTCCAAGGGAGTCTTAGAGCCTTGTCCCACACCGAAATAATTGCACGTCCGAATTTAGGATATCATATATATATATATATATATATATATATATATATATATATATATAGGTACATGACCTTGTGGGCCTCTCCACTACCAATTTCTAATTTTCCACTCGATTGAGTTAAATCTTTTTAGCACAATGCGAAAAATAAATATGTGCTTGGTCACACTATTCTTTAACAAGAATAAAAATAAATTAACGTGTGAGCCTTTGAATAAGTATTTGAAGAATTAAACATAATCTTACTTAGAAACCTGGTAAGGATGATATCTCAATCTCTGCAGTGAAGATCTAATCAATTCGTCATTTTTATAAACAAAAAATATATCAGCTCCTACGCTCCACAAAATGTATGCATTTCATTAGCAAAAAATTAAAAGGATAGTAGACACCTCATATTTTTTAGCCTCTTCACTCACAACCTATTGATTTTGACTTGGATGCTTTTAACATGGAGTTGGATTTGGGTAACACTCAATTATTCTCTTAGTAACTTGTTTCTGCTTTGTTCATGTCGTAAATGCATCATATATCATGATTCCATTCTCTAATTCTTTTGTCTACCTTTTGAGTCTCACAAACAATGAGTATAGTTTGTCCTACTTGAGTGTAATTAATCCTCCAAAGTTATTATGCGAGCCTCGTACGTCTCTCCATTAATTGTCAACTGGGAGATAGGCACCTCAATAGAATATAAACATCTTGTGCACTTGGTCGCAATGCAGTTCCGAAAGAAAGGAAATAATTTAAAGTATGCATAAAAGATGCCATTTAATGGAGAATTTAAGACTTTAAGCTAATATTTCTAGCAAAAGTGGGAAAATAATCAGAACGAAGATGTCTCAACCTGCATAAGGAAGGTCTATCAAGTTTCATCATTATTAAAACAGTAATCAACTCCTACACTCCCCGATATGCATGCAGTCATTCCATTATTATTAACG
This sequence comes from Vaccinium macrocarpon, assembly GCA_022606695.1. Taxonomy (NCBI): domain Eukaryota; kingdom Viridiplantae; phylum Streptophyta; class Magnoliopsida; order Ericales; family Ericaceae; genus Vaccinium; species Vaccinium macrocarpon. The sequence continues at coordinate 38,593,994 of CM040180.1, read as the reverse complement.
AAATCTGGAAAGTTACATTTTTCCTCACATGGGCATAATAAGAGGTCTACCACTTCATGTAAGTACTGCCCATTTGTCGGTGGCCTCCAATTCTCAACAAACACGTCCTATGTACCAGTATATTCCCTTAGCAGATATTTTAGGAAACTGACAAAATAACAACCAAGACGTGTCACATCCCATAATCAATGTGATCCACATCTTTCATGTCCATGTTAATTATGACCACCTAAGTACAATCCCATGACTGAGAAATTACTTAGCTTTTACCGATCTTTCATTCTTAATTGCCCTGTGGATTACCCAAGAAAACGTGCTATGTATCGCTAAAGTTCATCCAGAATATCTCAAACTTGCCCACGACAACAACAATAGAAGTTTAGGGAGCTAAACTGTCAAACACACATACAATCCCACGACACCCTTCTATGTTGCATCTGAGTCTGAGAGGTTCAAGTATCAAACACAAGACACTTTTCCAGTCCTATGAATTGTCAAAAAACTTGCTTAGTAGGGAATCTTCTCTAATGTGCATATTCGTTGTCCCAAAGTAGAAGCCTCAGATTAATTAAATGTAATAACTAAACAACCATCTAAATGTAATAACTAAACAACCATCATAGAAATTCCAAAATCATTATGTTGGCAAGAAGCTTTTCCGTTTTCCTTAAAGCTAAAGCTGCTAAGCTAAAAACAATGACAAACTTATCAAGGAAAATGGCAAAAATTACCTGTGATTTTGTAGGTGATTGTTGAACAACTTTTTTGGATCCCTTAGCAGCTCCATGATGGATAGCTAGGTCAGCAAGTATGCTATCCATCGACCACAATACAAAGGAACCAAGTGCTTCAAAAGATCGATTGTTAAGCCAGTTGGTTGATGTCTTATAAATGGCTTCAGAAATATGAGAAAGAGGGATCTGTTCGAAAAAGTAGTTACTAGTTAAGTTTAGCAATCCATTCCTTGTACTTGAAACTGGTATGAATTACAATGAATGAAACAATGCAGGCATTTGAGTGTTAAGGCAAGGTTAAATGCGATAAGGTTGAAACAATTCCGGGAAAGCATAAAAAGCGTGCACGAACGTACAATTCTTCATGTTTTTCTTCTCAATAGGTGGTAGATCATTTAAACGCATCATTAGCTATTAAGAATTATAACCATGGGAGACTTCAGACAACTATTTGAGAAATAGAACAATTCACGCATACAAAATGAAATTTTTGGCCACACAAATCAATGAAATCATCCAAAATTTTATATATATCTTAAGAAGACGAATTCTCTCTCTTTCTAGTTACTTGAGAAAGACATTTGTTTCTAGCACTAATCATAAAACCAAATTAGAGTTATTGAATGGATTTTATGAGACAAAATGGGAAATTTGATTTTAGTTGGTGTTTTATGTAGGGGTGATAAAATCACCTTGTTTTCCCAATAGATAAAATCTAGTGTGATAATAGTTGTGGATAATATAGTGTGATAAAAATCACATTCCTTTTTTATGAATCTATTCGTAAAAGATGATGATAAAATCAAAGACGATAAAATCAAATAATCCATTCAAGAACTCCCTAAACAAACTTTTGAAAGATGAGAGAATCTCACATCAATCATCTTAGCAACAGTAGACTCCTTGAGTGTCTTGGCCCATGGAAACTGAGATGCACCTACTGAAGCAAATGCACGGCCGAAATAGTCCGCAAACCGCATCAGCAGAATATCCTGCTGCGATTCATACGAAACCTACAAAAAAACAAAAAATAAAATAATAAACATCAAACAATAGGAAAAAAAAAATCCACATTAGAACAACGGATCAGTTAGTCGTGATCGATTACAATTACTGATACAAAAAACAAACAAAAAGTCATAGCCACCCAACTTCAAAACGCAATTCTGGACACAATTATTCTCGGAAACGTTGCTATTTGACAATGTATGTCGATCGGCTTTGAATGCAGTTGTGTAGGGCTGATAAACGAACCAAAACGTTCCAGTTCGAACTCGTGTTGCTCGTCAAAAGCTCTCTTTTGAGATCAGTTTGTTAACTAAATAATAAAAAAACCAAGCTTGAATTTTTTTTTTTAAGCTTTTCAAGCTTTCAAACCAAGCTCAAACAAACTAACGTCGGCCTATGATGTGTACTTGTGATCAGTTCGATGAAAGCTAGTTCGCGAGTGGTTTGTCTCATAAACAAGCCAACTCGTCGAGTTTTCAAAGCAAGCCGCCGCAATCAACGGTTTGGCTCGTTTATCGGCCCTAGTTGAGAATTATGATTTAAAATTGCGTTTCTACGATTACTCAAAAACAAGAGACTTATAGAATTCACCGTTATATCAGCAAGGAAATCAGAAAGATCAGAATCATCAATACTCGCCGCGGCTTCCGCCACAGTAACCTTCGGCTTCTTCGGCTTTTTCGCCTTCACCTTCTTCACCTCCTCCGCACCTCCAGCATTCTCGCCGTTATCTTCGCCATCATCCTCGCCGTCCAATTTCGCTTCTCCTCCTCCGCCAGCGGCCACGGCGGCTTCCCTCTGAGCTTCCAAAAGGCGGCGCCGGCGATCCTCCGACTGCTGCTCGATCGACTGGAACACGTCGTGCGACAGCGTTTGGGGATCAGAGATGGTCTCAGGAGGCGGCTTCGTCGACTGCTTCCTGTTGTTCCGCTTCTGGTACGACACCGTTTTCCATCCGTACTCGTCGTCGTTCTTGATTTTGCTGCTCTCTTCTTCTCCTCTCAGAATTGCCTCAATAGCCTCTGAATTTTCGTCCATTGTTGAGTTTTCTCTCTCTAGAAACAAGCACTGTGTTCTCTCTCTTCCCTCTCAGTTATATAGGGGGAGTGGTGGGAGAAAGGACAGGAAAGAGAACTGCAAAAATTTAAATCCACGTGGATGAATAAATTTGTTTATTATAATCCGTTCTTACCCTCTCGATAGAATTAAAATATCACAAATGCCACTGTTAGGACTATAAAAATCAAGATTGGATTCAAGATAAGATTCTATGATTGAGGTAATTCGTCAAATTGTGCAAGTTTGCACTTTGGCCCCTTTCACTAGCACCTACAGAATCGAACTTATTTTATTTGCTTTCAGAAATAAACTAAAAGGAAGAAGAGTATAGTAGAGATTTTTTTTGAACTTGTATAGTAGAGATTATTACAAGATCGTATGAACTAAATAAAAATAACTTGGTCATTTTGGAACGATCATGATTAATTGCAACATCTGTTTTTGTTCTCCAAATTTGTCTTTTTCCATGTTGCAAGTTTTTATTTATTTATTTATTATTATTGGTTGAGCATTGACAAACTCAACATCTCCAGCTTTACGCGCCTTCTTAGTGCTGCATTGCTCTTTACACCTGGCTTTCTACGCATCAGGATGCACACATGCTCGACTAACTACCTCAATCATTGTCAAATGTGACCAAGCAAACATTGTTTACAGCTCAGAACTCTTTATTTTGTGATTAATTAGCTTTGATAATCTTTTATATGGTAAATCAATTAGCTCTGTTTAATTTGGTAGTAACACTTCCAACAATAGTGTTTCTCTCTCAGGTGTATTGTCCAACCGACTTCATGTTTAGTGTCATGCGTTAAAGATCTTTTACTTTAATCTAAGTCCTTAACTCAGTTTCAAATTAATTATTCTTTGCGATTAGAAATTAATTATGGTAAGTAATACCATGTGATAATCATACTTCATTCGTCAAATGAAATGATAATAACAATAACCGAGATCAATTTATCAATTGTCGCACGAAAACTCGAATGACTAGATTTAATATTGAACAAATATTTCTTTCATAATTCAGCCCCTTCCAACTTTGATTCCTAGCTCTAACACTGGACATGTTATACGAAGGCATTAGTTAAGAAATGAGATATTAACTAAAAAAAAGAGTTTGTATGGTAGTTGAATGAATGGATAAGAGTAAAAGGGTAAAGAAATTACGTCAAAGTTTAAGGAGTTGTCCTTCGTAATGATACAAAAAAAAGGGTTTGGAGAGGTTCGAACGGCATGCCGGTAGTTTTGCCCAGTCGAAAAAGCTAATGATGGGGTGGGGTGGGTTTCGCTTAGTTTATCTACCAAATAAGTAGTCCAGATATAAAGGGAACCAAATACCAAATAAGACTTGGCCGAATTAATTTATCTCCCAAGACATTTAACCCTTCCCTACCATCCAAATGATTTTTTTATGTCCTAGTTGGAACTTTCATTGGTTGGATGCCACGTAAAATTTTCATTGGTCAGACGACAAAACGTAAAAATTTGAGAATAATTGTTGGGCTACACTAAAGATAATATATTTGCATTATCGTGCTTTCACAAAAACATAAAAATAATAAGATCATGGTGTGTTAAAGATGGAAAAAAATTTAAGGTGTAAAGGAATTGGATATGTGTGTTTAACACAAAGGTAATTAAGGCAATTATAGAAATTATAAGACTTTCTTAGTTTCAAAAAAAGGTGTTGCAATTTATGCAATAAAAATTATACTTGGGTTTCTTGTGGTGAATGAAAATAATCTAGCCCAATCTTATTGAAAGCAATGGTAAAATGTTATTGCATTTTAAGTTTTGGAATGCAGATTTTCAAAGCCTGTGAGAACAATTGTTTGGCTACATAACTAGAATAATTATTTCTTTGGGCCGTGCATGCACTGAGGTAGAAAATACTGCATCTGACGTCGATTGCAGACTATTGGTGAATAGGCAACATGGGCAATTAATAGAGATCAGCCCATAAATTCCCCATTCTAATTTGGATGTTCCTTTTGGGCTTTGAATCTAGACGGATGAAGTCACGGGGCCAACTCTTAGGTTGGGCTTGATCAGGTAATATTTTTATACGAGGAAGAGATCTCAAATCTTAAATAACAGCCTCGTGATAATGAAAACTAATTGGTTTCATCGAAGAACCAACTTGATCTATTTGGTGTGAAAAGTGACAAAAATTCAGTTTAACTCAATCGGTTCAATCCTTAAGCCCATCAGTGAACCACAGAGTAGATTGCTATAGCCCATCACCCATTCCTTCACCTTTTAAATCTAGGAAAAAACACACAAATATTGGTATTGGGTACTTAAATGAAAATGTAAAAGGTCGAAGGGGCTAATTGCCAACTTTGCAAAGTATATCTTTGACCACAAGACCACATAGAAAAAGCCAGTGGCAATTTTGCAATTTCACATCTCGCCAAAGGCAAAATGAGCATAGTTCTAGTAGATAGCGATTTTTTTTTTTTGTTCTTCTTTTGTTTGAACTTTGAACGAACGTAGATAGCGATTTGAATTGTGGGCCCACTTGGAGGTGGCTCACCATAATCCGCATTAACTCCTAAATCTCATATTCTGATTTTGTGAATCTGCTTATTTTTGTTAATTTAATTAATTTGCTAGGCCCCACTATTTTTTGGGTCAATTAAAAAAAGGTTACGAGTAGTACTTTAATTTGATGAAAAAAAATTAAAAAATGATATACAGAACTACTTCATTTTTTAATTTGAAATTTTATGATTTTAACACCTGAGTGATAATTTTTTTTGAAAAACTGGGCCTAAGAGCATCAATACGTGGCTTAACAATTTAACTTTAAAGTTAAAATCGAAAGTAAACTTCTCCAAAACCTCAAAAATCAGAATCACCAAATGAACTAACCAATTTGAAGATTTTCTTAACTTTGCTATAAGTAACTTAATCAATTTGGTGACCTACTGTTCACTCACTAAAAGAGGAAGAGGGAGGAAAGAGTAAAAGTTTGAATAGAGAGTCTGATTCTGTAAGTCTTTGATAAAGTGACTTGCTAAAATTTGAATAGAGAGTTTGATTTTTTGAAATTTTTAAAAAGTGACTTGCTAAATTATAAAAGGTGTTTTTGAGATTAAATTTGATGTTTTTTTTTTTTTTTTGTGTGTGTGTGTGTGTGTGTGAGAGATAAGGATGCCGTAAGGCATGAGCCGTTGGATCTATCCAAATAGCGCATCATCTATCTCATCTTATAATCAGATGGTCCAGATTCGTTCACTGAGGTCCGCTTTGGTAACCTTTATCCATTAGTTTATTTGCTTAAAAGTATAAAAAATACTCTACAGAATTCGACTGGATAAAGCAGACAAGTCAATGCGCTGTCAAACAATATTACTACTACTTATTTTGTGTGTCACTGATTAATTAAAGTAGAGATTGGGCTAATCTAAATTATTTTTTAATTAGCAAATTATTTTTATCTAGCTAATTTTTTTACTATTCTTTTATAGATAATCAATTTTTAGATTTTCTCGATGAGAGAAATTAAGAAATTTATAATATCATAAATTAAATCATAAAAAGTTATTCTATTGACAGCCTACTATGCCGACAATAACGCAAGATAAAGGTGAAAAAGTACACCTTGAATGAAACACATGCTCAATGTGTACTTTTTTCACTATTTTATGCACTTTTATGCATTTTTATACATTTTTTACAAAATTTAAGTATAATTTAAAATTTTAACGATAGCACGGTGAGTTATTTTAGAATTTTCCAGTTGTTAAAGATTTAGAAGAAATAAAAGTAATCCAAAGAAACCTTTTTACTTTTGTGTTAATTTTTTCTTTAAAATATCTTCAAGACGAATTCAAAAAATAAAATAGAATTAGCATAGCACAATATTACTAAAGTATTCAAAAATACAAAAAGGAGAAAACAAATTATAATTCAGTCAAAGGTTTAAAGTGAACCATATCCCAAATTTTAATTTTGTGGTTGATGACGTCATGACCCTCATTTAAAGGGGCAGATATATAGATGGGTTGGTTGGTAGGTTGGTGGGGAAGCAATCTGAAAAAGAATTTATTACTTTTTGCAAAAAGCGTTTCTTTTCCTTTTTATTTTTTCTTCCTTTTTTCTTCTTCAACTTTTTATATGTCAACGAGGAAAACCAATGACGGCCAAAGGAGGCTTTTTTGATGGGCGCCCACAACTTTTGGGTGATAAAATGTACTTCTTCAACTTTTTGTCTAGGCTAAACATTTTTGATCTGAATCGCTCATTTACTGTGATTATTGACTTGCATTTGTTTAAAAACATTAAACCTTATGGCTCAGATTATATTACAACGATCTCGAAGAGAAACAAGAATATGATATCTTCTTTTCATGATTCTAATGTTTGAAATAGCTAAGAACATGAATATGATTTCATGATTCCAATGTTTGAAATAGCTAGAAACATGAATGTGATTCCATGTTTTAATGATTCTGAAGTTTGGAAGAGACATGAATAAGAATGTGATTCTGATAACACATCAACCAAGAATCTATTCCCAAAATCAGTGAGAATCTGATTCCTTCTTTATCCCATGGAAATCTCAAATTCCAGGCTCATTAATTAAGACAATGAAACGTTAATTTCAATAACTCTTCAAAATAATTGTTTTCCATGAAGGATTATTGAATTAATTTGAAAACCAAAATGAGATTATTCTAGCTATCAAATTTCTAGGAATTAGATTTCTAGTAATCATATTCCTAAACCCACCCAAAATTCCCAGGAATTTTATTCATAATAATCATATTCCTATTCCTACTATGAATTTTGGTGATCCAAACACAAACTATGACTGTTCAAAAAAAAAAAACACAAACTATGGAAAAAAAAATACTACCTCCATTCCAAAATGATAGTCTGATTCACAAAATGATAACTTAAAATTAATTCAGTTTTTTCAAGAAAAATTCAAATTCTTTTAGCAATTTACTAGATATCAATAAGCTTTTTTAATTCATGAAAAAAGTTTAAACTTTTTATTCAAAAAAATAATAAAATGTATCATTTTCAACTTATTGTTTTCCAAAACTGAATTATCATTTTGAGATGTAGAGAATAATAATTATAGCAACGTAGGAGTATGATTTGAATCAGGAATGTCTCGTCCAGTCTAAAAACCTAGACGGAGCTGATCTGATACTAAAAGTGAGTTTCTACTATGGTATTTTAAATATTTTTGATATTCTTAGATTACAAGATATTAAATCAATTAATATATGTGAGAAGCATGATTATCTAATTTGACAATTTATAATTAAAAAATACTCCTACATAAAATACCACCATGAAAATTCAACTTAAATAATGACGGCCGAAGGAGGCATTTTTAGGAAAAATCTTGACACTTAACATCTTCAACATTGACACACTCACACGCGTTGGATCCCACCGTGTGCGAACAGATGCCATTTAATATATGTGCATATAGCATTATTCTATTTTTAGGTGGAGCCCTTCTATTGGGACCGACGGAATAGTAACCGATGGAATGACCGATGCCGCCGACGCCGTGGGTGTGGAGTCTAACGGCCGATCAGCGGTTGATGGTTCACCGGGAATCAAATTTCGAGTGGGCGGTAGCGGGGAATCGAGGCAAGCAATCGACGGCCAGTATAGGCTTCGATCAAAATCACCCCATTTCATTTGAAATTTTTTGAATGAAATGGGGTGATTTTGAATCAACTTCATCTGGCGTCCGATTGCCTCGATTCCGCTGCAGAAGTTTCAATTGTGAATTTGATTTCGGAAATCCATCGTATTCTGACGGCTTATTCATGCACCCACACCGATCGGGCGATCATCAAGATCCATCGATACATTCCCGTCGGTCCCTTTAGATTTACGCTTTTAGGTGGGCGCACACAACTTTTGGGTGGTGAGTGATAACATGTTAACGCGCTGTACTGTAAAGATTGTGATATTTTCCATGCGGGCTTATAACACGTGCCAAGTTGGATGCGACGCTTCATTATACGCATGTTAACCAAGTAGCATGAGGTAAACAAAACAAGACAATTTATCTCTAATGGCCGTTACGATAACACCAAAAAGTGAAGTGGGTCCCGCGGTAACGGTTGCACTCTTCTGGAGTCCTTCTGGGGGGCCCATCTCTCGTCTAGATCTAGGCTTGGTTTAGGTAATAAATTGAAAAAATTAGTTTTCGATTTTTTTGGTTTTGTCTTTATTTAATTTTTTTTTTGTATTTGTTGGTTTTTGATCGATTTTTTGTGATTTCTTGGCTTATCTCAACGAGAGGAATCTAAAAAGTATAAAACTATTAGCCAAACTTAAAGTTTTGTGAATAAAGACGAAGATGACATCCAAAAATCACTTTTTAGATTACTCTCGTCGAGACAAGCCAAAAAACTACAAAAAAATTGACGGAAAACTAACGAATGCAATTTTTTTTGAATAAGAACAAAATAAAAAAAACCAACAAAACTAGTTTTTTCAATTTACCCAAACCAACCCCTAGGCCTAGTTTGGCTAAACCAAAAAACTTGGTTTTTTGGATTAATCTATTTTAAACTTGGTTTTTTGGTGTTTTAGTTTTTTGGATTAATCCACTCATGCAAATTAGACTCCAACTGGATTAATCCAAAAAACCAAAAAACTGGTTTGGATGAATCAGTGGTTTTTTCCATTCATCCAAACGACCCCAGTTTTTTGCATTGGATTAATCCAAAAAACCAAGTTTTTTGGTTTAGCCAAACTAGGCCCTAGTTTATAGTTATTAGTACTATACTAGAGTATATCATGGTCTGGTACTCCGAATCCGGTCAAGTTTTGATTTTTGTGGATCCCTTTTTGGTTCTCAATAGTAATCCAAATCGTTTACTTTGTAGAGCTTGTCGAGCAAGTCTGAAATAAAAAAATTATGCGGATCAAATATCGACAGATACATAAATAAGGCTTTGTTCTTGAATGAATTTTATGAGATAAAATCTAATTTTGAAAAAATGTAGTTTATTTAGAGGTGTGATAAAATGATATTGTTTTCCCACTAGATTAAATCTAGGGTTGATAAAGGTGTTTTGTAAATGGTTTTGTAAGATAAAATCTAGTTTTGCTAAAATTCGTTGTGAATGTTAGATTTTATCGAAACTAGAATTTATGAGATAAAATCTATTTAAGAACAAGGGCTAAATCAAATCTACCAGGAAAGAAAATGGAGAATTCGAGTTTTCATACTCCCTTTATTTCTTAAAAAGAGTGGTACTATGTCACAACAAGTCAAAAGAATTGAGTAGAGTTGCTAGATAGTGCTCAGTTTTGCTATAATTTGCATAGATCGTCGGCGACTGATTTGAGTCCTTTTGAGTCGGCAACAAGCCAACAGCTCCTTACTCCTCATGAGGTGGCAAGGACTCGTACAGGTGGTAGGTGTCCTTCTGCGTACAGATTTGTTCGAGTTAAGCATAAGTTGCTTGAGGAAGCTAAGAATAGCTGTATTCCATTTTGGGTTGCTCTTAAATAAGTGCAACATTGAAAAGTCAGTGGGTAAAAGTTGGTGCATTTCCCATGTTGCCCATGAAAATAGATTCATTTTTGAAAAGTTAATAGGTAAAATTAATGATGATGTCTCTATTAAAAGCAACAATGGCTAGTAAATGTAAAAGTTGATGTGAAAGGTCTAATTATGATGTTTTTAAATAAGTTGGAATTACGAAGTTACACAATGTGCAAAGGAATGGAGGGAATATTAGTTTTTGTATCCAATTTTTCTTGTACAAACGTACTTTGTTCATTTAAGTATTGAACATTAATCAAACTAATTGTTTTTTTTTTTTTAGATTACTTATTCAACAAACCTCTATAAATGAACGATTGCCATTATTGTTTAGGGCCGACTTTAATGGTAGAAAACAGTTGATTTATTAAAATTCTTTGATAGTACTTCTTAATTATCTCAAAAATTATGCTATCGGGTAGATATCTATTACTATGATTTTAAAACGTAATTAGCATAACCAATTGCGGAGTGGATTTTAACTCGACGGGAGCAACTTAATTTTTTTTTTTTTTGGAATATTAAGAACTTAATTGATATTACATACAAAGCGCCATGTGCATCTAATACAATTGGGAAATGACCTATTGTACACGGGAAAGACAAATAACACATCCATATCAAATAAAGGATACACTATCAATAAAATTGATCATACGGTCACATGTTGGAGAATCGCATACAAGTTGTCAATGAACAACAATTATGATAGTTATACTATTGACAAGGCTTTCTACTGAAATTGACCAATACTAACCAAGTAACTCTAGCACCCTGGTAAAGAGTATTGCTTTTACAAAAAAACACCTCATGCAACTAGGTGGCCGAGAAACCAACTACATCACAAAATATGTTGAGAAAATGCAGAAGAAAAAAAAACTCATCCGTGGCTATTGTAACAACAACAATAACACAAACAACAAACAAGTATTGAACTAAAACTCATACCTACCTATAAGGCCAGCCTTGAGATTATAAAGGCTTAAAACGAATTTTAATAAATGGGCCCTTCGGTTTTTTCCCCCAAACATTCAATATAGGTGATTAATATATTTAAAAAATAGTAAACATGGTATTTTAACTTCGTAAATCAACTAAAACAAATTTTAATTTTTTTTTATACCATTATGACAAAAGGAATCCAATGTAACAAGTCCCGCTCATTTTTAAACTAATCACATTGTTAACTTTAATTATAATATAGTAATATTTATGACATGAAGAGAATTCTTTAACATTTTTAATCTAATTGAAAAATAAGAAAAAAGAATATAAAAGGCTAATAGATTTTTTGCCAAAAGGAAATGATAGAAAAAAAGAATATAAAAATACAAAAAAAAAAAAACAAGAAAAAGGATCTTCTGCGCCCACCAGGGATAGCAAGAAAAAGACAAATAGCAACTTCTGCGCCCACCAAGAAAAAGACAAATAACAACTTCGGCTATGTTTAAGGAAAACATATAGTATATAAATAAATTTCTCATATTGGAGTGGGCCCTTGATTTTTGCTTATTATTTTGGGCCTAAAGTAGCTGCACTTCCCACTTTAGGCTAGGGCTGGTGCTCTACCCAATTCCCTTCCTAAAATTACCACCACCGGACCCTAACAAGTAACAAGCAACCAAACCATTCAGCCATACGTCGAACCCAACAAACCAACAACCAACAATTCAACGTCAAACAACCCTCTAAGTTTGGCTAAAAAAGTCAACTTAACTTTTTATTTTGTCTTAATTTGATTTTTTTTTTTGTGTTTGTTAGTTTTGCATCGATTTTTTGAGTATTATTGGTTCGTCTCGGCGAGACGAATCCAAAAAGGTAAAAGATTATGACTAGTACTTTCAATTTTTTGAATAAGATTGAAAAAAGTGTAATAAACTGACTTTTTGGCTTATTTTTGTTTTTATTCAAAAAAATTTAAGCTTCGGTCATAATTTTATACTTTTTTAATTCCTCTCACTGAGACTAACCAATAATACACAAAAAGTTGATGCAAAACTAAAAAATGCGAAAAAAAAAATCAAATAAAGACAAAATAAAAAGTACGCCAACTTTTTTGGCCAAAATAGACCGCGCCAAGCCAAACTCTAACCATGCCCCACCTATACTTATACTCCTGTCTTTTTTTAATTTTTGAGTATTCTATTTTGAGTTATCCCTTAATAAGTGTGTTTTGAAAAGTTAATGGGTAAAAGTTTGTACAATTATTGTTTTGCCATTTTGAAAAATTAATAGGTTGGAGTGAAGAATAATTTTGAAAAATGGAAGTAAAAATTAATGTGAAAAATGTAAAATAGAGGTAAAAGTTGATGTGAAATGAGTAATGATGATTTTTTTTAAAAAATTAAATTTACGAAGCAACACTCTTAAAAAATGGCGGAGGGAGCATATCATAGAGTTTTTCGTTTGTCAGGCAAATGCAATCCCACATTTGCTTGAGAATGAAATAAGTGATCAATTCGGAGACACCCGATTCAGAAAAGATTAGCACTGCCCCTGTGCAAGAATGACACACACAAATCAACAAATGGTCCAATTTTTTGTCCGATTAAAAAAGTAAAATTTCGTACCTCTCCCATCTAACCACTTACAGTACAATTTTTTGCATATAAAGTTTACAAAGTATTAGAGTGAATTTCAAAAAAAAATCACAATAAACACCACATGATGTACTCTAACACATTTAATAGGAGTTCAAACCTTACCAACAACTACTACTCCATTATGACTTTGTTAGGAAAAAAAAATTGGGAATTTGAATTTTGTTTGTTATACTTGCTCGGATCTTTGGGTCACTTCTATTATTTGTTTTATTAATATAAGTGCTGTTCTTAAAAAAAATAAAAATAAATTATGAACGACAACATGTACACCCTAATTACTTGACATTGCTTCAGTGATTGTTGTGTGATAGCAACATAGGAGTATTGAATAGCCAATCAAATAGTGACAACATGAATATGTTGTGCATATTATTTTGCAAATTCTTAGTGGTAGCGTTTGCAAGATACCTCAATCAGATTGAACTTGGTAATAGTGGGATTTTTTTATTTTTATTTTTATTTTTATTTTTATTTTTATTTTTATTTTTATTTTTATGTCATTCGTCATTCTTAATCTATTACACTGGGAGGAAAAAATGAGACTCGATTCCGAGATGCAGTATGGGTCATCCAAGAGCTTTACGGCAACACGGCTTGGTATTAGTGGTTATTATCTTGATTGTTGTCTTATTTTCCCCTTCCTTACAGGTAACAACAAATATGACCATTGACTTTTGGAATCTATCCATTTCCTCATTGTAATAATCAATAAGTGGTCCAAGATTACCAACTAGTTTATTCAGATTTCCATCTGTCCCTTTCGAAAGTAAACCAATCTTCAATGGCGTCTCAATTTGTACTGACAGCAAGTTTACACCTTTGGATTGTTTTAAGCAGCTATTAAGCAAGCACCATACATATACCAGTTACAATAAGAGGATGAATGCCTCCTAACATTGTTATAATCAAAGACACCGCTAAAAACTCTTGTTTTTGATAGTTCAGTATGTCTGGGTTAACTTACACGCATTTTGACAAGCGTGTGGTGGAGGGAGGAAGCGATTAAGGCCATTCAACGCTCTCTATACAATGATCCCCGAAGAATTGATAGCACCAAGGAGTATGAGGTTTAGAATGGAAGATTTAAAAGGAAGCAAACCCTAAGTCTCGAATTGATAGCACCTAGAAGTAGGAGGTTTCGAATGTACAATTTAAAATGGAGCAAACCCTAAGTCTCATGCTTGTCCCATTGACCACCAAGCCATCCTTTGGGATTGAGCAGATTTTTTACACGAACCCTCAAAGAACTAGAGCTCCCTTGCACAGATTATTTTTGTGGGGCACACCTTGGGTCTTACTAATTTTTCTTAAAACATTTTCTATGGGTTCCAGCCACAAATTAGCTCAATTGGATATCATTGGGTTTTTTCAGATTTCGTAGGGTGAACCACTCCGTTCCACACTACAAATTTGGAAAAAGCCCGTATTTCTATCCGATTGAGCAGATTTTTTTACACGAACCCACAAAGAATTTTTTTTGAAAAATGAGCGGTTCAAGTCATCTGCATGAAGCTCGACATGGGCCCAAAAAATGGTCCGTGCAAGGATCTCCGTGCACAGGACTCTTGAACTAATATACAGACAAAACATTCCAACGCCTCCCATAGCTGTCACCAGCTTCACCTTTACCAGTTCACCTCTGGCATCCTAAAAAAATTGACTCCGCTATTTCCCTACAAAGAATTCCTTATTTAGCCATCAACTTAGCCAACCAATATCTGTCATCTATGTTACATAGACTCGGATACGAGTATTTGGGAAGGGATATGTGTTATGTTCCATGGGCTCGGTAGTTTATTGAATTTTCCTGTCAAGATCAACATTGTGTTTGTGTTACATGGGCATGGTAGTTTATGTAACGTTAATTTCTCGTTAGTAAGTTATTTCGTTTTGTAAGATGTACAAGGTGCCATAGACCATGGCAGGTATAATATTACTAGTATATTTCTTTCCATTTCCAAGGTAAACCATGGTTTCAAATGTAAGTTGCGTCAAAAGGCAGTTCCATGAACATTACTAGAGCTTCATGCGAAACTCTACAGTAAACTTGAATGTTAAACATGCATCATAGTGAATGTCTAACTACAAACTTATCTTGTATCCTTAACCAAGTGTCGAAAAGCATCACCACGGTTACTTCACAAGTTGTGAATAGTCCGTGTAGCACCATCCATACATTTCACCATCACAACTCGGTGCCATTCTTTTCAAACATAAATGGCATCTGCCTACATGGTCACCATTAACAGCTATCATAACTTTCACCACTAGTTATTGCCTAATGACCACCTATTGCACCAACTATAGCCAGAACTAGAGTTCCAAATTAGCTAAACTCATAAAAAAAGACACAACATTTCAATGCTTGCCAGTCTTCCATTGTTGTCACCGGACCTCTGCCATCCCAACAAAAATGACTCCACCGTTACAATTTTGCCCAGAAAGGATATGTTATTTAACCACCAACTACACGAAGCCATTGCCTTGGCCAACCAATAGCTATAAGCCTACCACCTATGTTGCGTAGACTCAGATACGAGTATTGGGAAGGGATAGGAGTGTCATTTTACATGGGCTCGATAGTTAGTCTAATTTTCCTTTCAGGCATTCATAATTCATAAGAAATGAATTTTTCATTATTATGTTTTCTCTTATCATTTTCTGAGACAAATTTGTGCATAAAAGGTGTCCTAGACAATGACATCATATTCATAGCGTATTCCTTCCAATTTCCAAGCTACACTCTGCTTTCAAAGTGTCAAAAAAACCATTTTACGAACACTGAGAGTTTTATGCGCAACTTTGAAGTTAACTCTAATGTTAAACAGGCTTCGCAGTGAACGTCTAACTGAAAACATGTCTGTATTCTTAACCAAGCATCGAGTATCTACCGGGGTTGCCTCATAAGTTTCGAATAGTCGACAACTCCACATAACATAGGCTGCCAGCATCCATACATTTCACCGAAATCGCCATCATCACAATTCACAACAAGAGCCAACACACCTACATTATCCTTCCCTAATCTACAGATTTTTGTTTATAAGTTTGGATGTTTCAAGTTTGGGACATCTTATGCACACCTCGACTAATAGTCAGCGGACCAATCCCACCATCTGCTACCCTAATGATATCTACATACTATACCACCATTACCAGAAATACATTAGCCATTTGAACTTCTATCCCAATATTTTGCCCAAGCATTTGTCCTAGCACTACTACCATCAGTTAGTGACTCATTTTCATTACAATTCCAATATGAATAGCTCCAAAATACCTACATTTTCATTCTAAACTTCCTTTTTCTCAGGTTTCCAATATAAGGAGGTAGAGATATAAGAATCAAAATCCAATCCATATCCCACACGCCTCCCCAAGAAATTCTCTACCACAAACAAGTAGTGTACTCATATCTTTTTCTCCCATAGGACATCTTATACCATCCTCACAAACAAACTCATTAGTCATTACCAACAAGTGAAGCAATCTACCAAAGTAAAAATGATATTATAAGTGATAACGAATTTTATTTGAGGAGCCAAAAAAGGGAAAAATGAATAGCTCAAGAAATTCCCAACTGTGGAATGTACAAAATCTCTTATGCAGTAGAAGAAGTTAAAAAGTTCTTCAAATAGGCATCTGGGGAAACAGTGAATAACTTAGAAAACAAGATGCTATGCCGATTCCATGTACAACTAGTCATATTCATTGCTTCTGAAGAGCATGCTCAAGAACCAACCTTAATCGTCGACCCAATACATCCAACTCTGCAACTCTTTGTTCCCTCCACCGCTCCTCCAAATCGTCCACCACCGGTTGATCTGACCCCCGATCACTAACAAGAACCATTCTGACCTCTTCCAAGGACCGATCAAAGACATTCATCACAGTCCTCGCCACAACCTCCCCAATTCCACCTCCGCCACCACCTCCACCAATCGGCATTGCCAGTTCCTGTTCTGTAACAACAGCATTATCAAGCTCTACATTCACCTCACTCAATTTCGCATCATTATAGTTACCAAAAAAAATACTTCCTCCATCAATTACTTGATTGTCCTCCAAAATCTGATCATCGTCATCATCACCACCACCGATTCGATTTAAGACAGTGTGATTGTTGATATCAAGGGTGGGTGAGAAACTAACTTCAACCCCAACCAAATTGAACTTGCTATTCTTTTGCATACTATTACCACCACCACCACAACCGCCCCCGCCCCCAAACGGCGACGTATCAGAGGAATCGGGGCTGCCCCACAACCGTTTCGATAAATCGTACAATTGGCGTTCGTGCGGGGACAGCATTGCCCGGTGCAATCCCCTGGCTAGCCGTGCCGAGACGACGCGAAACTTCTTCCGTAAGCGGCGTAGCTTCTCGTAGAGCTGGGACTTGGTGTAGGGGTGGGACGTCGTTCGGGAGAATGTGGAGTAGAAGAGGTTGAGGTCTTTAGGGACGGAGAGATTGGCAGAAGAATCGAGGAGGTGCTGGAGGAACCGGATCTCGTCGGGCTCCGTCCATATCCGGTGGAACTTGAACGGAGGTTGGCTTCTATCTCCGCCTCCGCCGCCGTCGAGTTTTGGTGCGAGGTTAGGGTTAGGGTTAGGGTCGGGGATTTTGCGTTTGACGGGAAGTTTGGATTTGAGGGAGAGGGGTTGAGGGTTAGGGCCTGGGGCGGAGGCCATGGCTATGATGAGAAAAAAAAGGATTAGGAACGCATGGGTGGAGCCTCTGCTCTGTGTATTGTGGTGAACCAGACCAGGGTTTCATTTGTTTTGTTTTGTTGTTTGTTTTACCCGCAAATAAAAGAGAAAATGAATTGTGTTTATTTGGAATTTGATAAATTTTCTACCTTTTTTGAGAAGATTGAGAAAATGAATTGCGTTTATTTGGAATTTGATAAATTTTCTGCCTTTTTTGATAAATATTTATGTAGTGTTTGGACTAAGTTTTTTTTTTTTTGAAATAATATTCATGGTTTTTATGTTCAATTTTTTTTGTTTTTGTTTTGTTAAGGATGCGATATTTTTTTAGGATAAATCATTCTCAAAAAGAGAAATTGACAATATATTAAATAATAACAAAAAATTCCTCATAAGGAAAAAAGTTTAGGAAAGACAATTTTATTGTTCTTTTGATTGCCTAAGAACATCTCAAACTCGGGTCAAAAGTAAAGCAGCAAGTGATATCGGTCAAAATAGACAACAATTTTTTCCGTCTTAAGTTATGAATTCTTTTAGTTTTTTGTTTATAAATATAGACTTGAATAAAATATATTTTCCTCACACTATGGATTGTCAATTTCCTTTCTTTTCCACACAACTATCTCAAAATTCTAGTGAGATATCATAGCTTCGAAAGTGATGAAACTCCAAATAAGAAACCTACTACTGGCCGAGGTGCCAACGTTAATTTGGAAGAATTCAAGCGAGTTCTTAGATTTCAGCTGTCATGGATTTTTTGTTTTGGGTTATCTGTCGGACGGTCGGAAGTGCTCAAACCAAAGTTCCACTATTCTAACCAATTTTTTTTTTTATTGGAACGGTGAGACTTTGATTGGAGCACTTTCAACCGTCCAATTGAGCTTAAATTTGGCAAGACCTCTCAGAAAAAATGTTTTAAGAACAATGAACAATTTGGATCGCTCTTGTGAGACCCAAAAGTGGATCTTTGAAGGAGCTCGGTTCATTACTACTTCTGTACCTGTATCTTTATCCTTTTCTTTTTGTTCAATTCACCATCCCCTCTCTCCATGTATGCATATGTACATGTATGTGATTGCAAATTTGACGGCTTCTTGATTAATCTGGGTTTGTTTTCACCAGCCCCATCTTCATGTATGCCACTCGAACAATAATCAACCGTTACTTTAGAAATTTGACAGTCAGTGATGATCTTATTAAGGATTGGAATGGAGATCTCCATTCTGCTTATGAAGTTAGGAGATAAAAAATCCCAAAATATTAGTCCCTCCGTCCCTTTTTAAATGTGACACACTTTATAAATCCAACTTTTTGAAAAAATATAATTATTATACTTATTACGTCAACTTTTACTTTCACTCTACACTTCTCACATCAACTTTTACCTCAACGATAAAAAATTATGCTTCACTTTCATCTAGTAACTCTTTATCCACTAACTTTTCAAAGGGCAAAATAATAATTGGACAAACTTTTATCTATTAACTTTTCAAAACCCACACTTATTAAGCGATAACCCAAAATGAAAATGTCGACGCTAAAAAAGAAACGGAGGGAGTATAATTTGTCATAATCTAACTAGCTAATCGTGCGAAGCTGAATATTGCATTAATAAATTGGCGTAAACTAGCAATCTCAAGATGGAGAAGCACAAAAGAAAATTAACAATATCCTGAAATTTATAGCCGACTATTTAAAACTCTTGGTCTTAATATCTCTTATTTATTTTATGGGTTCCTTTCTCTTCTCTTCACTTTTTTACGCTTATTTCTAAGCGCTCTTTAACAGATTCTTTCAACGTTCAAATCAATTATTACCTGATAAAGAGCAAGCCAAGCCTGATCAATAGTGTGCTTGGCTTATTTGGCTCGATTAGCATCCCTAGTATTGAGCAACAAAAAAAATTCCAAGATAAGCTAAAAAAGAAAAAGAAAAAAGAAGGGAAATTAAATAAACAGTGAGAAAATTAAGGTCAACTCGGAATTGCAGAATCAAATTAAAATGAGCAATACAGGAAAATGAGACGTAATATGTAGCGCTTTCATTAATCAATACTAATCCAACAGAAGAACAGTTAAAAGCAGGATTTCTTTTACTTTCATCCAAGGCTAGCATGCACATACTAACAAAGATTGTATACATAGTACACTGAATATTGCGAATTTCATATTTGCATCTTGGTGGGAAATGTAGACCACAACACTTGCACAAGGTAATATACCTAGACTAACCCATCACTTTCGGTCGCCAACCCTCCATGACATCTTCTGGTAGAGCCCGGGTTTTGACGAATGAATCCATGGAGAATATAGTCTGCATTGAAAATCAGAACACAATTGGACACAGAAATTTCTTTTGGGAATTTTTTATCCCAGCAGTAGTCAATCACATTAAACTTTTTCAGCAAAGCCAACAAATTCATGAGGATTTTGTGAAGACAATACAATTCCGAGTAAAATATTGGAAAGGGCAAGAAAAATTTAAAAACAAGACATGTACTTGGCACAAATTCTTCCAACTGCAGTGGCAATAAAATGACACCAGAAGAGTCGAATCATGTTTACTGACCGGAGAAACATTAAAGTCCTCATAAAATTGTGGCTTCAGGAGACAAACAAGGGATTACGACTTAGGAGCTTAGAATTGTAATATTACTTCGTCAAAATATGATTGGTTTCCTTATGATGACTATTCTTCTAAAGCACATAATTTATACTCCCTCCGTCCCAAAAAGGATGTCCAAAATCAGTATTCACATTTCTCAAAAAATCGTCTATATTTTGCAATTCATAATACCTTTTTCAACCATGCTTTACAAAAAGTTTAAACATATCTGTCACCTTTCCTTCTCATGATTAGTTTCTTAACTTTGTCTGGGTATTACAGTGTCTGATGGTCCATGTAGTTCGACTTTTCAATAGAAGAATGAAGTTGCTCTTGTGCCTCTGACTTCATCTGAATCTACAGAAGATCTATATTGCTTAATACATCATATTATCATAACTTAAAACACATGATTTTTTGAGAGGTGTGAACAGTAGTTTTGGACATCCATATGGGACGAAGGCAGTATTACCTTTCAGAGTGTAAGCAATATCTCTCCTCATCACCCTAGTCCCTACTTTTTTCAATTTTCCCCTTCCCATATTCTTCTTGCTCTCTCTTTATCTCCATTCTTCTTCAACTTCCCCCTTTCCCCGCTCCGCTATTCTTGTTTCTCTTCACATCCACTCTTTCTACTCTCTTGGTGTTTGGTTTTGCAACTGTCTACACAAAAAGTTATATCTATCACCTTTCCTTCTCATGTCTAGTTTCTTGACTTTGTCTTGTTATTACAGTGTCTGATGGTCCATGTAGTTCGACTTTTCGATAGAAGAATGAAGTTGCTCTTATGCCTCTGACTCCATCTGAATCTACAGCAAGTGTCCGAACGCCGTGTGGTCCAACAAGTATAAGCATTCTTACTGACATCGTATATCTGGCTGGTCCTATAATCTGATATTTCAATTTGAAGCCATATTAACTTGGTCAGGTTGCAAAACAACATATAATTTCAGGCTATGCAACATTTAAATGTGACCGTAGAATCCTTCTTCATCCATTAACTGTTATACACTTCCACATAGCTCACGAAGAGCCATGACTTGACATGCAAATCGTATTGATAAAAGCATGGAAGGAATCCGGAACTGACAAGTTTTGTTTAACATACCTTCATGTAGGACTTCAAGTAAGGAAGTGAATCCGGAACCGACCAGTTTTTGTAATGTCCCAATGAAATCTCCAAGTGGTACAACTTTGGTCCAAGGGACAAGTCTGCAGCAGATATTTGTTTCCCATTCACAAAAGGGCCCTTCAAATGACGAGAGATTCAGAAAGACAAATATATTAGAGGCATTATTCCGTATTCACCAGGAAAATAAACAATCAATTCAAAGTCCACAATATTTCAACATGCATGTCACTTCAATAAGTGATGATACTATAACCAAGCCATCATATCAACAAGCTTCATATTCAAAAGGATGCAACATGATACAGAATAGCTAAAGTTGAAAGGCGCACAAATACACTACAATTTTAGGTACTTGTATGGACACATAGGTCTCAAGTTGCACAAGCAAAAGGCTATATTATCTCCAGAACACAGAATCAACAACTTTTCTTGCTAAACAAGAAACAGAAACAGAAATAACAAGTAAAAACTACTTTAGCCAATAACCATGACCATTCTAATGACAGGCAAGACACAGGGCTCACATTTTCTTTAAGATAATCGTTGAAAGCAGTGAGCTCATTCAACAATGCCTCCTCTGTTCCATCATTCGGGTCTTTGCTCTTGAGAAAACCAATGAAGGTGGAGAAGATCTTTGATCCGCTACAAAAGCAAAGGTAAGAATAATTGCTGCTCACTAGACTGCAAACTGATAAGCAGGAAACTTGAAGATGCATTATATTGCATAAGAGGCACATAGGAAATGTAACAGTAATAAATGATTTTGAACACACAGATGTGCAAATTGGTGAATGTAACAGCCACAAGCCTAGAGTTAAAAAGAGTGAAAATGTCATCTGTAATTAACTGAACGACACACAGAAAGACAAACAAAGTTGAAAACCACACCTTTGCATTTTCTGTAGCACCCCACATTTTTTTCTTTCCAGTATCAGTTAACTTCTAAAGTCATTGCTAAGGCATGCCCTTGCAATGATCCTGACCAACGTCTGATTTCTCCACAAAAAAAGTAAAGAAAAGAAACTCAAAGATAGAAATAACAGAGAACTCGTTTGTTCTCTCTTTCCTGAACTCCCCTCTTCTTTAGCGCATGCACCTGAGTACCCTCATTCACAGGGCCACAAGTATGAGATGTAAAAATTATTTCAAAGACTCATGACAGGGAAATATGGAGTTATCACCAACATGTGTATCAATTGGGAGGCGTTTGATTTCAGGCATTTGGAAGTCAGAAACTTTCATAATTATATAGCGACAAATGCATAGAAACTATTCCAGCTTGAATACAACCCACTAGAACTAATACCTAATTGGGAATATCATTCAAAAAATGTTCATTCTGAAAAGAGACATACACTGAAGCCTTCTCAGGCGGTACTACCAAAGGTGGATCGGGGAACTTTTCCTCCAGTGCTTGGGTGATGACATCTGAATCAGCAATCCACTTCTCATCGAGTTTTATCAGGGGAACTTTGCCTTCCGGACTTATCTTTAAGAACCTAGATCCAGTATAAAGTGTGATAAAAAAGTGGTATTCACATAAATGCAAAATAGATAAATCAGACAACAAATTAATTACCATTCCGGCTTTTTAGCAAAATCAACCAACTTCATGTCGTAGGGGAGATGCTTTTCCTCTAGTGTCAGCAAAACCCTTTGCGTAAAGGGGCCTGGAGACCGTAATCCAAAAGAAAGGCAAACAAGTAAATTTACATATTCAATAGACCCAACACTATCGTAGAAGTATATTCAACACTCTGCCTAGATCTTATGGTTTATCCTATTCCGAAGAAATGGTTATCAGTTACATAAAAAAAAAGGGCAGGGATTTGAAACATTTGCTCCTCTATTTTACCTAATTGCCACTTTGTACTTAACATTTGAGAAAGACATACAAGAAAAATAAGCTTAAAAGTATGATACAAGACTTTTAGAACAAAAAACAAACAATAAGAACCCTAATTTGCATGTCATTGATAATAAAGGTATGCATTATATATTCAAAAACAATGCAAAAAGGGTTCATTTGGTTTCTTCGTTTTGTTTTCTCATTATTTTGCCACTGTTCAATTTCTACTACATTGTGCAGGCAACAAACTGGCAAACTGCACCTCTGTATCCCCAAGTCTACACATGTAGAGTTGCATTCTAAAGTACCTTATTGACGTGAGTGTTCTTAACTGGTCCAAAAAGGACTTGAAAACAGGTAAAGCAAGGGAATTCCATTCAAGTAGAGAACCTAACACCAATTACAGGGTTAGACCAGTGGAAAAATTTCAAGGGTATTTCCAGATCATAATCAAAATGAGTTCTCTTAAATTTTTTCTCCCCCATCAAGGAAGACTCTTTTCTTAATTCAGAAATTTGAAGGTTATTTTGTAGTTTCAAGTTCACCACTATGCCATAAAGTTTTATTCTGATTACTAAATTGTGACCAACTCAGTTTGCTTTACAGCATCTTCAACTGGTGCTCAAATTTCACTCATACTCAAACTGAGTAAAAAATCCCTTGAAACTCCCTCTTATCTTGGCTCAAACTTGTATTACAGGAGTTTTGCTCAATTCAAGGTTATTCAAATCTTTACTCAAAATAAGAACGCCATTTCGTATCTTCAAAATGTCAAACTATTCCACTAAAACATGAAGCTTTCAATCAAATTTAAGCTTAGACGTGAGTCTGCCTATTGAAGTGCTTCACAGGAAATTAATCTTCTACTTACTCAAACCGGAGTAAAGGTTTGAGTAAAAGGTGTCAATGGTTTCAGAGCATCTCCAATCCTACTCAAACTCACATTTCCTATTTTACGAAGACCCACTGAAAACCCCAAAAATTCCTCAACTCAAACCTAAACCTATATCGATGTTGATTTTGACTCAAATTACGAGTGACTCAAATTCTGACTCAAATTTGTAACGGCTGCTTCGTATCAACAACAGTTGCAATGATCGTTTAGTCACATTTAGGCATAGATTTGTGTTTGTCCAATGGAGCGTTTCATATCAAACGAAGCATTTTCAACTTATGATCTTATCAAATGAAGCTTTCATTCTAATTGAGCGAAAATTAAGTAAAAACTCGAGTCAAGTGTTAAAGATGACCTAACATAGAGCACCCCAGTTAAAATAAGAAAAACATCGATCACACCATTTTTGGTTCCTGAGAAACTGCAAGGAAAGAAGAAAAGCAAACCAAATCTTCATCAAATTATCACGAGCAATTTGAAGACATCTCTAGTCACAAGTAAAACAACAGGAAACCATCAACATTCCTTTCCAAATTAATCCAAGAGATTGGCCTAATGGTCAAGGCTCGGACAAGGGTTTGCTCCAGCTTTAATTGAGCCTTGCTACTGGACGTTGATACTGGACGGTGTGATTGATTAATAGGGTTACCGGAGGTTTGCATAAGCTGGTCTGGAAACTTCTATGAATACTTTCCAATTTTCGAACAACAAAACACGTGAGCAATTGGGCTCCCGCCGGACGGTGAGATTGACTCTACGGATTACTGGATTAAGTCGAGGTAACCCACAAAACACGAGAAAATTAAAGGGTAAACTTACAGTCTCCAAGCCTGTTAGGGGTAGTAATGGAAGCTTTGACGCATACTTCGAGAGGGTCGGAGACAGCAGCAGCCGTAGAAGACACCGTGAGGGTTCTTCTTCTGTTCTGACGTGAAAGGCGCAAACCCTTGGGCGGCGAGAATTGGAGTTTTCCGGTGATGTGTTTGATGGTTGTCGATAGGGCCGACGCCGACGGATTTATTCTCGCCGTCGACATTGTTGTACTTCTTGTGGCTTTCGCAGCAGATTTGGGAAGTGGAAGTGTGGTGCGACGGAGATGGATTCTGTTTCTTTTGGCGTTGGTGAATGGCCACGTCACAAACATGAAGTGTCAAAAATTATTTTCTCCTGATTTATTTTTGCATTTTTCTGAATTTTTATTAACTTTGCAGTTTCCATATTCCTTTTTAATTTTTTTATTTTCTGTAGAAATATTTAAAATAAAAATTTGCATATTTTAATTTCACTCATGATTTTAATTTTTTGGTTTCTTACGCTGATACGAATTTGAGAAGTTAAATTTCAATCTTAAGTTTTGAAAATGCTGACTAACTCGCATAAGAAGCCTCCTTTAATATTCTTCATGGGCAATCGGATAACTGTTTAGCTTACGTGACACATGACAAACTTTTCATAAAGTAAGTTGTGCTTAACGGAAACTCCAAAGTCTTGTTCGGTTATGGCTTTGAGAACCAGTCTTGAGAACCCACCTTTGTTTGGTTTCTCAAACCGATTTTCCACTTTTCTCCTCTTTCTTTCTTTTTTTTTCCCTTTACCTCCGTACAACTACCTTTCTTCCTGCATTCACGGGTAGTACCAGATGTATTGCTCTTACTTTGCATACGCGTTAATTTATGGTTGGTCACGGGTGATCCTCCAATGAAGAAAACATTGGTCAATTCAAGTATACATGTCAGTTTATCAGTCCACTATTGTTCAAATAAGGATCACTATTATTATTATTATTTTTTTATGGGGTTAAAGGTTGGAGGGACCCACCATGGGCCTCTTTTGAGAAAATAAGTTACAAAACTAGTTCTTGAAAACTGGTTCTCAAGACCATTTCCGAACACAACCCAAATTTCTCTGGCTTGATAATTGCCATACCTTGCGAGGTAACAAGCTTTTCGAAGCTACGGTGCCATAGTCAAAAGGGGGGGTTCTTCGCAGTTTTGTGCTATGCAGTGTACTGTGCGGCACTTGGTGCGGCCGCGTAGATCTTGTCATATACTGATCGGATATTGATCGGATATTGTTAAGTGTGTCATCGGAACAAAAATAACTTAAAAAAAATGGGTTCAATAATTTTCATCAAGTGTTTCAAGTCATGTGTTCCATTTTTTTCCCAAGTTTTAGGTGTTTCGATCACGCATTTAACGATATTTGAACGAGTTGATTTTTGGATCGACACTGGCGCGGCCACACAGAGTGCCGCACAACACGCTACACATCACCCCCACCGTCCAACCAAAAAGAGATTCAAGGCCAAAGTCAAGCACAAAATTAATAAAATGTATCCCATTGTTGTGAAGAGACTTGTCTTGCCTTGATGACGCATTGGTGTCCCCCACCCGTCGAGCGTGCTTGGCTAATGATTTCAATGTCTCAGGCCTTTTTACAAAAAAATTCAGTGAGAGTGTTAGGAGTAACTTGGGGTCATCTTCTATAATTTTTAATGGAATTTGGAATTGACCTACGACTAGAAACAGAGCCATCATGCACATAAAATCCCTTACTCCTCCTACTCTCTTGCCAAATGTGAATATGGAAACTACAGTAATATGAATTCCTTCAGATACTTTGTAAATTCCTTCAGATACTTTGTAAAATTTCTTGGGAAGCTATACAAAATAAGAGAGACAAGTTCCATAGGATACCATACCGCACGGTACAGTTTGTGTGTTGCACAACACTGTCGGACGTCAAGTCAATTTTTATAGAGTTCCAACAACTCCCTTTGTTGACGATTGAGGCCCGGTGTTATCATGGTTTCTTAAGGATGGAAAAGGCTTGGTGTTATCATGGTTTCTTGAGCTCCAGCAGCTCCTTTTGTGAGCTATGTAATATTCGCGTTAATTTTTTCGATTTTTTCTTTGGCCAGTTTGGCCCATCATCGTCATCGTCGCTCTGACATAGCTCTTAGTCATCATCACTCTGTCATCGTCCAGATCTGTATCTCCCTTCCCTCTCTTGATTTGTATATCTGTATATACATATACTCCTTGGATTTTCTGAAACCCTTCATCAGATTTACCGATTTAGTGTTTACCTTTCATTTTCAATTGATTTTACTGGATTTGCTGCCTTACTTGGTTATTGATGCTTGGATCTTGTTTCTCTTCACGTGTTTTTGGTTTGAAACTAGCCGAACCAGGCCGAAAGTGGATGATCCGAACCGACCTCTAAAAATCGGTTTTGGTTCCATGTTCTTTCCGAACTAAGTTTTCCCGATTCACTAAAAAATATGCCAAAATTGGACCGAACCGGACCCAGTCACACCCCTAAAAGCATTCCTACTTGGGCATTCTGATAGTTAGATGCATTTAGGGGATAGAGTGTTGTTATGTGTTTTTTGTGTCCAGCTGTGATATTGTTGACCAATGTTGCTCTCTGGGGAAGGTCAAAACAATTCACTAGCTGTTGCAATGTTGGTTGTTTAGAATTAATATTTTACCTAGACTACTAAAACGTTTACCAGCGAAGAAAATATGTCATTGTCTTCAAATATATTTAATCACTACGAGTTCCACAGAAGCAAAGTTAAGATCATCCGCTTCCATTTTAAGCAACACAAACGACCAACCACAACTTTTTGAAACCCTCTCTTTATAGTGTGCTCTTAGTACGTGGATATTGTGTTAAGTAATAGAAAATTGAATTGGCACCGTTTTCATTGATTTAGAATTGACTGATGTATAAAAATAACCCTAGCATGTCTTTATATACGCTACAAGATTTTGTAACTAAGAAACTTAACCAAAGTAGATAATTATGCATAATAGGGAAACCTAGATCAACTGGGAAACACGAATAAATCAACTGCGAAACGTGAATACTGTATCAACTAAACATGAAACACCAATAGAAAACATGGTAACATAATACTCCCTCCATTCCATAAAGTTGGATTACTACGAAACTACGTGCAATTTTCAAGTTAAAAAATAATGTACTTACAAAAATAATTTTTGAGTCAATATGGATCTTGTTTGATAGATCTCATTGAGAACTTTTATAAGATGCAAAAAAAATTATTTTCGTAAATAGATTATTTTTTAGTTTGAAAATTACACGTAGTTTCGTAGTGATCCAACTTTATGGGACGGAGGAAATATTTTTTAATATTATGCTAACATCCCCACAAACTCAAGTAGATCTACCAACTTGAGTTTGAAAAAGAAACTGGGAGCCGGGAGCCAGGAACCAAGAGCTATTAGATATCTAGTGTGAAAGCCGACAGAGCAAGCCAGTTACATAATATGAGTATCTAGAAAATGGCAGAGTCGCTGCTCATCAAAGAGAGAGTTTTTCAAAGGGCCAAGACCTTATAGCTCGGATACAATATTAGAAAATTGAATAGACAACATTCATTGATATAGAAAATTGATTGACGAATGAAACATAATCCTAGCATGCCATTATATATATGAAATAACACATAGTTCAACTTCAAAATTGTTGTAACCTATAACAAAGTTCTAAACGTCTTCAAAGCAATAAGAAACCAAACTAGTATTTACTACTAACATAAAAGAAATTTGCGATGCAGCTTTGAAATTATGGATCAAAGCCTCTAATACTAACATATTGCCATCCCTTATCGGTGTTTCACTCGAATGCCCAAGCATTCTCCCTGCGAACATCCGCTTCTTCCTCCGGAGTGAAATCGTTTTCGATGTTAAATATCTTGCGGATTTCCTCTGGAGTCTTGTCCTTGATCAAGTCCGCCACGGTCTGGCATGTCAAATCTAGCAGGCTCTTGATGTTCAGATAATTTGCCGCCAGTATGAGATCAAACAAAACGACCTCATCGACGTTAACGAACGCTTCGTCCCACTTCTTGATATCCTCCTCGCCATCAGCGGCGGCCTTATCGAGTTCATCAGACTTGTTGGCGGCCTTGATGTGTTTCTTGCAGTACTCGATGACTTTGGCCAGGATGCTGCCGGTGACGTTGGGGAGAGGGATGGCGTTGTCGGCGCAGTCGTCTTCGATCATGTGCTTGATCGTTTGGCATTCCAGCGCCACAGTTTCTTCTACCTCGAAGGTCTCTCCGTCGGAAGATTTTAGGACGATTTTCTTTGAGGTTGACATGTTTTTGAAGTTTCTTGTTTCGGAATTGGAAAAACCTTAGCCCTAAGAGAGAGAAAAAGGAGATATGAAAATATTAGAAAATTGAATAGAGGGCTTTAATTGTTGTGGAATCGATTGATGTATAAAACACAACCCTACAAACATAACCCTACCAGGATTAGAGCATTCTTATCAATCTCAGTAAATTTTGGATCAAATTTGACCTCAAAAACACATTTTGTATTTTAGCAAGTCACTTTTTAAAAAACTTACAGAATTAGACTCTTTATTCTAACCCATGAAAGTAGAAACAACAATATAAGGCTAACCCATGAATAGTAAAAAAAACAACAATATAAAGCTTAATCCATGAATAGTGACTCGCTGGAGAAGTAAAAACATTGTAGCAATTATATTTTGACCCAAGGAAGTGGCGAGGCTGATTTTTTTGCATTTCTTGCACTTCTACTTGGTAGTTTAACTCTAAAGCCAAAGTAGCAAGGCTGATGGAGATGCCCTTATATGGGCTAAAACAAAGTAGGAAAATATGCACAGGGAAACCTAGATCAACTGGGAAATTACATGAAACAAAGTAAAAAATCTTGAAATCATAGTAACATAATATTTCTTAATGTTGCGCTAACATTAAGAATCAAACAATACATTTAATTAGGGGTGCACATTGGCTTGGTAGTCCACCCATCCCAACCCGATTTTGTTAGGGATTGGGATATAAAATTAAGCAATTGGGTTGGGCCAGGATGATATTTTAAGCCCGATAAGTTAATGGGTTGGGTTTGTAAAAATCCTCCAAGCCCGGCCCAACCCAAATATAATATTATTACACACACACACACATATGATCAACTTCCAATAAGAGTCTTCCGTATAACTTTTTCATGCAGACGTAAGCCCATTTTTGAGTTTCCCGACCAAATTTTGACGACCCAAATTGCACAATGGTTTAAAACGTGTTTTAAAGACCCATACGAGAAATCTTCAAGAAAAAAAAACCCAGAAGGGCTTGATTCGAGCAGTTTTAGATCAAACTGTACATGAGGGTTTTCGATAAAAAAATGCCCTTAAAAACATATTTTAAAAATATTGAACAGTTCAGATCATAAAATTATCTTGAGAACAGTGAGGTCTGTATGGTAAGTTAAATAAGGGTCCCTTATTAGAAACTCCTTGTGCACACACAAAATGTCCAAGAAGGGCTCCCTTAAACTCTATGGTGCAAAATTTTTAATCGGGATCGAATTTCAATGATCCAAACCGTTAGAAGTGTTTAATACATGTTTTCCATCACGAAGATTCGTAAAAAAAAAAATACTCGGAAGGGCTTGATCCGAGCATGTTTAAAACATGTTTTTATTGAAAACTGTTCGGATCAAGCCTTCGGATATGTGTATATATATATATATAGGTTCCACTTCTAGTCCGGGATCCGGGACTCCATGATCCGATCATTTTTTTGACGATCCGAGCGTATTTACATTTTTTGCGAAAACTGCTTGGATCAAGCCCTTCCCGGTATTTTTTTTTGAAGATTTCTCGCGTGGACCCTTGAAATCACCTTCTGAAAACATTGGACGGCTCGGATTTTCCAAAAACAATCTGCAACACCAAAAAAACACGTTTTTTCTTATTTCCGGGAGTCCCGGATAAGAAATTTTCGGTATATATATATATATATATATATATATATATATATATATATATATATATATAAGGTAAACTTCTAGTCCGGACTTTTAATTTCCGGACTTTTTATACAAATTTTTTTTTTGACTATCCGATCTGTCCAATGTGTTCAGAAGGTGTTTTCAAGGGCCCTTGTGGGAAATTTTCAAAAAAAAAACACCGGGAAGGGCTTGATCCAAGCATTTTTCGCAAAAATATATAAATACAGTTTTTGCGAAAACTGCTTGGATCAAGCCCTTCCCGGTATTTTTTTTTGAAGATTTCTCGCGTGGACCCTAGAAAACACCTTCTGAACACATTGGACGGATCGGATTTTCCAAAAAAAATTTGCAACACAAAAAAACCCCATTTTTTCCTTAAATCCGGGAGTGTGGACTAGAAAATCCACCTATATATATATATATATATATATATATATATATATATATATATATATATATATATATATATATATATCCTCTCGATGGACCTTAAAAACACATTTTACATGTATCTAATGGTTCGAATCGTCAAAATTTAATCCTGAACAAAAAATTCTATATAAGGAAGCCTTACTCGAAATGCCTCCTACATATATGATTATGTTTGATCCCATAGAGAACCATAAATCTCTACTTGGGGTTTTCTGCTTTTAGGGTTTTCTTTCTGTAAGAGAGGCACATCTCTTGTTCAAGAGTAAGTTTCATGTTTTTTTTTTTTTAATTCTCTTCAATTTCTTTAGTCTTCTCCTTTTATCTTTTGGGAAACATTTAATTAGTAGAACTATATAGTTTTATGGGTTTGTTTTTATAGTATTGCAAGAACATAAAACTTTAAGTAGTATTAGTTTTGAATTCTAATTTTTGATCGTTGTGGTTGATTTCTTTATGTTTGTGATATTACGTTATAGAAAAATAAATGAGCTTGTTAGGTGGGCTTGGAAAATAAAACTTTAATTGGTTTGGGTTTGAAAATATAAAATGAAGCCTGATCATTATTGGGCTGGGCTTGGGCAAGCACAAGTGTCATTAGTATCTAGTATAAACCTGGACCAAGGTATGTGCACCCCTACGTTTAATCCATAATGCCCCTACAGATCTTGGAAATCACAAAACAGAAAAAAAGAGTGTAATAAATAGAAGATATGAAAACACATAGATATACATGGAAAACCTAAAGCGAGAAAAAATCAGGAGAGCCACATCAGTCCACTATAATTGAAATATATAGATTATTAGTCTTTTGTCTTCTCTCTCATAATTTTTTTCTCTTGCCTCCTCTCTTGTTTAATATAAAAACACTCTAGACCTAATTAAAAAACAATTGCAATATAAATAGCCTTCACGTTTGAGCTATTGTTGAAAGCTATCTGCATTCCCAATATACTACTGATCAAATATCAAATAATTTAAACCTTTGTCGACCAACAATAGGAATTTTCTGTTACTACTATACATGTTTCATCCATACACATTTTTGATAAACGACTAGGGCTCTAAAGGTAATGATTGGGCATAACGCCCAATAGCCCCAATGGCAAAGGAAATCGAACCTGAAAACTTTAAGTTAGAGCAAACCTCTAAGTCCAAGATAAGATTACTTTGCCAACCCCTTTTTTCATACATACACATTCCTGCGCGATTTTCTCTGTAACTCTGTTCCATTTCTCAGTCTTTAGATCACTAGGAAGTATTTAAAAGAAACGATCTAATGGCTTAAAGCACACTGGTACATGGGGACAAATTGGTACAGAGGAACTGGCATAGGCTGCTCTACAACCTTGTGGCTTGGTGGTCAATTGAGCACCCTAAAAAAAAATGCTTTGTTTGAACACGTGGAGCCACTTTGGCTACATAAGAGTGTCTACAATGATAGAATTACTCTTTGGATAGCTATTGCTACAATATAGCAATAAATAGTGTCAAATTGCTATAATATAGTGGTGCAAATGTTTTTTTATTTTTAATTTTTATTTAGCCAAAACATCCTTTAGTCTTATATTATGAATGCCCATCATTTCGTATGATGTATAATTAAATACCTAATGCAATAGCCAAAAACAAGGTACACTAATGAAATTAGAAAAATACAAGAGAGAAAAAAAAAAAGGAATCTAATGGTAATCATATTATGCCTTGACTTCTTTATAACAACGATTAACTCATATCTCCAAAACTAAGAGCATGTCCATAAATCCTTGCGAACCTATTAACCACACACAATTTCTTACAAAATAATATGAATAATAAACCAACTAATATTTGCTACTAACATAAAAGAAATTTTCGATGCAGCTTTGAAATTATGGAAAATCTCTGATACTAATACTAACATATTGCCATCCCTTTCGGTGTTTCACTCGAATGCCCAAGCATTCTCCCTGCGAACCTCCGCTTCTTCCTCCGGAGTGAAATCGTTCTAAATATCTTGCGGACTTCCTCTGGAGTCTTGTCCTTGATCATGTCCGCCACCGTCTGACATGTCAAATCTAGCAGGCTCTTGATGTTCAGATAATTTGCTGCCAGTATGAGACTATGAGATCAAACAACACGGGCTGATCGACGTTGACGAACGCTTCGTCCCACTTCTTGATACACTTGTCATCAACGGCGGCCTTATCGAGGTCATCGGACTTGTTGACGTGTTTCTTGCAGTACTCGATGACCTTGGCCAGGATGCTGCTGGTGACGTTGGGGAGAGGGATGGCGTTGTCAGCGCAGTCGTCTTCGATCATGTGCTTGATTGTTTGGGATTCGAGCGCCACAGTTTCTTCAACCTCGAAGGTCTCGCCGTCGGAAGATTTTAGGACGATTTTCATTGAGGTTGACATGGTTTTGGAGTTTCTGGTTTCGGACAAAGAGAGAGAAAGCGGAGATACGAAAATTGAATAGAGCTTTTATTGTATTGTTGTAGAATTGATTGATATATAAAACATAATCTTACCATGTTTTTATATAGGCTAGAAGACTCTGTAATTAAGAAAGTAATCAAAGTAGGAAAGCATGCATAATAAGGAAACCTAAATCAACTAGGAAATTACATGAAACGCAATAATAACTATTTCAATGAATTATGTATCAAAATGCAACTAATACTATTCTAAACAATATTGACCAAATGGTGCAAATGCTATTTCTTCAATTTTTTTTTATTTTACAAAATATCAATATGAATTGCAATTTGTGGGTCCACGTGATGAGTGGGGTAGAAATAAATGGGCAATACTAAATCACAGGGAAAGTTATATCTTGTTCTACATGTGGCGCAACGTATCACGATATAGGTAAATATATCACGTGTTTACCTCACCATTAAATAAGATAATTTAGAATTTCATACTATAATATAGCTATAACAAAACATATAATATGCCGTTGGAGTAGCTCTAACTTGTATAAGAAGCCTCCTATAATACTCGTCACGAACAATTGGATAACTGTTTAGTTTACATGATACTCGACAAACTTTTTATAAAAATACAACTGGAATTTTTATTTTTTTGAAAAGAACAATAATATAAAAAAAGAGGAATTACCTGAACAAAGTGCTATTTGGTCTCGGTTGGTAAAGCACCATGATCAACCTTGGGTGCAACCTCCAGGTTTCAATTCCCCTTTAGTCTATCATGGCTTTTACTATTGTTACCCACTTTGTCTCAGTTTGAATTATTATTATTATTATTATTATTTTTTTAACTAATTGGAATGGGCTTTTAACAATGAGGAAAAGCTTGAACAATGAGCTACTTTGTCTCGGTTAGCAATTTTTGTTGTACTAATTGTAGAGGAATGTAACGTATTTGAATATTAACATTTTTCTCAAAGTTTAGCATTTTTATTGCATGTTTATTTATGGATTATGGAAGGTATAAATGTACAACAAAAATAAATTCACAATCATCTCAATTCACATATTTGTATGAATAAGTTACGGATTACTCAACATTTTACCAGTGTAGTAAAAGAAAGATTTCCCATTGGCTTGGGCATCCATAAAATTAACTTAATACATTGTAGAAAAAAAAAATTGAAAAAAATTGCAATTGGGAGCATGTCAGTTGGGATTAAGAAAAATTAATAGTGTATGCTTGTGTAAGTTGTATTTGTATAACACTAAGAGAGTTGGAGAAAGCCTAGACTTATTTTTCACTAATTTTTTCCTTCATATTTTTCCCTATAACTTGTAAATAGTTTATCATTGAAAGGTGCCACTCCGTGGCCAGATCCGGGCTCCGTCCCTAATTGTGGTCAACTGAAGTTCAAATTTCTCTAGCTTGATATATAATTGGCATACCCTACGACGTAACAAGCTTTTCGAAGGGGCAGTGCCATACTCAAAAGGAGATTCAAGACCAAAGTCGAGTGCAAAAATACAATAGATCTCATTATTGAGGGGACTTGACTTGCTGACACGCTGGTGTCCCTGCACGACGAGTGTGCTTGGCTAATGATTTCAATGTGTAATGCCACATGAATTCGGGGTGGGTGTTGTCCCATTAGGAACAACATCTATGTTGTCCAATCTTAGCCATCCAAGCTCGGCAATAGACGACTCGAATCACATCTTGTCTAAACGAATCCGAACATAGTACGCACCCATGAAATGTCTCTCAGTCCTTTTTAAAAAAAAATTCAGTGAGAGTGTTATTGGTAACTTGGGGTCATCTTCTATAATTATTAATGGAATTTGAAACTGGCGAACGACTAGAAACAGAGCCATCATGCACATAAAATCCCTTACTCTTACTACTCTCTTGCCAAATGAGAATATGGAGATTACAGTGATATGAATTCCTTCAGATACTTTGTAAAATTTCTTGGGAAGCTATACAAAATAAGAGAGACAAGTTCCATGGGATACTATTGTATGGTTCAAAGGAAATGAGCCGAAATATAGGCTTTAAAGTTTTATCAAGTGAATTTGTTATCTTAGGGGGTTCTATAAAAAAGTGACACAGCGGAATTAACGAGAAACTAATTAATGTACTAGTTCAAATCAAGATAGGTCTTGAATCCTCGAGAGTTCTTGAATCTACAAAAAAAAAAAGAGATTAAATCTGAAATTATTACTGAATAAAAACTCTTGAATAAGAGAAATTACATGCCATTTTATAAAGAAATCATAGTAAATCCTAGTAAATACTACAAAAATAACACGCAAATTCAACTTCAAAAGATAACAGAGGGTACAGAATAGTTGCGATCCATAAACAAAGTGCTAAACGTCTTCAAAGTCCTTTCGGTTTTTCACTCGAATGCCCAAGCATTCTCCCTGCGAACATCCGCTTCTTCCTCCGGAGTGAAATCGTTCTCGATGTTAAATATCTTGCGGACTTCCTCTGGAGTCTTGTCCTTGATCATGTCCGCCACCGTCTGGCATGTCAAATCGAGCAGGCTTTTGATGTTCAGATAATTTGCCGCCAGTATGAGATCAAACAACACGACCTGATCCACGTTGACGAACGCTTCGTCCCACTTCTTGATATCCTCGTCATCAGCGGCGGCCTTATCGAGTTCATCAGACTTGTTGGCGGCCTTGATGTGTTTCTTGCAGTACTCGATGACCTTGGCCAGGATGCTGCCGGTGACGTTGGGGAGAGGGATGGCGTTGTCGACGCAGTCGTCTTCGATCATGTGCTTGATCGTTTGGGATTCCAGCGCCACAGTTTCTTCTACCTCGAAGGTCTCTCCGTCGGAAGATTTTAGGACGATTTTCTTTGAGGTCGACATGGTTTTGGTCCTTTTGGAGTTTCTGGTTTTGGAATTGGAAAAACCTTAACCCTAAGAGAGAGAAAGACTGCTTTTATTTTTTTGTGAAATTGATTGACGTATAAAACATAACCCTACTATGTCTTTATATAGGATATAGAAGACTTGGTGACTAATAAACCTAATCAAAGTAGGAAAATATGTATAACAAGGAATCCTAAATCAATTGGGAAATTACATGAAGCACAATAATAAATCTATAAATCATGGGAATATAATATTTTCATAATATTATGTTAACATTAAGAATTTGAACAATACGTTCAATCCATAGTGTCAGATCTTGGAAACTAAAATGACAGAAAATCACAACACAAAAAAATAAAAATAATAATAAAGAGAGATATTGGGCTGTTCTTTTGATTAGCCTTCTCATAAGTATGGCTAATTTCTGTTGAGCCAGTTTCTTTTTAAAATGGCTTCATAAACGTATCTGTATTTTCCATCAGGTATTGGATATATAGCAGAGAGTATACAGAGAGCGGGACTTTATTTCCCACGGATCTGGTTTCCATTGTTCGTCTTTGGATTCCCAGATCATTATTTGTTAAGTAATTGGAGAGGTTTTAAATTCTACTTCAGCCAATACATAATCTTTTGAAGTAGGAGCTCCAGTTGAGGATGTTGCTTTTTGCAAACCAGGAAATTCAGCTGCTTTGGCTTTTAAATAAGCCTCAATGTCTGCTTGGGTAACCCTTGATTTGTTACCACAGCCATTGGCTCGACTCCGAGGACTATTGCCTTGTCCTCGACCTCGATCTGGAGGTCTTTGCATACCTGTAAGATTAAGCATGGACAAGAATATTAAGACCCTTCAGAAGTCTATGGATCATAATTTGATCCAATGATAAGTATTTTTCTGTTCTCCATTTTGGAGGAGATTAATATCAAGAAGATTGAGCCTCTTATGTATTAAGCTCTCTGATCCAAAATTGAAGATTAATTTTGGTATGGGGTTGGATCACTGATTGAACCCATAGGCGATTCATTTCAAGAAAAATTCTTTGGCCTACATTTTCCTCCATTGTATGCGTCCAAGGATGTTCAATTGTCGCTGAAATGCTTTATATCTTCCTATTAGGAATCTGTAGGCCACCTTTTCGTTATCCTCGAGACCTTCATGAGTATAGGGATTCCAGGATCTAAGTCTATTTTCAAGGCCTCTTACCCACGAAAGTAAATTAGTTCTTGTGTGAGGTAAAGTTATTGATTGGGACCAAATTCTTCACATTTCACTAAAAATTTGTTGCTTAGTTTGCTGATCCATTTTGCCTAGGGCAAAGACGGAAAGACATAATTAGTCTTTCAAGTGCGTTTTGTTTGATAATAAGCTTTGTGCAATTAGCTTTATATTTTAGAAGAGCTCTATTAGAATCTCTTTCAGTGAAATTCCTCCAATTTTCTTCGTAAAATTTTATTTTTGATTTTTTTTTGATCAGCTTATTTTTGATTGTATCTATGCTATTTCTTGAGTACAGGCAAAAATTAATAAATCTTTGCTATCCTTGTTGCTCATTAGAACCCTGTAAAAATTCTCGGCAAAATCTGGAAGAGAATTATTTTCTCCTTTTATGTATTCGATATCAAAGTCAAAAGCAGATAACTCAGCTTGCCATCTTGCAAATATTTGCTTTGAAGCTAGGTTCTTAACATCTTGTTTTAAAATTTGTTTGGCAGCACTACAATCAACTCTAATTAAGAAATGTTGATTAAGAAGATCATCTTTAAATTTGGTCACACATTTAACCAAAGAAAGAATTTCTTTCTTTATAGTTAGCTTGTGCATTTTTAAAGAGTCCTGAAGTATAATGGACTAACTCTTCTTTTGAGTTATTAGGATTATTTTGCTTTAGTGCACATAAATCAAAATGATTATTGGGTCTGACCTCTCTGATGCCTTTTGGCTTTGATTTGAAGGCATGATTCCGCAGCAAACTCGACGATATAGGGGGACCACTGTTTCAGTGGTATTTTGTGAGCAACCACTTTGTGCATTTATTGCCAAAGGTTAGGTTTGTCTCAAATTCATCTGTTTCAGTGGTATTCTAGAAGTAGCCACTTTATGCATTTATTGCCAAATGTTAGGTCTGTCTCCTATCCATCCCCCGCCCATACCCCCAATTATTGGAGACTAAATGGGTTATGTTATTGTTGTTGTTGTGAGGATTATTTTGCTTTAGATTCCTGCATACCAATATTTGAGGCATCTGTTTCCACAATTTTTCTCCAATATGGATTGGCTAAAGCTAAGCAAGGTAATTGTTTTGCTTTTAGCTTGATTTTTTGGACTGCCTTAGTATGGCGATCCGTCCATGGTGGAGGATTCTTCTTCAACCTTTCATAAAGTGGGGGCTAAATCTTGGGCTAATTCTTTATAATAATCTCCCATGTAATTGAGACTGCCAAAAAATCTCTGTAATTGGGTTTTTTTTTCTTTTATTTCATTGGGAAATTTAGAAGCAAATTCAATACTTCTTTCTATAGGGATAATTTTCCCTTGGTTGATATTGTGTCCCAAAAATCTAACAGTGGTCTAGAATAACTTCATTTTTGGTGCTGAGACAACAAGACCATTTTTCTTAATAACATCCTTGAAAATCCTTAGGTGTTTTATATGTTGACCAATAGATTGGGAAAATATTAAGACATCATTAATATAGCAAATAGTAAATTCCGCATATGGATAAAAAATATCATTCATGATGTCTTGGAATTTTGAAGAGGCATTTTTTAAACCAAATGGCATTACATTCCATTTGTAATGACCAAAAAGAATAGTAAAAGCAGTTTGTATCTATTAGATTCAATAATTTGAATCTGCCAAAATCCAGATTTTAAATCAAATTTGGAAAAAAACAATAGCTCTATTAAGCCTATCTAGGAGAAGTGGGGGCTGTCAATTCAAAACGACACAATTTTGATGGGTGTTTTGGTCTCCAAATTCAGTTGGGAAGGGCTCTGCTTGGGGTTGTTAAAAATCCAAATTCAACAATCGTATACGACGCAGTTTTGACATGTTTTTTGGTCTCTGAATTCAGCTGGGAAAGGGCTTTGTTTGGGGCTGTTGCAAATTCAAATTCAGCCCCCCTTCATCTAGGAGATCTTTCTTGTTGGGAATTGGATATCTATTCCACATTAGAACTTCATTAAGAGGTTTATAATTAATAACAATAGTCTTGGTACTCCTCTTACTCTTTCAGCATTTTTATTAACGTAAAATGTTGTACAACTCTAAGAAGAATAGCTTTTCTTTATTGTATTATTTTATATTAAACTGTTAATCTCATTTTGACACATAACAAGATATTCTTGTTTCGTTTGACTTAGTCTAGTCTTAGTAGGGATTTTTCTTTCACCAAAATCTTTTTCATAAGGGAGTGAAACTATATGTTTCTTCCTATTCCAAAAAGCATTAGGGAGGTCACTACAAATTTCTTTATTGAAATCCTGATTAATCTGAGATTTTTTTTTTCTCTCATAAAAGGCTTCTGAAGCATTTCTTCAATATTCATAATTCGGATTTCTTTTTTATAAAAAATTTATCTGCCTATCCTTAGCAGAAATCTGATGGATTATATCATTAATTTCCTTATAAGTAGGGGGAGAAATAAATTCAAAATATATCTCATGAAAGAATGAAAAAGGGCAAAGGCAAAGCAGACTAATTCATCATCCATGATGTTAACCAATCTGGCTTCCAATTATTGAAGTCTCGGACACCAATGACGGAAGTCACCTTTTTTTAGTCATGATAAAAGCATGTAACGATGGGGCCTAGTGTTGTACTCGTCATCTTTTATCTTGTATTTCTATTTGCATTTAAATTTAGTTTGTCAGTCAAAATTCCCTATATAAGGAATGCGTTCTAACTTTGTTAGGCAGAGTTTTCCTCTTCTCCTTCTCCCACTTTGTATCCCTCTTTGTACTACTCATTCTCTGTAATATTGCAAAGGATTGGAAACTTATTTTTAACTACAAAGCTTTATTCCAGTAGAAAGTTTGGTAGAAATTGAAACAGCCGAGTCCTATGAATCACAGTCTCTTTAATATAGATTTGCCGGTTACCATAGGTGTTGTAGGTATCACCTGCGTTTTCGTCTTAGGATAAAACGGTTAGAACCACAGTTGACAGAACACCACCGTTGACTGTCTTGGCGAACTGACTTATGTCTTCCTTTCTCTCTCTCAAAGACGATTTACGGAGTGTATGTTGAACAAGAAAATCTGGTAATGAAACAATGGTAGAAGCTGCCTTTATATAGGTAAGGAGGAGCCTCAAGCCATTTATACGAGAATCAGTGGGGAACCTCCCCAATCAATACAAAAAATGAATTCAACCATTGAATTATGCAAATGGTAAATCATAACCATAAATCTGCATTTGAATAATTGTGGATATAACTCCCACAATAATACTAAAAATTTGAATGCTTTCAAACCTCATCATGGAGGGGTGTAATTGGTGTATTAACCACAAACTTGTCACGCGTAACTTCCAACCTCGTGGAGTCCCTTTGGTTGCCTCAAAAGACCCTCTGAATGCCCCATTTCATTTACATTGAATTTTTGAGAAATTTCCTACGAGCCCTTTGTCTATTTAGTACCTAAGTGGT
The DNA here is from genome assembly GCA_022606695.1 of Vaccinium macrocarpon. NCBI lineage: Eukaryota > Viridiplantae > Streptophyta > Magnoliopsida > Ericales > Ericaceae > Vaccinium > Vaccinium macrocarpon. Next base: position 38,552,690 of record CM040180.1, on the reverse strand, counting down.
GGTGTACTGGGGTGTACTGGGGATGGCCTGTCCTTTCAGACAATAATTATGACTCTAACTAGATATTCCACAGTAGGTCGGGAGCCCCCTATGGTCACGCCCAAGAGGGGTTGTTACATTGGTTGCCCCTCCCACCTTTTTTTAGTTCAAGAAAAAAAAAAACTTTAGTTTACACATTTCACATTAACTTTTACTTTTACTTCTACTTTACACCTTTCACATACATCAACTTTTACCTGCATTTTCCAAAATTATTCTCCATTTTTATTCATGAACTCTGTACCAACTAACTTTTCGAAAGGGAAAATAAGTACAGTAATTGTACAAATTTTTTCCCATTAACTTATTAAAACACACATTTATTAAGGGACTGTTTATAGCCGTTTTTGGCATTTTTATCAAGCTACCATGAGACCTAAAAAATATGTAATGACACATGAATTTTGGTCAGATATTGGGATTTATTTGTGTCGTTTATAGATTATCCAATGGAGGTTGGCTATGTGGTGTTTATTTTGCTCAAGTATTATTCGGAGAGTTGCACGAAATAGTTTTCCTGTGATTCAGTTAATGGCCCATGTTTGTATTTGGGTTTTGAAGTCTTCCAAAGGGGATTTGATTGAGTTAAATTTCCCATTGTGGGTTTAAAGCCATGAATTAAGGAAGAAGTTAGTAAGGCTTGAAGAATGGAACAAAGCATCATTGTTGAGGCACTTATGGGGTTTGTGTAACAAGGAGGACATCCTCTGGGTGAAATGGGTACACTCCTATGTGATTAAATCTCAATGCCTTTGGAATATGCACCTCCCAGTTGATTCCTCATGGATTTTGAGGAAGATTTTTTTTGTCTTAGCTAGACAGGATGGGCAGAGCTTCATTAAAAGCATTATTGGGAACGGTCAAGACACCTTCTTATGGTTGGACAACTGGCACACTCTAGGCCCTGTTGTATCATAAATTTGGTAGCAGGGTGGTTTTTAACCTTGGCTGGTCTCTTAATGCTAAGGTTGACTCAATTATTGTAAGAGATGGCCTAGGGTGCAAAATTTACACCCAAAAAGAAAGTGTGCTATTAAACGTGTGAATTATTGCAGGGGTGTTAATTGTGTGCTATTGGGGATGTGAATTGTTGCAAGGAGTGTGAATTGTGTGCTATTTGAAAGTGTGAATCTTCAAATATACTATAGCAGTGTAGTTGAGCCCTCAAAACTCTCCAAATCCCAATCCCTCAATTCTCAGAATTTGTAGTTATTAATTCTTAAATTAAATAGGTGGCACATAACTATTGGTTCCCGAAACAAAATTGAAAGCTAATAAAATGAAGGTAAAAAAAAACGTGACTTGTCATAGCCCACGATCTACCTTTCCCCATGCGTGAAACCCACCTTCCTAATTAAACTGCACCCCACGTCTCACCCCCCACGTTTGCTATTTGAAACCCACATTCCTAATTGTTTTTTTTTTTTTTTTTTTTTTCTTTCAAATGAACTCGGAGAAAACCAAAAATTATTAATTTCCCACAAATTCCCACATAATACCCCCGTCCCACTCCCTCTCCAACTACCTCTCATACTTTTCCCCCACTTTCTTCTTCTCTTTTATATATAAGCCCACGTAATTATACTCCCCATTTTCCCTCATATCATCTCCCTCTATCATCAGTTCGATCTCTGCCAATCCCAACCACACCAGTCACCAGTACAACTCTTGCCTCTCACGGGCCAGCGGCCTCGCCCTCTCACATAACTTGGATCATTCCAACATGTGTTCGTGAACTGCTAAAAATCGTAGACCACATTCAAGGTACACAATTGTTCTGTGAGATTTTTATCTGTTTTTACATACCATACTCTTGCGGCTTCCTCGCTCTCACACTTACCTTAAATCATACAATTGTTTTTTAAGATTTTTATCTGTTTTTTATCTCATACTCTCACTGCCTTGCTCTCACACTTACTTTGGATCTTTCCACAGGAAAATAAAAATGTGTTTGTGAACCGCTGGAAAACGTGGATTGCATTCAAGGTATGCTTCTAATCTCCATCGGTTTTTTTTTTTTCACTTCTCTATATTCGGCAAACGCTTCCCTTCCATACTTTTAAATATCGGCCGATACGTACCGTATAGACAAGAAGTTTTAACCCTCTTATTCCGACATCACAGCCCAACCCAGAGATGAAGTGGATCTGTATTTTTTACCGCAACCATCGACCTCTGATTCTGTCCCGACCAATTTTGCAGCAAGTACCGCTCGATTCCGGCCGTGTCGGTCTTTTCCGGTGGATTTCGGGTACCGGCGCTAAGTATCGGTAAAATACAACAAAAGGAAAAGAAGTAGAAAATCTAAGAGAGCCATTTGTGTGAGGATATTGATATTCTCGGTGAGGATATTGATATTCTCGGTGACCACTGAACGTTAAACCAAGAGCGTGTGTATTTTAGATCACAGAAAATCTAAGAGAGCCATTTGTGTGGGTCGCTCTGGCTTGAGAGAAGATTCAAAGTTTGAGTTTAAGACCTCCCCACTTGCAAAGAGAGACAGAGAGAGTCTGCTACTATTTAGGTAGGTGAATGACTGCCACGTGGGTATTAAAAATTAAAAACCTGGTGTACGCAAAAATGGACAGCACCTCAGATTTTTTTTTTTTTTGGTAATTTAACTTGAAGTTAAAAGGGGTTAAGCGAATATATAACCTACAAAGAGCATATCTCATGAAGAATAAAATCAAAGTAAAGAAAATAAAAGAAAATTGCGTAGTCCCCGGCACAACCCGCTGGGATGAAAAACAGATGCTCTTGCACAATGCACAAGAATAGGGATAATTATACATAACCAGCGTGACAATTTGTGTGCACTGCCATAATATTGGGGTCCCACATGGAAAGGGACCCACTAAAAGTCTTTTTTTTTGGTAATTTAGCGTGAAATTAAAAAGGATTAAATGAATGTACAATTTACAAGAGGCATACCTTAGGGAGAACAAAATAAAATAAAATTCCATACTTCCCGACACAACCCACTGGGGTGGGAAAATAGAAATACCAGCACAACCTGCTAGGATAGGTACAATGAGCATAATGCAAAAATATAATGGCCATGTTCGTTTATAAGTTTTGAGCCAGTTTTGGTTTTGATGACATCATCATTTTTCTCATTTCTCTTTCTATCTCTCTCTACCTATTACACCTGCTTACATCATCAAAACTAAACTAAAACTCTAAACCAAACATAGCCAATGGGTTTGCCCGGGTATAAATGTGCATAAGGCAGTGTGGGCCCCATGTGGTGATTTTTTCATTGAAGCCATGCAGACAGCACTATAGCCCATTTGTGTGTGGTACTTTTACGCAACATCCTCCTTCCCAAGAAAAAATGTGGGCCCTCACATTTTGCATTTTGAAATTGTATAATGATATATGTACGAACTTTGTGTCACAATCAATCACAACCTCACTTGCATGAGGTGTGGAGCTCGCATGTGGAGCCTATGTGGGACCCACACTTCACGTGAATGTGATTATGGTTAATTGTGGTACAAAATTTGTGTCACAGTCATTTTTATTTAAAATTTTGGTGATGTTCACCCATCTACTATTCCCAGCGCACAGCTGTCTATAGCTGGCACCTATTGGCCCAAAATTGTCACCTCTTGGACCGTCTAATCACTTCTCAACAGCAGATGCGTGAAGCAACAACAGCTCTTTTACACACTGCCACATACCGAATCAAGCATGTGCAACTGCAGACCCATATTTGTGAACATCATTGTAAAGTGGCCCAAGAAATGCCATATAAATATTACTATATATATTGGAGTAAGTTGGGAAGGAATATGGAGCTTTGCGTGTAGTGCTCGGCCTTTTCAATTGGCTTATGCTTTTTCCGTCTCAATTTCTTGACCTCTTTTGAGTCTCAATTTCTTGACCTCTTTTGAGAAAGTGAATTTACAAAGAGTGTAAAAACTTTATATTAATTTTTCTATTTTGTCCCTAAATTTAGTCAATATTACTGTGACCAAATTTGTGAGGCTAATATATTATATAAAAGTTAAAACATATTCAATATGAATCTTGTTTGATAGATATCAATTAATTTTATTATACAAAATTTTTAAAATCATAAAAACCGTTATAAAATATAATAGACTAGCCAATTAAGATGAGAAAAATACTTTTTTAAAGTAAAATTAAAAAGTAACCCAATTTTGATGAATGTTTTAAGAAGTGGAACAAATATTTTGGGACATTCCAAAATAAAAAAAATGACCAAAAAATTGAAACGAAGAGAGTAGCTTTTATAGGTGGGACCCAAGGTCCACTCTTGTCAACATTCTACAGCCTTATCATAGCTTGCGTGTATTGATGAAAATTTCCAGCAAAAGAACCCACCAAACAAAAGCAAGTAGCTTTTGACAGTCATTTTTTCAGATTTTCAGTCTTCTCACACATTTCGCGAAGCTAGTGATTTCAGTTTTGAAAAAAATCAATGACAAGCTAAAATTATAAACCCCCTCTTTTAGCTTTACTTTCTGATTCCTCTAACATTTGCCAAGAAAGAGGAAAGGAAGAGAGGGGAAGAAAGTCAAGAAACTGCAAAAGAAATTGCATAGAGAGGCCGGAGATCTTATCGGCCAAAGAAGCCCGATCTTTTACACCATCGTCGACTACAAGCCAAGCTGGGTATGTTCCAAACTTGAAGTTTACAGCAGTAAGGGGGTGTTCCAAATTTCTAATAAGTAGTTTTTTAGTTTTTTGGTTTTTTGTGATCTTTAGTTTTTTAAAAAAACTCACTTGTTCCACTAACAAGTTTTTGATTTTTTAGTTTTTTTAGTTGTATTATGAAATTACAAATCTATCCTTCTACCCAAACAACTATTGCTCTTTTTTTTGGAAGGGATGGCAGATTCGTAATTTTACATGATTAAAATACATGTACTTGATTGTGTAATGATTTGATTTTTTTTAGTTAGTAGAATGAACTGGTTTTTTTATTGTTTTTTGTGGGGTTTTGTTTAGTGGAATAAAGTAGTTTTTCATTTACACTAAAACTAGTTTTTTTTTATTGGAACACCCCCTAAATTTGACCTCAAATTTGGCCGGGTATGTTCAGACTCTTCAGAGCATCTCGCCATATATTTCCTGTAATTGTTGTGTAATAAGAAGGTTTCGAAAAGTGAATGTGAGAACTGGGAAGTAAAGTTGCCTCTTTGTTTTGTTAGTAAGAAGAAATGGGTAAAGGGATTTGGGATTGGGAAAGTGAATCAGATTCACAGTAGTAGTGTATTACTTTATATATTAGTGCTCACTAAAATCAGCTCTCTGAGCTGTCATTAAAATTTAAAAAGTATATTGTAATGTATTGTATATAAAATTGTGCGAAGATATGTTAAAAATTGTAAAAAAGAATTGTACAATGAAATTTGTGTTTTTTTTTTCTCGTCATCTTATTTAATTATTTATTATTAGCCCAGTATGCTGACAATAGAAGAACCCACATTAATAGTCCCCTAATTCAAGGACTCATATGAGCTCATGACCCAAAGTTGCAAGCATAGTAAAGCATCTCCATCAGTATCAGTGAAATTGAAATATGTCCATTTGGTTGTATTAAATTTAGTTCTCACTAACCAGAGTAAAAAAAAATTCCTTCCGTTTCTTGGTTTGTGTTTTCCCCTATTTTGTTGTCAAAGGTAATTTCATAATTTGCTTTTATTTCTCTCTAAAAAGTGGTCTTAAATTGATATATATATATATATATATATTATTTGCTCATTGATCTTAGGCTAATTATCAAAATTAAATGTCTCACAGCAATAGTCGCGGAAATGGGTAAAGGGGTTTGGCATTGGGAAAGTGAAACAAAGAATTCACAGTCACAATACGTGTATAAGTCTCTAATAGTAATAGTGCTCTTTTTTTTTCTTTTTTTTAAAAAAAAAGGGTAACCAAGAAAGTGAATCATAGATTCACAGTTCATGTAGTCAGGTACTAGTCTAAGGGGTGGTTTGGGGTCTTAATAGTGCTCATTTAAAAGATTGACAGTAGATGTAAAAGACATTTAAATTAGGACGGAAGGAGTAAAATTTGTGGACCTCACAGTTTTTAAGGTCACTTTGGAAATTTAGAGTACAAATTTTGACTCTTAAAAAGCTCAATTTCCAGTAGAAGACATTTAAATTGTGACGGAGGGAGTAAAATTTTGGAGTAAATTTAGTTGCATTTTTTTCGTTCTCGACTTGTGCTGATGTGTCATGTTTACACTTCATCTGTATAGAATTTAATTTCTTGCCTATTTGGTGCATTAGTACTGTACTTGGCATATGCACTGTATTGGTATGGATTTCTGTTGATTCATTAATATCTCTCGTAGCAATTTCATGCAGACATTTGATTAACCAATAAATTTATTAACCAACGAAATCTCCCCTATTTGGTTGTCAAAGGTAATTTCATAATATGTTTTTATTTCTCTTTGATTACACCATTAGTTTATAGCATTTCATATGTAAATCTAAAAAGTGGTCTTAATTTGATTTTATTTTTTTTGCTCATTGATCATAGGTTAATTATCAAAATTAAATGTCTCACGGCAATAGTCGCGGAAGTAGGGGTACTAATGTTGATCCTGATGCTCCTAGTGATGATATTGGGTGGAAGTTTGGAGTTATGGTGGAGAAGAACAATAGAAGCAGAGTAAAATGCAAATTGTGTGATAAAGTCATGAGTGGTGGTATAACTAGGTTGAAGGAGCACTTGGCACACAAAAAAGGACAAGTTGCCTCATGTGATCAGGTTACAAGGGAAGTTAGGATCCTAATGATGCAACATTTGCAAAGAAATAATGCCAAACAATTTGATAAAAAGAAACGGAAGGAAGAATTAAAGGAACAAATTAGAGCCACACAATGTGACGAGGAAGATGAGTATGATGCATTTAATATGAATAGTGATGACTCAGATCCAGAAATGTCCATGGCACGACAAGAGAGCTTGAGATTTCAAAATGAATATGAGGAAAGAGAAAGACTCAAGTATCAAACAGGGGGTCGATATCACGTAGGAGGAAGTAGTGGGACTGGTGGTGGTAGGGTTGAATTTGGGCCTCCTCCTGGTTTTGAGCGACGCAGTTCTAGTCTTCGTGAGACTAACACCAGCCGCACAGTCCACAGCACAGATAAATGGACCAATCTATCTTCACCAGCAGCTCGATTGGCTGAAATGGAAGTTGATCTTGAACGAAGTAAAGGGAAGAAACAAGCAAAGCTGTCGAGCAGATTGCTTAGGACAGCAAAGAAAAAATTAGAAAGAGCAGTTAGCCAATTTGTGATATATACTCGACTTCCAATAAATACAGTAAATTCTCCTTGGCTTGAACCAATGTTGGATGTTGCTCGAGAAGTTGGGAAAGGAACAAAGCTTCCTAGTTCTTACGAGGTGAGGCTCTAATTTAACATTTAGCATTAATAACATTGTGTTTTATTTTTTTGAGCTTGAATAACAATGTGTTTTTTTTTAAAAAAAAATTATTTACAGGTGTCTGAAGTGTATTTGCCTATGGAGATGGAGGGCTTACAGAAATGAATAGAAAGTATGAAGCCTAGTTGGAAACAGAGAAGCGTTAGCCTCAAAACCAACAGTTGCCGTGTTGGTCCACTGGAGCAACTTGTGTTCTAATTGTGACAGCTATATGCACGTAATGCATCACCAAGGAGCAACTTCTGTTCAAATCAAAGTCTCATTTCAACTTTTGTTCAAATCAAACTTCGGGTTTATATAATTTTGAATTTTGGCTTAATTATCCCTACCATAACGGGTTGTGCTAGGATCTCCAAAATTCCCACCCCGGCGGTTTATGCTAGGGAATACGCATTTTTTTTTCTTCATTTTCATTTTTTTTCCTGAAATATACCGTTTGTAAGCTCTATATTCTCTTAACTCCTTTTAATTTCAAGATGTATTACCCAAAAAAAACATTTGATTTGCCTGTATCAAAGCAACATTTGCGTGCATCAATGGTGGTCCCCCTTGATGGGCACGGACCAACAGTTTCTATAAAATGGTTCACCGCTCTACTACTTTTCCAAAAAGGATCTTGCTATATACCATCGGAAAATGATATGTACATACACCGTTTTTTTATCCGTACACACAAAGTTGGTATCCACAAATTACCGACACACTCACACAAATGTGTAGATTTCACACACACTAGATGTACAATTTTGTGTGTATGTAGGTTCTGTTTGGTTTGAGTTTTAGTTTTTATAATGATTAAATGGAAAAATATGGATAATAATTAAAAAAATAGGTATTAATAATTGAAGAGAGATATAAAGAAAAATAAAAATAATATTTAAAAATAAAAGTAATAATTAAATAATAATTGAAAAAATCAGTTCTTAAAAATCAAACCAAACAAGACAGTAGTGTTCTCAAATACCACCCCATAGGTGGTCTAAAACTTTAACAAAAAAATTTTACCAAAAAAAAAAACTTTAACAAAAAATAGTTTTTGCTTGTCGGACTAAGTACTTCGGTGACACCCTGCTGGACCTGTCACCATCCCGTCCCTTTCTTCGATTTCTTTTGTTAAAAAAATGAACGCTGCTAGGGGTATCCAAATTTTGCACTGAAAAAGTTTGAAACTGTGAAATTTTAGTTCAAGCACTTTTAATTATTTGATTGAGCTGATTTTTGGTGGGCTCTCTCGGAAAAGTGTTTACAGAATAATGAACGGTTTGGATCACTCATGTCGGACCCAAAAGTGAGTCCCCGAAAGCGTGGTGTGCATTTTCAATGCAAAAATATCGGGAACCCCAGGTTTTCGGTAAAAAAATAGCTCATCTAGATACGGTAGTATCTTTCTGAATGTGTAATTCCAAGTTTTTTTTTTTTAAATTTATCCAAAAAAGTTGTTCTTTTTCTTTTCTTTTCTTTTCAATTAGTTGTTCGTATTAAATTCCACATCGTAAATGGATAACTCAAATGGTGCACCAAACATTGCACTACATCATCCCCAAACAATTTCGTGCACGCCTTCTACTATTCTCTCTAAGCTTTAGCAATTTTTTTTTTTGTCCCAATTTTGAGTAACTCATCTGCGTGAGAATTTTTTTGATGCAAATAGAGTGCCACACACGTTGTATCCGAGCACGCATTTTGGTCATTCAAAAGATTTTTCCCTCTTGTCTTTAAAAGTACCACATTAAAGACTTGTTGCACCTTTTCTCTCCAAAGTTGAAGGCGCGTGTAATGCACAGGGACCACCCAAAGGATGGTTTGTAACTTTTGCCTTCCAAAAAAGTAGTGTACAATCAATTATATGTGACTAAATAAGTTAAAATATGACTAATTAAGCTAATGGGAGACAAAAAAAAGTGTACAATCAAGTTTTCTACATATTGCTAATGATTTTAAAAAATTTACGGCCGAGACAGCCGATTTCCGCTACGTATCGCTGAGACGCCCCAATACCGATACACCGATACCGCGACCGATACCGAGATTTAAAACTATGTTCCCTTCCCTATAGAAAACATCAACCTTATAACCCAGGGTTGCAACAAATTCGCAAGTACTCCCTCCGTCCCAATTTCTTGGTCCTTCTTTCCATTTTGGGATGTCCCAAAATATTTGTCCCACTTCTAAAAACATCCATCAAAATTGGGTCACTTTCCAATTTTACCCTTAAAAAGTATTTTTCCCATCTTAATTGGCTAGTCTATTATCTTTTATTTTATAACGATTTTTATGATTTTGAAAATTTTGTACAATAAAACTAATTGATATCTATCAAACAAGATCCATATTGAATATGTTTTGACTTTCATATAGTAAATTAGCTCCACAAATTTAGTCATGGTAATATTGACTGGATTTAGGGGCAAAATAGAAAAGTCAATACAAAGTTTTCACATCCCTTAAAAACCCGCTTCCCCAAAAGGGGCAAACAAATTGGGACGGAGGGAGTACTAAATTGCAAGAGGCAAGCACGACTTCTACTGATCTAATCATGTAGATAATATTCATTTTGTAGTAATTTTTTGCGACGAACTGGTGTTCTACATTTTATTTGCAGAAAAATTCTCATTGATATTTTTCTCTTAAACTATCTATTCTATCACTTGTGGTTAGGCTGCACAATTGATTTTTAATTATGTAGGATTACATTTCGTTCTGTTCATATTCCAAAAAAAAAAAAAAAATCAATTCATTTCTCGCCTATATCTAACGTTTGTTTTATTCTAACTTATATAGGGTCCACCCGCTACCTATTATATATGCCATCTACGTACATTATGTGCATGCATGTTAATCTATTGGCACAACACATGACAAAAAAAATTCAAAAACACATTAGGAGAGCGCGAATTCAATTCATGGTATCAAACTCTCAAATGCTTTTTTGAACTGCAATTATGGTAAGTGGTAGTATAAGTCAATTGGATAGTGTTTTTCTTATTAACCTATTCTTATCCTGAGGTTAAGGTCACTTTTGTTGCCAAGTAATCTGCTTGGAATTGGAAGCCCCCCATAAATTTATCTTGACCTAAATCAATTATTCCCAAAAATTTGCTTCACACTCATATGTGGTAGAATTAGGTATTTTGACATCCTAATCGTTTGTTACTTGAAAGCTACATTATCAAGGAAGATATAGCTAAACTATCAAAAACATCTGATCCTACTGCTTTTTTTTTTTGACAGTCATGAGGTGAAAAAAACTGTTCAATTCATCTTTCATACAAGTACTGGAAAAAATGGTATGCTTTTTACCTATATCTCTATTTTATGTATGTTTTTCTCTCTCTTTCTCTTACTTCACACTTTTTCGGTAATTACCTAGGATTACGTTCCACTCCTATTCCTGTAAAAAATTGCTCAATTCTGATGCCGTACAAGCACCCAAAAATTAGGTATGCTTTTTTTGCCTTTATCTCCATGTTTAACATCCACCTTCTACTATTATCTTATTCTAGATATATTATGTGCATATACTTTTTGTCCACATGCTACCTATTAGACCATATACATATATTCGGCGTGCATGTTAATATGCACGGGTACAACGCTAGTTGTGTGCTATTTGAAAGTGTGAATTGTGTGCATTTGAGGATTGTGAATTATTTAGAAGGGGTGTAAATTCTGCATTTGAGTAGTGTAAATTCTTTCTTTTTGGGTGTGAATTGTATATTTTAGAGAGTTAGTTGTGATGTGTGTAAATTCTGCATTTCAAGTCTGTGAGAAGCTTGGTTAAATTTCATTTTGTGAGAAGCCTGGTTAAATTTTATAGGCCGAGATAATTTAATTTAAATTTTTCATGGAGTGAGAAGCCCAAGTATTTCGGTTTTTGGCCCATGATAACGGGGTGGATTGTGCCCTTATTTTCATGGGTAGCTGGTTATGAAAGAAGCCCAGGATAAGTGGGGTGCTGGGCCTTTTTTCATAGGGATAGTTAGAGCCCAAGAAAGCTTCCCTTGAAAAATGGGAATTTCGTTGGACTTTGGTAACTGTTTTCGGCTTCTGATTCCTTATTTATTTATTTTTTTGGGTTCAATGGCTAGGGACTTGTGGGTTTTCAGGCCGGATTAATAAGAAATTATTTTTTTGTAGTTTGACTGCAAGTTTGCAAGAATCAAAGCCTGCAAATTATGTGTAGAGTAAACCTATCAGTCGACTGGACTAGCCCTTCCAGCTGTTTTTGGCCATGATCATGAGCAACGTTTCCATGAAATAAGGAAGTAGGATGCCATGTAATGGCAAAAATTTTAAAACTACACACAAGTATAAAAAAACTTCAATAAGTCTTCAGGACACCCACTTGAACACATCTCATTGTGTGTGTGTGCGAGGGCTTCGGGCTAAAATTTAAAAGCAAAACTAAAAGCATTTTTTTGGAATTTTTTTTGTCAATTTTGGCCCCCAATAATATAGGTCCATATAGTTATTAGGTATATATAAAAAATTAAGTTTAATTTGTCTAATAATTTGAGGGCCTAATTTAAAATAAGACCCAAGTGAAAGGGCCCAAATGAAATATGATTTGGCACCTATTTCATTGTTTTGAAAAATTAAGGGTCCTAAGTGTCAATAAAGGAGTTAAACATCATGGGGTTAAGATCATGAGCACAACAATGTTTTAAAACCCGGACCGGTGAGCGAACCGGAAAAGGGACCGGGCGGATGGGTCACGGTCGAACCGCGGTCGAACCAGAATTGACCTGTGATGTCATAATTATGTTAAATAATATATTATACATATATAATTTAATAGAATAATCATTTAAAAAAGTGAACTTTGATAGCTCAAGTATTTTCTAGTCAATTATCCCTCAATCCCACATCGGTGGGACAAAGAATCAATCTTTGTTTTTCCTTCTATAAATGGTGGTTACCTTCACTCTCGTATTCAATCCCACATCGATTGGGACAAAAAGAAACATCTCTTTGCTTTTCCTTCTATAAAAGGAAAAGAAGCCTTTAATCTTCGCTTGACATCAGCAGAAGGCGTGTGAGCTGGCAACGGCTCAATGTTAAGATAAGTTTCTGCGACGTGTGTAAGCATTGGTCATAAATAGGTGCAAATTTCAGTTCAAAATTTTTCGGTCCGAGTTGATAGACCCAGCTGCAGTTCGAACAAGTTGGCGGTTCGACCGTCCGGCTTGAACGATTTTCATATTTTAGACTGGTTTTTGGAAAGAAGCGGTTTTTGAATGAAACCGAACCGAAGGTCCGGTTGATGAAAAAAAAAACGCAACAATTAGTGAAGATTCGTGATTTCTTTATGGGTAATTTTTTTTTCCTGTTTCTTGTTTGGAGAGATTTTCTTATTCTCTAATGGGTAATTGTTTTCCGATTGCGTGGATTGCTTACGTATCTTCGCTAACTATTCCTATTCATGATTTGCCTCCACGGGAAAGAAGTTTTTCGAAATTCAAGTTGATCAAAACCTATCTTAGGTCGACCATGTCACAAGACAGATTGAATGGATTGGCTATGTTGTCTATTGAAAAGGCTATGGTGGAGAAACTAAATTATGCAAGTTTTAATTAGTACTTTTGCTGCTAAAAACGCGAGAAGAGTAATATTTAAATGATAGTTTTTAATGTATTGTAATGACTATCGATTCTAGGTACTTGTAGTCTCAAATTATTGTATTGTCTTCCATATGAATGCTTTTTCTTTCTCTTATTGTTCACTATGCAAAAAAAGATTGAGGGCCCATTTTTTTTTTCCTTTAAAAAGTTTGCTTTAAGCCTCACAAAACTCAGAGCCGGCCCTGATTGTGTGGGGTCAATCGAGGTCTCACATGAAAGGTTGGAGCTGTACAATTTTTTTAAAATATTTTTTGGAGGGTTCTTGAAAAAAAATTAGACTTACCTCGGAGTATCCCACGAAAGATCAAAGCCGCTTTTTTTAAGGGTTCCTGAAAAAAAAACCAACGTAGTCAGATACCAGGAAAAGCTGGATTAATTGATTCAAGTTTCTATCCCTGAATCAAATGGACCTTAAACTTTGACTAGCTTATCAAGCCTTTATGATATCTAAGAGAGTTGATTTTTTTACAGGAACTCTTAAAAAAGTGTTCTAAAAGAATTGAGTGGCTTCGATCATTTGTGTGAGACCCTAAGGTAGGTTCCACATGATCGAGTGGGTGTGACTGTAGACTAATTGCAAAAACTTACATACCCTCACCCACAAGAGGGGTGGGGTGTGCAGCTGTGTGGGTGGGAATTTGGGGGCTTGTATTGAGTAAGCTCACTACGGTGTAGTGAGCTTACTCAATATAACCCCCAATCCTGGCCGGGTTGGTAAGCTTGTAAGTATCTGTGTGTTTGTGTGTAGTGGTAGAGTTGCTGTGCAACGGTTTGTTGGCTCTAAAATCTAATAAGAAAGCGCTGGTAAGTGCCAACATGTGAAGTGGGTGGAAATTGCATGGTTATTGCTGTGATAATAAATTTCTTTATTTCCGGCTCAAGTTTAATCACCACGGGTTTCATTTAAGTAGAATTGTTAGTTTTCACTTTCTCAACAACGTTGGAAAATTACTGGAAAAGACTCGGATAAAGTTGTGGTTACTCTAACTACTAAGGAAAACTGAAAAGACTTGGGTAAAGTTACGGTGGCTTTAGTGCCCAACCTCGCGAGGACGCGAGGGTATAAAGATGAAGTGATTGTTACACCCCGTAGCATATTGGAAATCTGCATTGGTAATCTTGAGCATATAACATACCATGTAAGCTACTACTATTACCTTGGGCTAGTGACTACTTGGGGTGTTAAAGTTTCTCTTTGTTGAGGCAGCAAAACAACCTCTTGTGGTCGTGCTCTTGGGCCACACATAGTTGTTACATTATAAGTCAAATTAAGGCTCAGGGCCTACTCAAACATTGAATTGCAACAAAAACAATATTTTGAATTTCGTTGTGTAATTTCAGTCATAAGGCCCGACCTATTTAATTATATTGTAATTTGCTAATAATTAGGGTTATCGGTTTTTTAGAGAAAAAACAGTGAGAGCCGAGAGAAAACGTACATCTCAGAGAGATTGCGAGAAGACTTGTACTTTTGAATTCGATTCATAGAAGATTAGTGTGGCTCCCGCGGTTTTTCCTCGTGTTGAGGTTTTCCACATGTCTTGCGTCTCTTTTTTCTTTCCGTTTTTTACTACGTACGATTGTTTACTTTTTATTTTGTGATTCATTATTCCCAAGATTCGTAGAGTGTCGTGGGGTTAAAAAATCCTAACATCTAGTTGCTTGCGTCCTTTGATTGCTTATCAACGTGTTTACCCCAAGCGTAGGGTTCAGGTGACGCGTGGCATAGTAACCGGAAGTCCGGGTCGAGTCCTCAGGGACCGAAGGTGCTGAGCGTGAAAGTTGACTTCGCGAATGAGGATTTAGCCTTAAAGCGGCAAACTTGGCGTTTGGAGTTTGTGGGTGGATTTAACTTAACTACGTGAATGACTCGAGGATTAAAAGACTAATTAAAGGAAGGCAGGGTTTAGGGGTTTCCAACACCCATGCCTTAGGCCAATTCACTCTCCCCTAAGATAACCGGCTCGGGGCGTCGTTAAACGACCCCGAACGGAAGATTTGGTACTTAAACTCGTTTTACTAGAAAAGTGGTGTTTCTCAAAGAGTAGGATTCTTGTGCCATTTATACAAACATTTTGATTGCCATAGCCTGAAGCATCACACGTGCCAAGACGTCACGCCCCTGGCTACGTGTGATCAACGGGATTAACAAATCGCAATTTTGATACATAAAATCAATCCATACTTTTCGATTAACATTCAAAGTTTGCAACATTTGCGAGGAGAGTGAACCAACCCAAGTCACGGGGTGCTAATCACCCCATAACCAAGCCTAAACCGACTACTCGTTCATTATTAAAGAAAACATGGTTATTGTTATAAGGGAAATAAAGAACATAATGGAATGGTCTAAAAAGTGATTTTTAATGAGGAACCTAAATAAGCCTACCACTTTAATTCTTGAGAAGCTTAACAACTAAGGCTATTACTTGGTTTTTCAAAAGAAATGACTAGAAGGGCGAGAACATGATTTAACTGTTAAAAACGTAAGCAAACGTAGTTTATGCAGATGTATGATGAGTAGCTACACCATTAAACAACAACTACTTAAAAGAAAATGAAGATTTACTTGAGTTTTAGGAGGAAAATGCCTAAAACACCCCAAACACCAAAAACTTAATGAAAGTGAAAATTAACTAGATTTCTAGCAAGATCTAAACAAGGGCTACAATATTAATTCATGTGAAATTAAGGTGAAACCAACATTTACATGGGAAAACTAGAGAGAGAGAGCTTCCAAAGTCTCCAATGGAGAGCAAAAACTAAACTAGACAATAAAAGTGTAAGTAATTGGGGGAGAAAGAGAGAGGAGAGTGTATCTAGATATGCTTCCCCCTTTACAAAATATCCTATAAATATCCTAAAAAGCTAGACTTTCCATAAGTGGAAAGTCCAAAAAGCACGTTCAAAGAAAATCAGAATTCTGGTTTGGTATGGATACCTCCCAACAGAGGTATGGATACCAGTGATTTTGCTTGTGCGTGATCAGAGATATGGATCATACTCATCGTATGATCCATACCAGCTTATCTGTTTTTCTCAAATGCAATATGTATGGATACCCTCCATCAGAGGTATGGATACCAAGCTGAATTTTCTTGTTTTCATGCCTTGGTCCCTCCTTGATCAAATGTGATGCTTCCGGACTTCTTCCAAAGCACTTCTAATCAATTTGCGGCCTTCGGGAGGGACGGTACTTGGTCTTGTGGATGCTTGATCACTCTCGGATTCACCGGGAGTCCTTGTGAGTATTGGTCACGGCTTGGCCCGCCGGCTTGACTTGTGACTTTTTGAATTCTTGGGCCCTTGCCGAATCTTCGTTTCTTGTCTCTTGAGACCCGGTATTGGCGTGCCATGGGGCACGTGGCCCTCGGTACTTGGGACGGCTTCCGATGCGCTCCAAAATGTGCTTATTCGCGTGTTTAACCTGTAAGTATAAAAAAACAACACTACGCGCATATCAAACGTATAAGGCGTGAAATCATGTATGTGTGTGTGAGCAAAATAAGCTAGATAAGCCCCGGATATCTACAATATTGGGGACTTATCACTAGTGCTTCCAAAAGAAACAGAATATCAATTGAATGCTATATATAAAACTGCAATTTAATTAAATCAATTTTGAACAATAACCATGAACATTAATTAGTAAATCGACCCATGAGATTTGAATGTTTTATTTTTTATTTTTATTTTCTACATCGTGAACGAACCACTCTCTTAGAAAATCAAATGAAACTGAACGATTTTTAGATTGTTTCATTGGATTCGTGGTTTGATGACTTTTTTGCTCACCGCAAGAGTCAAATCTGTCATTCTGTCCTCTACTATCAGTCTTGGTTTTTACTCACGAGTCACGACGGATATTTCTTCATTTTTAGACAAACTATGACGTTGTTGTCTTGTTGATTGCATGTTTCTCAACTAACAATAGACGTGTGATAATGATTTGTTTTAGCTTCTTATTGACGTTTATTCTTTGAACAGCGAAAATTAAGAGATGGATTATTTTTATTGAACTCAGAAAAAGATTACAGATATTAAAAGGATCTGAGAATCGGGAATGACAATAATACACACTTATTAAATGTGGATACCATATGCACTTATTGTGTGGCCCATATTGTGCCACCTAATGACCAATCATAACATTTTTTTAGTGTTTTGTAACTTTTCAACAATTTGATTCATAATATTTTCTATATGATTCGTAACATTTTTGCGTTTTTGGAACTTTTTATTTTTATTTTATAAAAGTTGTAACTTTTTACTCATGAGAGGTAATCGATTCGTAACATTTTTAGGATGCATATGATACACACCTAAATAAAAGATATGTATTGTAGAATTTCCCGATCAGGACAGCATTGCAGCAAGGAGATTAAAGGGAAGTCGATCTGTTGGTGTTCACCTTTTTTTTTTGGCAATGAACAGGTATGCTTGGAGATTGATTGCGGACAATGTCTCGTGAGTGTTGGATTTTTATTTCTCCTTTTTTGGTTGTTAAGGTTGGTGTCCTTCTCTTGCTCTAGTGGTGTTTGTTTGGTGTTTCAATTCGTATTACTGGTGTTCAGTAGCAAATTCAGGAGTTCGGAAGTGTGGAGTCATCGCAGTAATGACAACTAAAAATTTTGTTCTAACAAAAATCAAATTCAAAACTCAACCTGATAAGTAAAAGACATTATGAAAAGGCATAATTTTTTTTTCTCCGTTTTCAGTTTTCACCACACAAAAAAAAAAAATCTACACAATCTTCTGCAATTTCATTTGATGCGGTTTCGAGTTCTGAAATCGTTGCACGATAGTCTCTGGGTTGATACTATCAAATAATCCCTTTGTCCCAAATTGTTGCTTCTGCTTCACTTTTTGAACCACTCAAACAATTATCTATATTCTATAATCTATAATTTTTCTATGATTTTAAAATATGCGTTTGATAAAATTAATTGAGATCTATCGAATAAGATCCATATTAGATATATAAATCATTAAAAATTCGAACACTTTTTTTAGAGGTCCCAATTCTAAAATAGTAACTAGGAGCAACAATTTGGGACGGAGGAAGTACTTCCTTAGCAAAACAGATCAACCTCTCCATATCATCAAAAAAACCAAACGAGTGATTATGATTCAAACAAGACACACAAAGAGGAGGGATGAAAGTTGGGGAATTATCTAGTGGAGTCAGTCCTAAATTTATGGGGGTTCATTTATGAATTTCCTAAAAAAATTACTCCGTAACATAGTAGTAGTATTTTTTTTTTTGTGGCCGTGGAGTAGGCTGAACCCCCTCATTTCCATGTGGAGTCGCCCCTGTTGGTGTTTCTGGTGTTTCGATTCCTGCTACTGGTGTTTCTGGGGTTTTGATCCGTTGGCATCTTGTCAACATTGGTTGTAGGCTTGCTGATAAAAAATGAAAACATTGGTTGCAGGCTTAGCAGTAGAGAGGGCTGTGAGGCAGTGTGTTCCCATTATATTGGGCATACCTCTTTTGCCTTATTACTTTCGCCGTCATCTGTTTATCTCGTTGTATCTTTGCATCGAGTAAATAAAATTTCTATAATTCCTTGCAAAAAAAGAAAAGAAGAAAAACAAGGAGTAGCATCCCAACAAATGGCATCCAGACTCTCCGCCAATCATATATCTCGCACGACTCAAAAGACAAGGTTGGCAAGAGGCCAACCGATCGAAAATATCCCAACCACACTCCTTCCTCCTAAAAAGCAGCCAAAAAACCAAAAGCCAACATCTCTACCTCACGTTTTTGCATTTTTCGAGCCGTTTTTGTGATGAAACAAACGTTTAGACACAATGTGTTGTGACAATTCAAAGGTTTTTGGGATAAAACGCGAATTCCAAGAATTGCTCACATGGAAGAAAGAAAATAAGGATAACAGGAAAATAACGAATGTTGTGTGAATGTTTTGTTAACCTTTCGAAACTAACTCTAACAAATTAGTACTACTCTGCTTGTACGATTCATGATGTATGAAAAACTCAACTCATTTGAAATGAATAAGGTTTGACTCGAAAAGATCGTTTAGATCGGTTCGAATCATAAACAAACGTCATCTATACATATTTTTGTCCTTCCGTTAAAGGTTTCAAAGCAAGCTTAAACAATCAACTACTCGGCTAGTTGGGCTGAGTTTTTTTTTTTTTTTTTAACAACAAAGAGAAATTTTATTAATCAAATTTAGAGGTACAAGAGATTAATCAAATTTAAGTATCAAGAATAGCATCAGAAGCAATCCAAGAGCCGAGCCTAACCCAATAACTTGCTTAGGATACCATGATTATCTGTTGGACTCGTTACCAGCCTTTTAGTGCCCGTTTACTACAAAATTTATTATTAGATTCTAAAGTATTAGTGGCTTTTAAAATGCATTTATATGTGCTTGTTAATTAAAACTCTTAACAGATTTTGGTATCTTGAGATTCCTAAAAGCTAAAAACAACTTAAAAGTTATTACTATAAAGAAGCTCAGTGTAGCGTGCTTTTGGGATGAAATTTAAACGCTAAGTAACTTTAAAGATAAATTTACTTTTACCAGCAAAGTTACTACAACTTTTAGTGTAGTAAACGCTAAGTAACTTTAAAGATAAATATACTTTTACCAGCAAAGTTACTACAACTTTTAGTGTAGTATATTCTCACAACAAACACGATTATCTGCTTCTGCGAATTATTATGTACTATAATCAAGAGCAATGACGTTAATATCTATTTTCAAACTATTAGATAAGGCTTACTGAAAATCACACACAAAGTCCCTTCTTGCCATTTGTAGAGAGAGAGAGAGAGAGAGAGAGAGAGAGAGAGAGAGAGAGAGAGGAGAGAGAGAGGAGAGAGAGAGAGAGAGAAGGGTGTGGGGGTTGAAGCTAAGGGGTTGAGGGTTGAACATAAGCTTTGTGGGGGTGAAGTTTCGAAATTACCCTTGCATTTGACGGAGAAGACGGACGGAATTAGACACGTGGACCATTTAAACACACAGTGTGAACATTGGGACTCGATAGACACAATTTGAATATTGGGGACCAAATTGACATTTCTCAAATACTTAGGGGACTAAAAAGGTAAATAAGCCATAAACAAATTCTGAAGAGTTATATAAATATGAGAGAATTTTCTTGCAGTTGAGAGATCTATTAGCTCAATATTAAAAATCATATTCATAATTCTAATTAATTGTATAAAATTTTTACCGGCTAATGCGGGTGTTTTTTTTATTTATTTATTGTAATGCAGGGTGTTCTAGACCATTTTCTGCGGATTGTAGACTAATCTCTTAGGTTGTTCTCATATTCATTTTCACACGGGCACGTGAGATAAGGTGGCCGAAGAGTTGATGACTTTGAGAATTAAACCTAAGACCCATGCAAAAGCCAAATGATTCACCCATGCGCACTAGAAAAGGAGACCCTAGCTAATGTACACTATGAATGGTACCCTAAAAAACCTAAGGGAAAAGTTTTGGCAGAAACCTAAGGCACAAGTTTTGGCAGCACGAAGTTTCGTGGTTAGGTACACCTATAAATCTTACGATACAATATTACCTCTATTGTAATAGTAACTGAAACAAAGACTTTTTGTCACTCAAATGCCTATTTTTTGGGCAAATGTTCATTCAAACCTAGATGATATAATAATCAAGCTATATCATTACATTGACGAAGAGTTTATGTAGCTGTTTATAGTTTTCAAAGTTAGCGGGATAACCACAACTGAGAGTGATTATTCTGTGTGCTTGGATCACTGCCACACGTGTGCTGGAAAAAGCCTCCTGGGTCTTACGAGGCAGGTGCTCTAGAAGCAAGTAATAATTTTCCCACACCTAGTTTGCCTTATAAGGCTTTGGATGTTGATCAATTTGTAGAAGAACTTAGGCATTGAAGAAATAAAAGTTTAGGGAACATATTCATTTCTTCATTTTCAGGGAAAGGAAATGGAATAAAATTTGGGGAAGTGCTGCAATAAAATTTGGCCAATAATCCAAAGTATTTTGGCTTTATTAAAAAATTGAGTTTTGACCATAATTTTAATTATACTCCTACTTGTTATATTCATCTCGTCGAGAGGAATACAGAAACCATAAAATCTTGACGCGAAACTAACAAATGCAATTTTTTTTTGAATAAAGACAATATGAATAATCCAATAATCCATAATCTGGATTATTACCCAAAGTAACCATATTTGTACAGTGTGCACCCTTTGAATCACCTGCAGTTCACAATGTTTTGCGTAAAAGTTCATCGTATTATACTATTATTATTGCTTTTTTTAATTGTTCTAAAAAACTCATTACATTTCCATAGAAATTCATAGTGTTTTCTATGTTCCAAGTTATTCCCTTGACTTTATATAATAATTTGAAGAAAAATCTGATTGATTTTTGTAAAAATGTTGTGAATTCAAGGCGATTCGAAGAGTACAAGAAAAATGTGATTAATTTTCGCAAAAATGTTGTGAATTCAAGGCGATTCGAAGAGTACAAGAAAAATGTGATTAATTTTCGCAAAAATGTTGTGAATTCAAGGCGATTCAAAGAGTACAAGAAAAATCTGATTAATTTTAGCAAAAATATTATGAATTCAAGGCGATTCAAAGAGTACTCACATTTAAAGAGGAGTGTGTGTATTGTATATATCATTACTTCTCTATAAAACAATATCTTAATACTTCTTTTCTTTGGTCTATGAATTTAATATCTAAAACTCTCTACGTGTGGAAAACTGTTTGAAATCGAACAGGGTTATCCATTTTATATTCTCTTCAAATTGTCTCCATCTAAATCTAATCCACTACATAATTGGTTATTTGCAGTCTTCTTATCAACCACCCACAACCAACTTTAAATCATTGAATTGCTCCATAAACAAATGCCCTTTTGCAGTCCTACAATTAAGGTACTGAAAAGGGACTGATATGATTAATTATGTCATTAATTATAATCCTTACAACTGCGTACTGTATACGCTGTTACATTAGTCTTGCAATAGTCTTAAGCTGTTACATCACATATGGTTTGGGTAAATTGAAAAAACTAGTTTTTTGGTTTTTTTGGTTGTTCTTATTCAAATTTTTTTTTTTGTATTCGTTAGTTTTCGGTCGATTGTTTTATGGTTTCTTGGCTTGTCTCGATGAGAGGAATCTAAAAAGTATAAAATTATTAGCCAAACTCAAAGTTTTGTGAATAAAGACGAATGTGACATCCAAAAAACTGATTTTTTGAATTATTTTTTGTCTTTATTCACAACACTTGTAAAACTTTCAATCACCACTTTCCAGTTTAAAACAAAGATTTGTTCTTTCTCAGGAATTGGTCATTAAATTCGAGATATGGATATTGAAAATGTCGGAAAGCACTACAGAGTTTTAGAGGGGTGAATAAGACTACCAATTAAAACCCCATGCAATGGGTTGCAAAGTGGTCTTATCTTGGGACTTGGGAGTTTACACGCACCTAAAATCTCAAGTTTGATTCCTATTGCAAGCAATCTCTTAGAGCCACTGGGGGTTATGCTCGGTCGTTACTTTTAGGGCCTCGGAATTAGTTGAGATACATGCAAGCTAGCCCGTACATCTGATTACCCAAAAAAAAAAAGGGAATACCAACTAAAAATTAAGTCTAATTATGAGAAACATAATCAACCAAGCAATTGAATTAAAGAGACAAGACAAAGAGATTTACATTGAAAGTTATAAGATTCTAACAGCCTAAGCATAAAACTACGGCACCATCTTACTTATGTATTCCCATAAATCAAAAAGTTTACAAAAGATAACCAATTTAAGAATTACCCACAAGCTCTTGTAAAACCTAACTCCACCTTTTGATACAGTACCCGTACTTCTCTTTGATTCTATGGTCTCACTCCACAAGTACACCCGTCTCGATCTCCAAATTAAACTGACTTGAGCCATCTGCCTCATGTTTTGCAATTTAGGCCCTAGGTGGCGTATGATTTTTAGAGTGCTTGGTTGCCAACATAATTCAGTTGTTTGCCTTTGTTCAGATGCTTTCATAGAAAACCACAAGTAATAATTGAAGAATGCCAAATGAACATATTTATTTTCATTAACTAAAAGCAAGTATTTATATTATTGGTGTATGATGTTTGCAGATGGTATTGTACTCGCGGATGAAACTACTAGAGGTGCTAATACAAGATTAGAAATTTAGAAGGAAGCGTTAGAGTCAAAGGGTTTTTGGATAAGTAGGAGTAAACCGCGTATATAGTGTGCAAGTTTAGTAGTACCAGCAACGCGCGTGAAGGAAGAGTGATGATCTAAGACTAGGAGATTCTAAGGAGTGACCACTTTAGGTATTTAGGCTCAATTATGAGTAAAGATGGAGAGATTGCAGATGAAGTGACCTATATGATCCATGTGGGGTGGTTCAAATGGAGAAGCACTACCGATGTACTATGTGAGAAAAGGGTAACCACAAAATTGAAGGAAGAATTCTATAGAACTATCATAAGACCAGCGATACTTTACGGGACAAAATGTTGGCTTGTTAAGAAATAACAAGTGAGCAAGATAGTGTAGCAAAAATGAGAATGTTGAGGTGGATGTGTGGTAAGACTAGACGAGAGAGAATTAGAAATGAAACAGTTTATGAGATGATAGGTGTAGCATCTATTGAGGAGAAGTCGAGCTAAGATAAGCTAAGGTGGTTTGACATGTCTACCGTAGACTTGTAGATACAATTTCTAAGAGAGCGGATATGATAGCATTGAGTAGTAACGCTAGGGTGATAGGAAAGTCGAAATTGACTTTAGATGCGGTTATACACAAAGATATTGACTATAATGGGTTTGAGTGGACAAGTAGCCCTTGATAGAGTTCATTAGAGAAAAAAGATTTATGTAGCAACCCCAAGTAATTGGAACGTAAGGTTCCATTTGGTTTGGCAACTAAAAACAAATGTTTATGTAACAAAGTGGTTAAGGCTTTGGGTACTATTTTGAGAAGTAGGGGTTCGAAACCCGAGGCTAGCAATTTTTTTTTTTTGTTTCAAACAATCTTTTACCGGCATTTTCTAAACCGCTGCTAATAGTATGTAGTTTTTACCGGCTGAAAATTACCGCCGCTAATAGCATTTTATTGTTGATGACAGCCGTATAGGTCACATTTGTATTACCACCGCATTAACCACAAATAAAAGTATTGCCAGCAGTTTTCACGCTTTTAACAAATATATTACCGCACAGGAACTGCTGCTAAAATTATTACCTGCAATTTTCATGCCTTTTACAACAAATAGCCGTGTTTGACGTAGTGAAATTCCTATGCTGCTAATAAAAAAAATACTCAAAGTGCTATGGGGATATTCTCTTGATGCTGCTGGACTAAAGGCAGCATTGCTAAGTGCTAAAGTGCTATTTCTAAGGTTGAGCTGATATTCAAAGGTTGAGCTGCTAGTGCTAAAGTGCAAACTATGGGGATATTTTGCTTGATGCTGCTGGACTCACGGCTTTCATTCTCGGACAACACTTCTTGTATTCTGTGTTATTTTGGTTGTTGATTTCTCATCAACTTTTTTGGGTCGGATGTGGCATGTGATTGTCGAGAAGCTAAGGTGCCAACCTCGTTGGGCTGTTAGCTTCTCGTTGTGATGCCGTTCTCATCCGTTCTCCCTTGAATCTTTTTATCCCTTACATTGCTTAATAAAATTCTTGTTTGCTTTAAAAAAAAAAACCAAAAAAGAAAAGAAATACTCCCAAGGACTTTGTCTTAACTTTATTTGAGCCTCATGCTAGTAGGTGGGATTGGTGCCTCTTAACTAATCAGCCTAGTGGCTGTATACCAAGTACGTAATACTATATATCAATGAAGAATAATTCACACAAATGGACAATGAAACTTAACATCCAGGATTTTTCCCACCAATAATTTTAACTTTCCCAGTACAGACAATTCCACATCTAATTCGGGCAGTTGGAACCATGAAATTAAGTAGGATCAATGTGCATTGGGTAGACTTGATCCTCACCCAGAAATTCAAATGAGTCGAGATAAGGACAGGGTTAGTGTGAAATTTGAAATTAATGAAGCTTTTGGTAAATTATACAAGAGTGGTTGAAGAGTGGAACAGATAAATTCACTCTCTAAATCTATTTTAACGAGTATCAAAGACTGCGTTTGGATCAAATTAAGTTTTGGTAAAGAAAATGGGTAGTACTTGACTTTTTTAGATACCGTTTTTAGATTTTTGACTAAATTTTTATACCACATCGTTCGACTTGATGAGGGGTATCAGCAAAGTATAAAAATATAGACCAAAGTTGCAAAAGTCCATATAAAAAGACGCTAAAGAAACTAAAAGTCAATTTTTTTTTTTATGAATTTCAACTTTGGTTAATAGTTTTGTACTTTTAAGATTCTTTTCGCCGAGATGAAAGATTTTTCCAAAAGATTTTTACCAAATCTATTAGTAGAAATTAACAGAAAGGAACAAAAAGACTCAGTTAAAAAAGACTAATTCTTGCCAATTGAGGGGGACTAAAATCTAAAACCATGTGGAGCCGCCATACGTGACGGCTCCACATGATTGCATGTTAATTTATGGGTCAATTGGCCCCATTGAATTTCAAAATCTAACTCCAAATGATTTACATAGTGATAGAATAGACTAGAATATTTTTGATCCTATTAAACAAGCAACACAAGTATGTGAAAATAGGATACTGGGGTAATTCTTGACTTTTTGTGTAGCATATATTCATTTGAGTTGAAAAACATTATTATTTTCATTTTTTGAATTAATTAATCTGGTAAAAAAATGATTTTTTTTATAGTTAATTAGGAATGATAATCCTTAAATTGGGAAATTGAAATTGACTATAACAAACATGTTTGTTATATAATGTCACTTAGCATACGATTGGTGATTACTTTTCGCTTACGGGTAATTTTTTTTTGTTTGGCGAAAGTCAATATTTTTATTTGGAGTTAGTAATGTTTGAATGCTTGTCAAATGCATAGAAGTACATGGTGCCTATCAATACGCTACCACTTGTATTAGGTGGCTAAAATTTTTGTGTGGCCCCTTGACGACTTTTTTGAATTCGCAACAGTTGGTATTGATTCATTTAATCTGGAATTGCACTTGCCAAATCAGAAGGGAATTCATCAAGTAGTTCAGCTAATTTCTCCATCTTATCTTAACCAACTTGTTAAGAGAGGGAGAACGTCAATTTTTTTAGACCTCTATTGACCAAACCTTGTCTTTTCATTATCTGCAGTCACAACCAAACATTATTACGTGGCCCTGTGATATCAACCCTAGCATTTTACACAATTTTTTTTTTAATTAGGAAAACGTATAGTGAAATTTATTGCAAGCTTAAAAGGAAAATGGAAAATAAAAAATATACTCTAAATACATTGACACAAACTACATGACCAATATATCATGTCATGGTGGATTAAGACCTGAAACTTTGGGCCTTGTTTATTATGTAGGATATTTGAAAAGTGGAATATGAGGTGAAATGGAGTGGGATTAAAAATCCGGTGTTTTTTGCACTTAGTTTGGATGGGATTTCTCTCTTGCCTATGTGCTATAACAAAAACCTTGCTTCCCAATGGCTATATCCTGTTGAATATAAACATCGGATATGAATTTTCTCCATCCATATATATCATGGGAAATATCCCAAGGGATTCCATATTCCACTTATATCTCAGCGAATCAATATCTCATTCATTTATCTTTGATCAAACAAAAGAACCCCAGGGGTTATCTTTTTTCTGAGATCTTAGGTTTAAAAACTCTAGGTTCTATCAATTCTTTTGGAGTTAATTGAGCTCGCCGCAAGTGAGCAGTTAGATTGGGAATCCAGGATCACATCCTCTATGGTATTGTGACATTTTATTTTCGTGGGATTGGGGGTGTTCCACAAATAAACAATTGTTTTCTCCAGTACAACAAATCTGGGAATTGCCAACGTTTTTCAAACCCTCGGAAAGGTACCCTAAACGCAGGAAAAGTCATTCCCAGTGTTTATCCCGGCGTTTCACCAAGTGTGCCCGATACCCCTATTGGGAATGCTTCCCGGCGTTTATGAAACACTAAGAATGGTTCCCGGCGTTTGGTAAAACCCCGGGATTGATTTTCTGGCGAACTAAAATCTGGCGCCGGTGACCCCAATGTCGGCGTTTGCAAACCCCAGGAATATTCCCAGAGCATTTTAAAACCCCAGGAATGATTCTAATAAATACGGGAATTTTTTAAAATTTGGTCCCATTTCCCAAGTTTAGCAAACGCCGGGAATATTACCGGCATTAAAAAACCCCGGAAATGGCTATAATTAATGCTGGAAATCTTGACAATGTTAATCCATTTCCAGGGTTTAACAAACGCTGGGAATATTACCTGCGTTTAAAAAACCCTGGGGATGGTTGTAATGAACGTTGGAAATTTTGATAATGTTATCCCATTCCCGGGGTTTAACAAACACTGGGAATAGTTTTTCCCAACAATTTTTTTTTTTGGTATTTTCCCTAATTGTTCTCCTATTTAACCAACAATTTTATCCAATACAATACAAATGGCATTAAAACATCTCAAATACATTCACATAAGTTCACAAATAGCCAAATACACTCTGACATATTCAATAGCACCATAGAGTCAGAACATGAACCACATAACATAATATCTCTAAATATATCCAATACATTAACTCATAAACAATTCTCAAAAGCCATTAGAAATTGTGTAATTTTTCCAAAATGAAGGCAACTAACATAAGATACGAACATAAAACCCTACGTCAAGTACCACCTGGCTGCTACGGAGATCTTCAGCGTGGAAAAGCCTGAAATCAAACATCACAACCAAATTTGGAGTACATCATGTATATTAAGAAGTTCAAAAGGTCTAAAATTTTATGCATACCTCTGATTGTCAACAATTACTTTGAATTAAGAAGCTCAATTAGATCCTTTCTGCACTTTTCTTTTCTTTTTTGAGATTGACTGAAATGAAGAGGAAACTTAAAATCAAGACAACTAATAAACATGTAACTTATTGGCAGGTTCACCAAAAATATACATTGTAGTCATGAATACACAAGCACCAACAGTTCTAGATGTTGACGTGTCCACATATCAGACACGGGGACCGTGTGTCCCATGTGGGGACACGTATTGGTGTCCATGGCAATAGTGAAGGCCTAAGGGAAATTTGACATTTGCTAGCCACGTCTATTAAAATTAGAAAAACCATTTCTCACTTGATCAATCATTTCCCCATCAACAGGAAATCAGTTTTTTCCAATTTTCTTGCATAACCTCAACCATGTATTGTTCATTTCTAGACCTACCATGCTGTAAGTCTGGGCAACCTAAACATTAAAACCCTCCCCTTTACTTTTCCTTGAGCCTATCACAGCCTCTATCAAGCAACTTCAATAAACCTAATAACCTAAATATGCTATTTTTGTGCATGACTTGGTATATGGAACTGCAAAGATGCACCCTCCCATGGTAAAGCATCAAACACAATTGCAGAGACGCCATAATATTTCCTATTCTCATTCTAAATAGAAGGCTTTGCTAGGAATGATTTTGAACATCTTATGGTGGCTTTAAAGTAGCCAAGAGGTCAAAATAAAATGGATGGCGATGAACCTTCAGGAAATTAGACTCATACCTTGCTGGGAAGCTTCTCCAGCGTTTCTTGCTCAATTTTTTGCAATGACACAAACATATTTTAGGAGTTTTCCTCACCATATTCAGCACCAGACACATGAAAGGAAGCAAATTTCTAGTTAATGCAACAACCAATGAAGCCTAGAAATTTGACACACACACACACACACACACACACTGCAGGTGCACCGACTAGAAACTGGGCTCAGCTATGCAACCCACAAATGAGAGCAAAAAACTCCAGGTGCAGCAAACACAAATTGGCCTCAATAATAATCATTGGCCTCAATAAAACCAGGGCTCAGCATAGTAAACCAAAATATACCCAAAAACATTGGCTCATCATTGCCCACAAATGAGAGCAAAATATGTCACATTACCAGCACTGCATAGCAGCACAAGAAACAACAAATGGAAGCTACCAAGTTGACATCAAAGCACAGATTTCATTGCACTAAATTGGGTAACAAAAACAGATTGACAGGTAAGAAACACCCAAAAACTGCCATGCTTAGATTGATAGCACCTACAATGTCACAAAGTAGCTCAGATTTGCATCATCATTGCTTAGAAAATGCAGCATGATAAAACAGTACCATTTCATGCCTAAGTTACTTCATTTCATACCCAGATTGCCCAAGGTACTAGATTTCATGCCTAGGTGCATCAAACATGTCATGAAAACAGGTAATGCATGGGCTCAAGCCCATCCAACAATGGCTCAGAAATGCTTCATCACTGTCGTTAAATTAATAAAACCAAAGTATATAACTACAACCAGCCTGAATTTGAATTGAGAGAGAGAGAGAGAGAGAGAGAGAGAGAGAGAGAGAGAGAGAGAGAGAGAGAGAGAGAGAGAGAGAGAGAGAGAGAGAGAGAGAGAGAGAGAGAGAGAGAACGGCCTAACTCCGGAATGGGCAGATTGGACTTGAAAACACATCAAAAAATACAAAGTAAAAATGTGAATTTCAACAAAATTTTACTGCCCAGAACCACTGTCTATAATATGCTACTCAGAAACGTGAATTTTGACAGCCTTTTATGCAAAAGTGTAGGAATTTGACTTGTGCCTCAAAAAATTATGGAAATGATAAGCACTTACAAACCAAATAATGGTAACCTTTTGATTAAAAGCACTTACAAACCCATAATCTTACAAGTTGCAAAGTGCGTCTTTACAATGCTAACCTTTTGATTAAAAGCCCGAGTCAACTCAGTAAGAGCTTGAACATGAGCTTCCTTTTCTGTTTGTTGCATGTTCCTAGTTTCACTAGGTCCACTCTTACCTTGTGAATTAGGATTTGTTGGAGACCCCTGGTAGACATTAAAATGCAAGAAACTGTAAAGACTCACTGGAAGTTGTCTAAAACTTTTCATTAGAAAGTAAGCGTCGAATAATATACAGAGCATTGCACGTGTTTCAAACAGTTCAATTGTCATAGTCATGCTAAATTGAGTGGAAGCTTCCACTTCTCAAACCTTCATGCTAACCTTTTTATTAAGAGCACAAGTCAAATTGAATATGCCTTTTAAATTTTAGATTACTTGAAAACACTATAATAACCATAACTAGCACGCAATAACAAATAAAACCAACAACTATATACGAACAAACATGACAAAATGAAGGTATTAAGCCAGGAGATTTTACAACATCTGGTGCTTAACAGTTACTCATAGACCTCTTAAATTAATAAGCACCACCAAATTAATTCATAACTTGGAGCACTAAAAATGTTCTTAATTTAAAATATCACAACAACTCTGCCCAAAATGAAGAACAAAGCATGATGGACGGTGAACTAGCACTATGAGACATGGTCCATAATAGATCAGCTGGATCCAACACTCAAAGCAAAACACATTTGCTATGAACCCTTAACTAACACACAAGGCATCAAACTACAGCAGCAGTATAGTCAAAATGCATCTGTAGGCAACAGTAAAATATATCAAAAATTGCGGTAACTATCCCTAACAAGTAAACTCCAGGGTAGCACCTACAATACTTCCTAGAAATTGATCTGTTGAGAGATACAACATTGCCCAAAAATACAGAAAATGATAACAGCACTGTCCAGAAATACAACCTAGACATGGAACAGTAGACTAAGGCACACATCAATGGACAACAATATGGAATAACTCATAACACATACCCCCCAGGTCTATGTATCTCACCACCTTACCCCTCAACATCTGTCCTTCATCTCTCATATCTCTCATGGAAATTGAATCTCAAGTCTAATAGGGACACTCAATATGGGAGTCTCACATTGTTATGCTAACAAAGACCTCTCAGGTTTGTTTAACTGCATACCTAAGATGTTTGAACTACATATTTATAGTACCAACTACTATTATGACAAGCATCCTGAGATTGAATCGAACTCAGCTAATCAGACTTTGCATGTTCATTTTATTTACCTCACCTTGAGAATTAGGCTATGCATTCAGTTGTGATAATAGCCCTGATTCCCGCGAGTTTGGATGTCTCTCTTGTGAACTGTCTCCGAGACTATTATTGTGCAACGCTAATGCTCTGGATGCTGAATGAAAGAAGCATGGTAATGTACACATAAATCAAAATGGTTCTTGGGTCTGCCTTCTCTGATGCCTTTTGGCTTTGATTTGAGGGCATGATTCTGTAGCAAACTCGACGGTATAGGGGGACCACTATTTCAGTGGTATTCTGTGAGCAGCCACTTTATGCATTTATTGCCAAAGGTTAGGTTTGTCTTAAATCCATCTATTTCAATGGTATTCTGGGAGCAGTCACTTTGTGCATTTATTGCCAAAAGTTAGGTCTGTCTCCTATCCATCCCCCGCCCATACCTCCAATTATTAGGGACTAAATGGGTTATGTTATTGTTGTTGTTGTTATACTATTAGTCGTCATTTTCTGGTGCACACTAGAGGCATCTGAAGCCTATCAGAACAAACAACTTAATGTAGTTAAATGGACATAAGACCAAGCTATTCTTTGTAAACGTGATGCATGACAAAAGCAATAGAAAAAGGAAAAGGGAGATTGTACCTTTCCCTTCAGAAATGACTCATCTAAATCATCATCAGAGTCGTCAAATATGTATCCCATGGTCTCAAAGGCCTTTTCAATCTTCCCCAATTTTGATTTCATCTTATTGAACTCTCAAAGGTCAACCGGGGGTTCAGAAGATTCCTGATTTTGTTTCTTAGCAGCAAGCTGCTGTGTTGAAGTTACTCTTAATCCACACTCTCGCTTATGCTCGGGTCGCTCTGGTCCTATAGCTTGGATGAAAATTTCATCCTCTGATATTGGAGTTGTATTAGACCCATCTTGAGATGGTTGTTGTAACTCCTTAAGTTTATCCTATATGAAATATCACATGTTATGACCAAAAACAGAAACTATACCATTGTATCACATAATGAGATCAATGTAGAAGATAACCACACTACATAACGAACTAATCAACTTTCCAAAATAGCAGAAGTTTCTTCATTAAGATTGGTACCATCTTTCCTTGCATGTATTTTGACAAGCGTATCTAAGAGTGTTGGGTTTTTTTCCTGAATCTTTCTCCTATCATCCATGAACATATATTAAAAGCAAAAATGTCAAACTAGTATAATGGCATTGTAGACACCCCAATCCGGACCCTCGGAATTCCAAAACTTCCCCGAGGATGAAAATGCCTATGTGAGAGCATACAAGGTTTGATCAAAGACTTGAGGACCCCTGCTTGACCAACCGGGTGACTTAAAATAAAGATGCATCCCAAGTGTAGGACTCTCGACCGGTGTAGTACAATATTCAGAAGTACCGGAGTCGAACCACAGAGACGGACGAATGTGTGCAAGACTCAAAGATGACGGGTTCACAATTTATCTTGGCTCTTAGGTAGCCACCCCTTGTCCAATGAGATTAATTTACTAACTAAATTACCTAACTAATTTGATTAAATATGGATTTAAAAAGAGAGTACAGCTGTGGGAACCCAGTGTCCGCAACTAGTCTAACCAATGTTTACTCGGGCCACAATTATTCATTTTATTGATTTTAAAATAAGAAAAATGATCCCTAACAAATGCACACCACCTGTCACCAGATTCCGTGCGCATTTGAATTTCGGCGATGCCTGGGTTTTGTTTGTTAGACAAGTTTTCGTCTTCTAAAATTGCTCAAAAATTAAATTAATTCGATCCCGAGGTAAGAACATTAATCAAACTAGCCACGGGACGCCTTTGCCCCGCAGCCGCATTCTACAAAATTACTCACTCATGACTTTAATGAATGCAGCAAACATATTAAACCTAGGTCTAACCATGATTCTGATAACTAAAATAGAAACAAAACACGATACCACAAATTTGCAGGGAAGAATGGATTCAAACACCAAGAATTGAATTGCTGAAGAACTTGAATTAAACTTGAATCTGCAAAATAATTCTGAGAGCAGTCGCCAAAAGTTAAGAAAATAAAACCTAAGTTATGAGTTGTGTGTTGTCACCCTAATTTCGACACCTAAAAAGGGTATTTATACTAATACCTTGATCTTAATTAAAATATTCCAGAAAACACCACACAGATTCTAAAACGTTGTCGTTTCAATGCCACTTAAGCTCTCGGTAGTGCTACACCTATTTTGGTGTAGCGCTATCGCACCCCTTATCTCTCGTTTGACCGTTGACCCCCCTATTGATCGGTTGACCTTCTAATCATTCGGTAGTGCTACACCTCTTTTGGTGTAGCGCTCTCCAAGCTTCTGTTCAATTTCTGACCCTCGCTGTGCCACTTTTGAGCGCTCCATCAAATCCCTGTAGCGCTCACGATGGGTTACGATCACTTTCACGCGAAATCAACTTCAACACTTAAGTCTCCTCAGCCTTGCATGCCCTCAAGCTCGATCACGGCCTTCAAGTCTCTGCAATCCAATCTTGGTGCTAGAATAGACTTATTTTCCTGAAAATTAAAAAAAACACAAAACATACCAAAGCAACGCATCAAGTGAAAAATAGGGAATAAATTAGATAACAACGTGTTAAGACTACCCTATTTAGGCACTTATATCTACGATATTGCGTGCCTATCAACCCCACCAATAATTTCCCAAAAAATTACCAAAACACCCCTTG
Source organism: Vaccinium macrocarpon (assembly GCA_022606695.1). NCBI lineage: Eukaryota > Viridiplantae > Streptophyta > Magnoliopsida > Ericales > Ericaceae > Vaccinium > Vaccinium macrocarpon. The sequence continues at coordinate 38,518,808 of CM040180.1, read as the reverse complement.
AACCCCCTGGAATGGTCCAAAACCTTAAAATACATGCACCTGGATTGCTCTTTCAAGCACCTGGATTGGCCAAATCTAGGCGCCTGGAATTGCACAATCCAGGCGCCTGGATATCAGTCCAAGTTGAGTGTAGTTTAAGTTGATAGTGGGCGGGAACGATATCTTTGGGGGATTTTCTGCAGAATCAGTTAGAGAGGGGTGTGAGAGAGATGATTAGCTCTACACTTTGCCCCCTAGGTGATCCCTCAAAATTTTTAAGGGTTCAAGTGGCCCTCTTTGAACCCTTGTTTGCCTATTTAAGCAACTCCCCCCCTCCATTTTGGAGACCAGAGGATCACTCTTTTCCCCATGCTGTTACTCTGCTAAAATTCCTCCAGAAGTTCAACTCCAACCAATTTCTCTCTAAACCCATCACTCAAACTCACCATTATTCCATCTAGACCTCTGATAATCATCTTTTTCTCCATTCAATCTCTCTCAAAAGCCATATACATTGTCTTCCATTTACTCTATACATCCAAGTTCAGTACCTCCTTGATCAAATACCCACACAAAATTTCATCTCAAACCCCTTTGATCAAACCAAAAGGTAGTTTTTCTATCAATATACGCAAGTAGCCTTTGAGGGGAACTCAATCAAGTCCTCACTGGTCTTCTATACTAGTAGGGTGTTTGAGAGGGGTTTGAAAGATCATCAAGAAAGAAATCAGTGTTGTGCATCAGTACTCAATCTAGGCGCTTGGATCATCACTTTCCAGGCGCCTGCATTGAGTCCAGGCGTTTGGATTCACTCCATCCAGGCGCCTGAATCTCCTTTTCCCCATCACATTTTCTGCTTTCTTTTGCATTTTGATCAGCCTTTGGTACATCATGTGCATGCATTGATCTTTGGTTGTCTACATTTCATGATCTGATCTTTGCTATAATGGTCATTTAAAGTGTTTCGGAGTCACAATCATGCTTTGAAAAGAGATTACATAAGAAAGAAATGTTCATATGAGTTTATATTAGTCATGTATAGGTTCTGATCATTCAGTTTTAAGGTGTCCAGATGAGATCTTCCATGTTACTCTGGCATATCCCTATTATGTGTGTTTAAAATGATCATTATTAATGCTTTATCATTGTATTTTAGGATTATTTCATTGCATTTAATTTAAAATTGAAGTTTCATCCTTGCTTTTGTGTTGCTATACATTTTCTAAAATGCATGTGAGTCAATAAAAGCATTTTATTTGGTGATTTCTGTGAAGAATGAAGTTCTGAGATTTCTGTCTGGAAGGTAATCTAGGCGCCCAGATTGTAATCCAGGTGTGATGTGTGCTTGACCGACCAAATGACTAAAAACAAGACGAATAAAGACGCGTCCCAAGCGTAGGACTCTTGACCAGTGTAGCATAGTAAATCCGGAAGTAGCGGAGTCGAACCACAGAGACGACTGAAGTGCTTGACTTAAAAGTGTGAAAGTGCAGTTTTACCTGGCTCTTAGGTAGCCACCCCTTGATTTGATGAGATTTATAAACTAATTTACTAAGCTAATTTAGTTGAATGCGAATTAAGTAAGAGAGCACAGCTGAGGGAACCCAGCGTCCACGCCTAGCCTAACTGATATTTACTCGGGCCACAATTACTCCTTTTACTGATTTTAGAATACAAGAATGGCTTCCTAACAAATGCGCACCACCTGTCACCAGATTCCGTGCGCATTTGAATTATGGTAATGTCTGGGTTTGTTTGTTAGAAAAGTTTCTAGTTCCCAAAATTGCTTGAAAATTGAATTAATTCGGCACCGAGGTGAAACATTGATTAGTCTAGATGAAGGCGCCTTCGCCCCGCAGCCGCACTCAAGTCAACTACTCACTCATGATTATAATAACTATAGAAATCAAATTAAACCTAGATCTAAGCATGCTTAAAGAATAAAATACGAAAGCAATAGAAAACGATACCGCAAGATTGCAAGGGAAAGATTAAACTTGGTTGTCGAGATGCACAAACCAATCCACAAGTGGAAATTCTGAAAAATAAACTTGAATGCGAAATGCTGAATGTTGAAAGCTTGAAATCTCTCTAGCCGAAAACTTCGAAACGAAACAAGAAAACCTAAGGAAAATTTGTGGAACCCTAATCTAGGTTAAAACAAAAGTATTTATACTTAAAATATGTAACCCCAATGAAAAATGAACGAAATTTCTGAAATACTTTGCGCGAAGCCAAACAACGACGTTCAATGGGTCTGATAGCCTCTCGGTAGCGCTACCTTTGTTTAGGGGTAGCCTACCGCTTTGTTTCCGTGCGGCATTGACCATTACTCCTTCCGTTGACCATTGACTTCTAATACGCCGGTAGCGCTACACCACTTTTGGTGTCGCGCTCAAGAACTTTCTGTTCATTTTTTGAGCTTTTTGTGCCAAACTTGAGCGCTCCAGAGAATTGGGGTAGCGCTCCCGACAAGTTTCGATCACTTCCATGCAAACTCCGTTCCATTCTAACTCTTGATCTACGTGCATGTATTCTCAATGTCACGAAATTGCACCCTCAACCCTGAATTACTTGCAAAATATGCTCAATACACAAAAACACACCGTGCATATATCAAGTGGAGAATAAAGCTTAAACCGCACGTCTAACATGCTAAACCACCCTACTTAGGCACTCAAAAGCAAGCTTCTCATGCACCTATCAATGTGTTGGATCTTTATGATCAGTTTCTGGGATATTCTAAGGTAGTTTAGGGGCATTTTAGTGTAGTTTTGGCATCTTTTGTATATAAATCATTCATTCATGATACTTTTCACAAGTATTCACTCACATATCGTTGATATTTTTGGTGCGTTTGCCATGCTCTCACATGAATATGAATTTAAAGTCCATCCAAATAATATTTTCAAAGTCCCTTCAACATTTAGTAGAGACCGGTAATTTCACTGGGTGTGAGGGGTGTTTTAAATTCCTTCCTCTCACGTAACCTACCTCCCAGACCCGAGAAATCTCATTTTGAGAGACCAGTAAAGCATTTTCTATTTCAAGGGTAAAATAGTCATTTTTCAAAGGTTTCTCGGGTATGATCCTCAAATCCGGGTGGTGACTTCAATTTCACCAATCAAATCATTTTTAGAAATCAAAACCGTTTTCGTGGGACATCCCATACTCCGCGGGGTGTTCATAGGCATACAACAATTTCAAATAATGTCAACAAGTATTCCTATTAAAACCTGTTGCACAACCCTAGCATGTGATGTCCGTCCGCTGGTGCTTATTAGTGTTTGGGAGTTCCTAATGCTCTGATTTGTTGTACTCTTCGTTTGTTAAGAGCAACAATTTTGATTGTGAATGATCTTACAAGAAAGCAATAGTCATATGTTTCTATTACCTGTATTTTTTTTTATCATGACTCCAATAGTAGACCAAACACCGCCATTGCTCCTCCGTAACTCTATTAGGCCTATGAGCTAGTCTATCAACATCATTGTCATATGTCTTGTATCCCTGCTTTTTTGCTTTAGATTTCCATCCTTGCGATTTGTTTCCAAGTGATTGCATATACCCTTTCCATAAAGTCATCTGCAGTAGTGTGAGCCAACAACACAAGAAATTGCATAATATGGACTTGAGAAATTGCATAATATGGCTATGTAGCTTAATTATTTTCCAATAATAGCAGTTTGCAGTTTGAAGATTGTTGTGAATCTGCTTGGCACAAATTGCATAATATGGAGTAAGAAAAAAACACATGCAGTTTTTAACTTAAAAAAGAAAAAGAAACATGTAGCCTTTACCTTAATTTCTTCCCATACTCTCCTCTAGTAGTATGGAGGAACATATCGCTAGTCGTTATAGTGCAAAACTGTGCAATGGTAGCAGGGAACCATCACTTACCATCACTCCCATCTGAGTGGCAACCGGACCTGTTTCAGACATTATAGGTTGTCCATTACCTTTAAGAAAAATCTTAATTTTTTCCTTGTCTTTATTCGATGATGCATGGATCAACATGGGAACCCTCCATCGGGCTGAAGTAATACCTAAAGGTAAACAAGTAGACACCAAAAAGGTAAAATATAAAGATAAAGAAGTAGATGAATAAGCCTAACTAGAGACAAATGGACCAGTTTGAAAGTGACCTAGTCTCACCTTCAGAGGACGAGCTGACGATGCTTCCAAGTGGATACCATCTAGGTGGTGGATCAGGTTTCCTCCCCCGCTCAATAGCATCTGCCATTGCAATCTTTGCCATAATAAAACAATTATTGTGCATTCTACTATAAAACAAACAACTACACATTTCAATAAAAAAATAATAATAACAATGAAAGAGTCAAGCATACAACAATTTATGTAGATAAATGGAAAGGTAAACATAACTCCATAAGGTGCAACACATTTTACATGAAAATCAATAGAAGTAAAAGGACAAAGATACATAAAGATATTTACTGAAGTCAATCTCATACTTGCAACCTAATACTCCCTTAATTACAACAAATCATCATCATGCTCGACTGGATCATCTACTGTTAGGCCAGATAAGTCATCCCTAATCCACATAATATCCGCATTGTGTGCCTGGGTTGCATCACTTAGTTCTTGCTGATAAATTCCATCTACTTCAATGTTTGCAACAAGGCCATCCCCAACTTGTCCTAATTCATACACATCTCTAGGTTTCATTCTAATTACAATGCTCCAATCTTCTTTGGTTGGATCTTGCACATAAAATACTTGTTGGGCTTGAGATGCTAGCATAAATGGTTCATGGGATGCATGTTCTGTCGTATACAACAAACGATCAAAGAGACAAGTGTGAAGCCAAAGTCATCATTCGGTATTAGTTCGCGATTGTTATCAATCCACTCACAATTAAATAACACATATTTACGTTTATGTATATAATACAACTCCACCATGTCTATGATCTTTCCATAATATGTAACATCTCCTTCTTGAGGATTCACATCTCTAGCGCTTGAATAACTACTAGTCTTCGCCATCAACACAACTCCACTATTTTGTGTTTTCCGTTTTTTCTCCCGATTTTTGGTGTGATATCTAACCCCATTGATGATATACCCACTAAATCTTGCGGTTGTGTCACAAGGACCCAATGCCAAAGCAACAAAATCATCTGTCACTTGCTCCGGCCCCGCAAGTTGTAACTAATGAACCTAGGAGAACAAAGTAATGAAACTTAATAATTGCTATTTTATCAACAATGTATAATACAAAACTAGTGTGAAATATATGAATTACATAGTTTTGGAATCAAATGGAAAATGTTTCATGGTGAAGGCGTTCAAGTGCACAGTCTCTAATTCGACGATTGTTTTGTCTTATGAACTTACAGTGCTTCCTACAATATTCATGCGATTTGACAATACAAGGTAAGTATTGTGAGTAACCATAAAATGGATAATCTTGGGAAATAAGCTCATCATGTATCTTACTCTTGATATGGAATGACCGAGTCGGTGTTAAATAAAATATAATGATGAGCTTGTGCCATTTATATGAGAGTAAGAGAAAACTTCTCTTATTTTCCAAGAGGACAACCTCCTACTTGAGATCCTCACCACCTCCATCCTAATTCCTCATAGGTCGATTTAACTTAGATTCAACATCATCCAAGTACCTAAAAAAAAATGTCATGCATACTTCAACAAAAATACCCTTTTGCAATGGAGCCCTATAGGCGGGCTTGATTACGCACATACGACTTAAGAGTCATAAGATACCTACACATAAAAATGTTTTAATGTTAAAAAATAAAGGCATGAGCTAATAAATTGAAGACTAAACGAAGAATGAAGAATCGCATACCTCTCAACCCAATCTTTGCCTCCTCAACCAAATGAATAGGTAATTGCTCCATTATGTCGAAAAATGACAGAGGAAATATTTTTTCAAGCTCACATAAAGTGAGCACAATTCTAGATTGAAGGTCATCCAATTCTTCAACTTTTATGACTTTGGAACACAACTACCTAAAGAAATTACAAAGCTCTATCAATGGCTTACTCACTACTATTGGAAGCAATTGGTCCATCAAAATATGGCTGTCGTGACTTTTCAATCCAGATATAGTGCGCTTCTTTACATTAACACATCGGGAAATGTTGGAAGCATAAGCATTTGGGACTTTCACCTTCTTCAAAAGATTACACAACATAGTTTTCTCCCCATTATACATTGAAAAGCATGTAGGAGGCAAATAAACTTTGCCGCTACTTAGTTTCTAGGGATGCATCGCCTTGTGAATGCCTTGTTTTTCAAGATCACGATGCGCATTTAAGTTGTCCTTTCATTTCCCTTCAAGATCCATTATCGTCCCCAAAACATTGTCGCAAACATTGTTTTGAATATGCATCAGATCAAGACAGTGTTGTAGCAAATTATGCTTCCAATATGGTAGATCAAAGAAAATGCTCTTCTTCTTCCAATTACCTTGCAAAGTATTTTCCTCAACACCATCTTCATCATGTGTCCTTTTCCTCTTTCTAAGATGTAAATACTCATTACCAACCTTTCCAAATTTGTTAATATAGTTTGGGAACATTGATAACACTTTAGACCTAGATAAATGTGTAGGACAAGTATCAAGTTCAATCTTTCCATCAAAAGACATGTGGTCAAATCGAAATTTATGGCCGTCTTCCAACCATCTTCGATGCCCCAAATAACACATCTTCCTTCCAAAATCCAACCAACTTGAACACGTGTCAACATGACAAATTGGACAAGCAAGACGACGTTTTGTACTATAGCCCGACAACATAGCAAGTGCAGGAAAATCATTAATTGTCCATAGTAACAACGCACGGATTTGAAACATCTCATTGCCTAGTGCATCGTACGTGTCAACACCTACATTCCACAACTCCTTCAACTCGTCTACTATAAGTCTTAGGTAAACATCAATATTATTGCTAGGTGACTTTGGACCGTGAATAAGCAATGTCATCATCATGTAAGCTTGTTTCATTCATAACCAAGGTGGTAAATTATATGTCATCATCACAACATGCCACGTACTATGAGAAATGTTCATTGTATGATATGGATTAAAACCATCTGATGGTAACCCAAACCTAACATTGTGAAGGTCCATCGCAAAATCCGGGTAAAGGTTGTCAAAATGTTTCCATAAACCAGAATCAACAGGATGGGCTGATGCCTCAGGAGCTGGGTTCCCCTCCATGCCATGTCATTAATCCAATAGTCTTTGTAGACGTGAATAGTCTTTTTAACTTAGGTATTATGGGAAAGTACCTAACAATCTTCTTTGCAATTCTACCTCATTTTTTAGGCCCATCTGTTTGATCCTCTAATTGTTTATATCTAGGACTATGACAAACCTTGCAATCAACCCAATCAACATCTTCCCCCTAATATAACATACAATCTTGAGGGCCTGCGTGTATTCAAGGCCCAAACCCCCCAATAATTTTCTGGCCGGAAAGCCGTCCTTCAATAACTTAAGCAGCATACTAAATGGCTTGTTACTCCACCAACCTAAAAACTTTATATGTATTAGTAGCACAATAAAGGAAACCAACGAGAACTTTTTGACACCTCGGGTACAACTCTTGCTCAGCTTCCTTTAAGAGCTTAAAAATCTTAATGGTTTGTTCGTCTAGACCACATTAGCCAGCCGGAGGAGGATCAACATTCATAGCTTGGGCATGAATCGGTGGAATTCCAAATGCATCCTGTATCATTTCTTCCATATCATTTTTCCCATCAAAGTTACCTTGGCCACTATTTTCGATACCCTGCTCTCTAGGCTGTGATCTTTCCCCATGAAAAATCCAAACAATGTAACTTGGACTAATTCCATTCATAACAAGATGTTCTTTCACTACATCTATCTTCTTTCTAACGAAATTATGACATTTCTTACATCGACATGAAATTTTGGTTTCCCCATCACGAATGTTCTTATGTGCAAATGCCATAAAATCTATTACCCCTTGTAGGTATCTTGGATCAAGTCTATTCAAATTCATCCAAGTTTTATCCATGTTTGTTTCCATTAGAACAACTCTAAAAACAAATAAGTAAAAAGAAGCAAGTATAACATTAAAAATATTCATCTTGATTGCCAAAAACAAGAAATATAAAAAAGCACCCTCAATATTCAACAAAAACACATACAACATTTCGAAGGAGTAATTACTACCTTACTATCTTTTCCTTCAAAATAAATTCTTGAAGCAAAGCAGCAGATCAAGAAGAGGAATCAAACCTGCCCAAAAGTCATTAATAAAGTATAGTTAAAATAACTATTGGAAATCTGAGTGTGAAATGTATAGAAAATGAATTGACAGGGGACCACTACTCTACTGGAAATCTATAATGGAAAATTGGCAAATTTTTCTAATGTAAGGGGACCACAACACACCAACTACAATGCCAAAATTTCCTAATGTAATGGAAAAAAGGGACCACTGCTTTTAAGCACACCAAAATCCATGCAATCATTACAAAACCTAGTTTCATGCACAATTTTTCCAAAAAAAATAACCCAACCCATGCAAATCTGTACAACATTGCTAGAAGAATCTGGTAGCAGATAAAATGAAAGCATGATGGTTAAGAATTTGTAAATGCATCTGTGAGTATAACACTCTAAACATTGTACTAAATGTGTTCATCAATAACCAAACAATTACAAGCCCTAATTTTAGTGGAAAAAACAAAGGAAACCCCTCATTTTCTTATCATCAACAACTAAACAAGTACAAGCCCTAATTTTTGTGATAAAAAACAAAGAAAACCCCTATTTTTTTTTTATCAAATATGAAATGCACATACATATAGAGAGAGTGAGAGAGCTTGGAATACACATACATATAAAGAAAACCCCTAAGTCTGAGCCTATTCCATCAGTTACGTACCTCAATCGGATGTGGGTTTTGTGGCTACGTTTGGTTAGTTCGAGAGATGAAGAGGGAGAGCATCTCTCCTCTGATGTAAGCAGGTCAATTGAGAGAGTGAGAGAGAGAGAGAGAGTAGGTCGATCTGTGGTGGGTGGGTTTTTTGGGTGGTTTAGATTTTCTGTGTGTGTGTGTGTGTGTGAGAGAGAGAGAGAGAGAGAGAGAGAGAGAGAGAGAGAGAGAGAGAGAGAGAATAGGGTTTTGTTTGTGAGAAAGATAACAAGAGGGTTTCAGATTGAGTGAGTGAGAGAGAGTAGGTCGACTGAAGTTGGTGGGTGCACTCTCGAGTGAAGATGGTGTTAGGGTTTTGTGCCAAAATTTGTATCACACAAATTTCGAGTCTGTAAAAATGACGGAAATATGTTGACCAAAATTGATAATTTTATTGATTTGAGAAATTAGGGTTACAATCTCTATAGTAATTTCTGACGAAAGAAATAATTCTCTTTGAATGTTTGAAACGAGGGCTTGAGCAGATGTTTGTACTGCACCCTTTGACATGCTTCGAGTTGTTGGACCAATGCTGTGAGATCCAGAGCTTGTTTTTGCAGTGGTTGAGGGTTTGGAGCCTGCAACCTTTGGGGCCTTTGAGCTATTGTTCTTAAGAGCCATTGAAAAGTGTTGATCTGTGAGGAGAAGAGATGAGAGGCAGAGAAGGTCCCACTGGGCATGCCAAAATTTGTATCACACAAATTTCAAGTCTGCGGAAAAGAAGGAAAAATGTTGATCAAAATTGATGATTTTATTGATTTTAGAAATTAGGGTTACAATCTCTGTAGTAATTTTTGATGAAAGAAATAATCATCTGATTCTTCTCTTCGAATGTTTGAAACGAGGGCTTGAAGCTTGATCCTGAATCAAAAGACAGAATCTTCTCCGTGATTTGTGGAAAAGATTGATGATGTAACTTGAATGTTCTTCAGAGCTTTTAGGCTTTGACTTGAAGAACCTCCTTGCTTGATGTAGACTTGAAGAGTTCTGAAAGGCTTTTGATACTTGAATCTTCAGAGCTCTGGTTGTTGATGAACGTTTCAGTGTGTCAATGTGAGAGAGAGCACCTCTATTTATAAGGATGGGGAGATGAAGAGTTATGGCAAGATTACAATTCTTTCCATAACTTTCTCTTTAATTATTTTCTTGTTTGATTTAAAGGAAAATAATTAAAATATAATAAATATCTTTATTTTATTTATTTTGGGAATGATAATTATGTATAATAAGATATATAATTTATTTCACCAAGTGGCATAATTTAATTGGCCAAACTTGATAAACAAATTACTGTGTCGTTTTGACATGTGGTGCCCTCTGATTGGTCCTTTCATATGTCTTTAACTTTTGACTTGAAAACACGTGGCATTATTTGATTGGCCAGTTATTGTGTTTGGTCTTTTAACCTATGGACACTTGGCAACATTTAATTGGCTCATCCGTGAAAATTTGATTTTGACATATGACACTTGGCATCATTGAATTGGCCAAACTGAGTGCCCTAGGAACATTTGGAGATTCGTGATATGCTAGAAATTTTACATGCCTATAGTGTGTGTGTGTGAGAGAGAGATACTAGGTTTTGATTAATGGTGAGATTGCAGGAGGGCAGCAGCGGTGGAGGAGATGATCGTAGGAGAGTAGCAGCAGTGGAGGAGATTGTAGGAGAGAGAGGGCTTTTTTTGAGAGGGCCTTTTCTCTTGTAGTAGCAGCGGTGGAGCAGATCGTAGGAGGGCTTTTTGCGGTGGAGGAGAAAGGGTTTTGTTGTCTGGGAAGGAGGGAGAAGGAAATAAAGATGGAGGGAAAAGAAAAGAGGGAGGGAGGGAGGGAGGGAAACAAAAGGGGATGCGCGATTTTTTCCCGGCCTGGAACAAAATATGGACCATTTCCGGGGTTTTTTAAGAAACGCGGGGAAGTAAATGCGGGGAATGCCCCTTTTTGTTGTAGTGTTTTTTGAAAACCAAGACAAGTCATTCTCTTACAATATGTAAAAACCGTGAAAAGTCAGTTTATTCTAAAAACGCTCTTAGCGGAACACACCTCTTAGTAAGTTGCTGCGCAAATAAGTACTGTAGTAATTATTCTGGGTAAAGAAACTTCGTATGAACCCATGGGACACGTACGGGACCAAAGTACTACAGACGTCGCTAGAGGTGATATATGATTCGATTTTAGTTGCACTTACTTCCAATAAGAAGCAAATTCATTGAGTAGTTCAGTTAATTTCTCCATCAAATTATCAACCGAAGTGATATGACAGTGTGAAAGTCTATTTTCTTGCCCCCTTATTGACCGTATGTTTTGCAGTCATAACCAAAAATCTCAACAAGTACTGCAAGCTGGCCCTAAAAATTGCCCATTTTATTTTTGTATCCTTTATAAAAGTTCGAAAAAAATACACAATTGACAATTTTTGTTAAAATTATTTTCTCATAAAGGATCTTTTTAAATTAAGATGAAATCGATTATGTCTTACCTTCGTTGAAATACGTCCTAAGAAACGTTAAGCATACGGATTATTCATCTTATTGATAAAACATGAGTATATGAATTAGATTGATTGTGTGGCAAAGTTGTCCTTTTAAAATTCGGTAATCTTTGGTTTTTTTTTTTTTTTTTTCAGGTAAGAGGATAAGTGATATCTAAGCGATTCTTTTGAATTGTTGTAATTTCAGTATTGTTTTACAAATTTTTTGATTAATGAGTACTCGTATTTGTCTTTAAAAATATGATTTATTTAGTTTGTGTTTTTGTTCGCAAAAAATTCATACAGGGCCTCATTGATATTTTAGCTTAAGGCCCCCAAATGTTAAGGCCCGCATAATCTTTGTAAGAAAAAGAAAGTCTATGCTGGATATTAAATACGGGGTAGATTGCAAATTGCACTAAATTACTGTCAAGTAGTCTTCATTCAAAGACTAGACTTGTAAAAAGAAGCCTTTAACGGCAGAAAAACTTGAACAGCGTTATGACAATTTTTACCTTTTACTTTTCAAGTTGACCAGGCCAAACTAAGTAGAGCAGTTCAAAAAAATCGGTGAATTGTGAATTCGGTCTGGACCGAACCGATCCGTACCTTTTGGATTTTAACTGTGAATTAATGGTCCGGACACGGATTCAAAAAATAAAAAACTGTGACTTTTAGATCGGACACGGATTTTGATTTTGAAACCGTCGAATAACCAATCCGGATCGTGAGATTTTTATTATATATAATTTTATCACTTTTATAATTATAGTTATATAGATATTGTTAATTTAGCAGACTTACAGTTTGGTTGTACTGTTATAGGAGTTATGGTGCGAATATTGTTATATCTATAAAATCTAGGGTGCTACTATATATACTTTTTGTTTGTGAGTAAACTGGAAGTAACTATCTGCTATTGTCTTTGTGAGTGAACCGGAAGTAACTATCTGCTATCCTTTATGGTAATATAAGTTTGTGCCCTTGTTTGTTCCGTTATATAACTATCTGTCTTACTAAGTTTGTTGTTTTTTATTGAAATTTTCAACTTTGAACTTTCTATTTAGTGCATTTGCTACTTGCTAGTACCTTGCTGCCTTTATTTGTTGTTTTTCCCGAATAAGTTGAAAATCCACGGATTAATCCAGAACCGATCCGTGACTCGCAGTTTGGATTGGAACCGAACCGTGAAACTTTTGGATCGGACACAGATTGTATTTTCAAAAAACCATCACTCGTGGATTAGGATTGGATTCATTCCAATTCGAACCGATTCAGACTGTGAGCACCCCTAAAACTAAGTAAGGTAAACTAATTTCACAGCTCACCAACTTCTATTTCGCCCTGATTAGGGGCATTGGACAACAAGAGATTTTATGTATTTTGTGGCTAGATGAGAGTTTATTTTTGTTTGGGTAATGAAGAATATCCCGATCGACCATACTAATTTCTCTAGTTCCTTCCACAGCCGTAATTTCTATGCGTTTGTGTGAGGTGAAGTAGCTCCAACGACAAATCATTGCTGAGTAGAATTGACCTTGCAACCGTGGGGTGGTAACAAGATTGGCCTCCTAATCCGAATCGTCAAGTGGGGTCCTACATATTTTTACAATTAAACAACAATAATGGAATAATTTGTGTAAATAGTTATTTTCAGTTCGTGTAAAATATTGAACATTCTTTGCTTCTAGTGACATGTCTGTCTCTTGGGTTGTCTTTGACCGAGTTTCAATACATGGTAGCTTCAAATTCTTACAATGTAAATATCTTTTATTATACATAAACAATTAAGAAGAAAGTGTGGACTACATTCATCTTACTGTTGAACCAATAAGAACTTCCCTTTTTTTAATTCTGTTTTTACCCTGACGGTATACGTCAGTGCAGGCTAGAGAGGAGTTATTAGTTTAACAATTAAAGGGAGTTCAAAGTCTCACCATTGACTCGAACCCCAAACTTCTTCCTTGGAAGTCAAGGGGTGCAACCAGGCTAATTGCCACATCTGAACTTCTCTAACAAGGATATGAGAAAGCATATTTTTGTAACTATCTATAAAATGGGCCGCTTTTTTGACCCAAAAATTCGAGGTCCCAATGCCCTGGCCTCTTGGGCCTTGCCGTCGGACCGACCCTAGATGCTAAGCAGTGTCCAGACAAGTCGATTAATCACAGCAACAACCCTCTTAGTTTATAAGAAGTTGTTTTTGTTCATCAATGAAGCGAGAAAATGGGTGTTCTTTTCTAATATGGAAAACACACTCAGAGTAGTGACTTTGAATTCATAGGCATTGTGGGAATTTTGTATATTTCTTTTTTTTTTTTTAAACAACTATCACCCTCTAAATACACCAAAAATAAAGATGCACAATAATTCATATATTTTACAAGCCGGGGTACTGCCAAGTGCCAACTACCCCAAATTATCATCATACAATAACAAGGCAGTCAAAAGGTGGTATCTACAGAATTTTGTATAGTTAAAACTTAAAGTGGAGGCTTTTTCATTTGCTTTGATAAGGTTGGGAGCATAAAGCAAAGCCTTCACCACCTGCTTTAAGATTCCACCGAAATAGTACGTTTTTACTTAATGACAAATGTCATTTTCATTACTTGGAAAAACTGAATAGTTATTTAAGCTGTGACAATCATCTCATATATAGAATAGCCATCGTTTTGGTCTATAGTTAGCCTCATAGCTTGTAAAAAAATGGAATATGCTTGCCAACTGAAAAAATAAAGAAATTATAAAATTTCAATTTCCCATTATACCATCATTATACGTATTTTTCCTTTTCTAAATGCATAATTATTCCTCCGTTTCATCTTTAACAGGAGATTGCTACCACTTGTCCCCAATTTGTGGTAGCGGTAGTATTATTTTTAAATCACTAAGGTGGTGGAGATGGAATTGTTCGAGTTGCATTATAAAGAAAGGAACAGAGAAAATTCCAAGCTAAATTTTAAGATTCCAACAGACACAGAACGATTTTTCAATTTTAAGTTGGGTACTAAATTACATAAATGTCCACAAATTTGAAGCCATAATGGGATCATAAGGTTTTTATTTGTTTAGGATGGCAAATTAACTTCCTTTAAAAAAATGTTTTAGTATTTGGTCCGAGTTCATATGGACCATAATATTGGAAGATAGGATTAGTCACCTGAATTAGCTGAGGTGCAAATATATTTGTTTATATGGCTCCGCTTTTAGTTCGGACTTCTGGACCCCCACATTCCCGATATTTTTTTGACGATCCGTACCGTCTAATGTGTTTAAAAGGTGTTCTAAAGGGTCCTCGTGAGAAATCATCAAAAAAACAATTAATGAGAAGACCTTGATTTGAGCAGTTTTGACCCTTAAAAACACCGTTTAAACACAATGGACGGTTTGGATTTTGCGAAAACAATTTTTAAAACGTTCAAAACACTAAAAATTCGCCCTAGCTGGAAAATTTGCTTATATTATATATATATATATATATATATATATATATATATATATATATATATATATATATATATAGAGTGATTTTCTTATCCGGACCTCCCAGATTTAAGAAAAAAATGTATTTTTTTTGTTTTGCAAATTGTTTTTGGAAAATTCAAGCCATGCAATGTGTTCAAAAAGTGTTTTCAAGGGTCCTCGCGAGAAATCTTCAAAAAAAAATACCGGGAAGGGCTTGATCCAAGAAATTTTTCGCAAAAATTGTATATTTGTAGTTTTGAGAAAAACTGCTTGGATCAAGCCCTTCTCAGTATTTTTTTATTTTGAAGATTTCTCGCGTGGACCCTTGAAAACATCTTTCTGAACACATTGGATGGCTCGGACTATCAAAAAAATGCTCGGATCATGGACATCTGGAAGTCCGGATCCCAGACTAGAAGGGGACTCTCTCTCTCTCTCTCTCTCTCTGTATATATATATATATATGTGTGTGTGTGTGTGTGCAAGAAATTTTCTATGAAGGCTCCCTCACCCCAAAAAAAAAAGTGTAGAAAAGTAGTTGTGAGTCGTTGGATCGTATGAAGGGCATAAGATTCAATGGCCCACAACTGTGTTTCCGCATTTTTTGTGAGAGAGCCCTCACAGGAAACTTCTTGTGTACACACACACACACACACACAAGAAGCTTTTAATAAGGACCCTCATATGAGAACCAAAGTGAGGACATGATGCTTCCCGACCAAATTTTGACAATTCAAACTATTGAGACAGGAAGCAATGTAGTAAAACGATGGAGGTGCACTTAATATTGGTTGTAGACTATGTAGTAGTAAAAATATATAACCAAGCAGCAGTGCTACATACCCAAAATCTCTCTACCCAGAAACTATTCAGAAAGTTGGCATGAGTGGCTTAGATTCACTTGTTCATGCATCTGAATCACTTATCACAGTTTTTTGGGTGATTTTGGGCACTTAGCATTTCTAATAACCGAGTCAAGTTTTGACTAAACTTGTAGTATTTTCATGATCCTAATCCGTAAGTTGCGGTCATCAGTCGTCATATTTTCTTATAAATTTTTAACATTTTAATAATGTTTTACAGTACTTTTGACATAGTTGAACTTAACTATGGAAGTAATGAATCTCAAAAGTGTTTACGGCCTACTCCATTGAAGGTTTCCGAAGCTTCTTTAATGGTCTTAGAATCTCCGGCAGAATTTACAAAATTTAGCTTCAAGAATATTGGTTCACGTGAAAGTCCCCCCAGATGGAATGAGTTAGGAAATATGATCGATTGATTTCCCTAAGACAAATCCAATACACTTTTGTTCAACCTGAAAGGGGCACAGGAATTTGACCTCAGTGGTGCTTGGCTTACCGAGATGGGCTGGAAATGAGGCAAGAAATAATTTATCATTTCAGAATGATTTGAATGGTGACTTATAGGATGCAATCCCTTCTCATTGATGCGGGTTTCTTCCCTCTGAATATACTCCTGTCAAGTTCTTATTTATAAAATTTTCTTTGCCGATCAAGAAAAAATCACACTATTGTTTAGAATGCCGCGGAGAAAAAAATAAAGCGAATTTTTAGGAATTTATTTACCGAATTTGGGTTCTATAATCATACTATTATAGCATTTTTATTGGTTCAGCTCTTGTAGACTAGTCTAACAATAAAAAAGAAAGCGCATGGCAAGTAAAAGAAAGCGCGTGGTAAGGAGTCTGGTCCACTTCAATTGAAATTTATGCTGACTTTCATTTTGTAATTAAAATTCGTGTACATTGACCCGAATCAATGATCTTCTGATTAGTTAATAAGTATCTCAAGGACAAGGCGAACAAGCTATTATTTATACGAACTAGTTTTCAAAACAAATTCCTGATTTCCCTCCTAAGCATGCCCCGGAAGCACTAAATAACTTTCCGATTAGATTCACTCTACTTTTTTTTTTTTTTTTTTCTCACACCTATATTCAAGGATGGAGTTAGAGCGGGGATAGTAGGGACGGTCGCCCCTACAAGAAAACAAAAACCTCTGGTATTATATAGGAAAAATAAAATCTTCCTATGAATTGTATATGCTCGCCCATGCAAAATATTTTAGAAAACAATTCGTACATGCATCATGAAATTTCAGGCTCTGTCCCGCCTATATTTTAAAAGTAAACAATTTGGTGAATCGACTACAAAAAAGAAAAAAAAAACGACATAAAAAAAGGACTAATTGCTTTTCTAACTGCGTAAAATTCCAACCCAGACTTCCTATAAATCATGCCCCATCTTCCAACAATCCCACCAGCTCCCCCTTATCAACCCTCTCTCTCTCTCTCTCTCTCTCTCTCTCTCAAAATGGGCGTAAAAGGAGACTTTGCGGTGGTGGTGGGCAAGAAAGAGGTGGTGGCGGCAGTGTTGCCGATGCCAGAGCATTGGTTACCAATGTCCAACCTAGACTTGCTGCTGCCACCGGTGGACGTAGGAGTTTTCTTTTGTTACAAAAAGACCCCACAACATGAAAACTTATTCACATTTGCGTCCATGTCCGGTGTCTTGAAAAAATCATTGGCCCAAGTTTTGGTTTCCTACTACCCATTTGCCGGGGAGGTTGTCCAGAACACTGTGGGTGAGCCTGAGCTTCTTTGTAACAGCAGAGGAGTTGACTTTGTTGAGGCTTTTGCTGACGTGGAACTCTGTGATCTTGACTTGTATAATCCTGATGAGAGTGTTGAAGGTAAGTTGGTGCCTCAGAAGAAGCATGGGGTGCTTTGTGTCCAGGTACTGTGTTTATTTACCCAAAATCTCTCTCTCTCTGTGGCCGAATTTGGATTAAACTCAAGTGAATTTTTAAAAGAATTCATTTAGAAATTGGGCAGAATTACAAAGTTCAGGTAAGAAACAAAAAATAAATAAAATGAACTTTTTATTACTTGTGGTAACAATTTTTTACTTTTTAGATTATGCTCATGAAGACAAATGATTAAAAAAAATGAATGGGAATTTAGCAAAAATACGGGAAAGAAAACCAGAACGGTGGATAGTTGGTTGATTTATGCCAACTTGTCCATCAGTTATATTTTTGGGTCATTTTATTATCAGTTCATTAGATTGACAATAAGTAAACAAGAAGACAAAAAAACACATACCTTATTGTACTTTCACACTTTTTAACATATTTTCACAATTTCACAATTTTTTTTATATATTTTAATACACTTTTTAAATCGTAATTTAGCCTACTGAGCTGATTCTACAATTTTCCTAGCCAAAAGCTCTCCTAGTTTTTTTTTTTTTTGATAACCAAATATGCACACCAGTTTGTCCGCGCGCACCTCAACAAATTTTGGAGCCCTGGACCTAACGACTAAACATAACCACCAGTTTTTATTTTTATTTTTTATAACCAAATATCCAAGCCAGTTTACTTGCACCTCGACAAATTTCTTAAACCCTGAAGGAAACGATCGGATATAAACACCACTTGCCCGAAGAGTTTGCAAGGGGACAAAAACTCTCCTAGTTGCGTGTAAAACACAGTTGTATCTTTTTTTTTTGGCCTTTTCCTGATTGAAAGACAAA
Source organism: Vaccinium macrocarpon (assembly GCA_022606695.1). Taxonomy (NCBI): domain Eukaryota; kingdom Viridiplantae; phylum Streptophyta; class Magnoliopsida; order Ericales; family Ericaceae; genus Vaccinium; species Vaccinium macrocarpon. Next base: position 38,500,396 of record CM040180.1, on the reverse strand, counting down.
TTTTGAATGTGTAAAACAAGGAAGCCGTGCGAAATAATGTGTAAAACATGGAAGCCGTGCAAAATAATGGAAACCAAGAACCCAACCTGTACAAAAGCAACAGCAGAATACAAACAAAAAGAAGGCAAAAACAAGCACAAGCTTCTTTTTTCTTTTTTAATCGAAGTCAAGCAGCTTTGCCCAGAAGACCGGTACATTGAACGATACGATGGTAACCGATTGACAACAATGCATTATGCAGTCACCAAATACAATCTTTCCGTACGGCAAGAGAAATTTCTTAGTCTTTAAAATTGAAAAACAAATACTCCCTCCTCCGTTCCATAAAGTTGGACCACTACAAAACTACGTGTAATTTTCAAACTGAAAAATAATGTATTTATCAAAATAATTTTTTAATTTTTTTTGCATCGTATAAAAGTTTTTGATGAGATCTATCAAACAAGATCCATATTGACTCAAAAATTATTTTTGTAAGTACATTATTTTTTAGCTTGAAAATTGTACATAGTTTTGTAGTGATTCAACTTTATGAGAGTATTAAATAGACTTAAGGGTACAACAGCAGGCGACACTCCAAACCTGAACAGTCGGGATGGCAACATGCCAACCAAGAAACAATAATAAAAAGAAAAAACCAAAACATCACCAAACCTATAAAACCCAGGCATCAATCACATCTTCTGCCTGAAATACAGCTTCATTCCTAAGTTTCTTCAACGTCTAGTTGTCAACAAGACAGCAGCCACTTGTATAGTTTTTCCATATAATCTTCTTGCTTCCTTTAAATCTTCGACCATTCCATTGAACCAATGTTTTGAAACTCGGATCGGGGCTAAACCAAAAAAGAAGACCGCAGGGACGGCCACCTGGGTTAACCTGGCCAATCGCTATCGATTATCCTGTGATGTCATAATTCAGGGCGCCTAGGCCCAAGGCTCACAAGCCCGGGCCTGCAGTAAGACCACAAAAAAAGCCAATTTTTAAAAAGACCCCACCATTTTATACCTATGGGCTTGACTAGTAACACTTTTTGGACCAAAAATAAAGTTAAAAAAATCCATTGTGAAAGGATTAAAAGAGTTCCAAACATGTGGCCCAACGCTTAAAAAGACTAAAAATTATTGTACCAAAATTTTTAAAAAGGCCCAAAACTAAAATTGATTTTAAAAAAATCACAATATAAAAAAGGCCCAAGTATAATTGATACTTTTGCTTCTAAAATTGCAACACTCGTAATATTCAAGCCGATACTCACGCTATATGTATTCAGAGATTTCAGTGTTTTAATTTTTCCGTTATTACGTGACGCCTTGTAGAACTTTATATTTTTTGGTTTTCTCAGATAAAGTGATTCATTCTTTCTAAAAAATTATTTAGGCCACAGACTACTTGAAGGGCAAGACAAATTTTGAGCTTAAAAGCCTGCAAGACCTCAAACCCAAAACTGGCCCCCTGCATAATTATGTCATTAATATATATATTTAATATGCAAAAAAAAAAGAAATATGAAAAAAAATTGGCTAGAAAGGAGAGATGGCATAAGAGAAATGAGAGGGATGAAAATTTGTGTGTGGGGTTAGTCCCACATCGCCTGAAGTGGAGGTTTGAGACAATTCACGCATCTATAAAATGTATAGAAGTGGTCCACTTGCTTACAGACTTGTTTTTGAAATGCTGAAGGTGACCCACGTGGATAACTGTCCAAGGGTACCAAGTTGCAGCATTTAAAGCAGCAGCACAGAGTTCAATTCAAAAAAAAAAAATCACTGGTCTGGTCCAACTGACCCCTGTGCGGGTCTAACGGTTTGCCGTTTCAAACATTATTTTACGCCGGTTTTGATTATTGAACGGTTCTTGGGATCACCCAGACCGGAATAAGATCCAATTGACGGTTCATCCGGTTGAACTGGCTGGTCCGGTCCGAGTTTTAAAACATTGCATTGAACAACTTATCCTTGCGGGAGTGACTGATCAATAAAAAAACCCAAATTCAAATACTAAGCAGTAATTAAGTGGGAAAAACCGGACCAAGGCTTCTAGCTCAGTTGGTTGTGTACTAGTACTCACGTGCTGGGGTTACGAGTTCAAGCTCATGAAACAACATTGATACCCTTTGTAGTAATCAGGCTAAGATAATTCTTGTCTCCCAAAAACAAAAACAAAATTGGAAATATCCGTACTCGTAACAATTACATTCAATTAAAGATATTTAGGGGTGATTTGGCTAATTTGAAAATTTTGGTTTTTTTGTTGTCTTTATTCAAATTTTTTTTTTTTGCATTTGTTGGTTTTGCGTCAAGATTTTCTAGTTTCTAGATTTATCTCGTTGAGACGAATCCAAAGAGTATAAAATTATGGTCAAAAGTAATAGTTTTTTTAATAAAGCCGAAAATAAAGTAGTTTTTTTGGATTATTTTTCGTCATTATTCACAAAACTTTAAGTTTGGCTAATAATTTTATATTTTTTAGATTTCTCTTGTCGAGATAAGCCAAGAAACCAAAAAAAAAATCAACCGAAAACTAACAAATGCAAAAAAAATTTCAATAAGTACAAAATGAAAAAAAATTAAAAAACTAGTTTTTTCAAATTAGCCAAATCACCCATTAGTTGTTTGATTTCTTCAAAGAACAATAGTATCTCATAGATGCTAAGAACACAACCATCTAAACACAACATCAAGCACAAGGATCTATGTGTATGTGTTAAAGGAAAAAGAAAAAAAATCCAATATATTTATATTTTTTGGACAAAATGAAGAATATTATATTAATAAACGTTTAACGACATTTACATAGCAGAGTGCATTACAAATATTTTTGTAATTCTTGAACAAAGAGATTCTCTAATTGTAAAAGAAAAAATAAAAAATAAAACCTGAGGAGCTTGTTGGATTGCACTAATTATGACTCTTTTATTATTAGGAGGTCCTCTGGGATATTCTCAATACAACAGATTATTAAAATTACTTTAAACGGAAATTTCTGGTTGGAAATCTACATCATAAGAAAGCCCCGTCATTCTAGGAACGTCCTTATCTTATCTGTACAACGTCTTTTTAGTTTCAACCACTCAGTTTTGGTCCATGCAACACGATACTGTACCTAAATAATGCAATTGAATCTTCTTTATAAAAGTTTGTAACCACCATGAATAAATATTTTGTTTAGAATAAGAGAAAAAGCATGTCCAGTTGTGATTATTTTGTCCGAATAGGATTACATAATACATATGATGAAGCATAGACGTGACTACCTGAAGCAGATATATGGCTTCTGATTGAAGACAAAGTTCTAAAGAAATGTGTTGTATTATAATACTATAAATTATTTTCTAATAAGAATTTCCTTGGAATTACAGGTGACAGAATTTAAATGCGGTGGATTAGTGGTGGGGTGCACTTTCGATCACCGGGTGGCTGACGCATACTCCACCAACATGTTTCTTGTCTCATGGGCCGAGACTGCCCGATCCACGCCACTTTCTCTCCACCCATCATTTCGTCGATCACTACTCAACCCCCGTCGCCCTGGATTCTATTCCTCTTCCCTTGACGACCTATACGTCCCTATCGCTACCTTGCCACCGCCACCAGAACCTCAACATTCGGATGACCACCTCATAAGCCGCATCTACCACATCTCAGCCGACCAACTCATTGGCCTCCAGTTACTCGCCAGTGCCAATGGAACCCAAAAGACTAAGCTCGAGGCATTTTGTGCCTTTTTATGGAAACTAGTAGCTGCAGGAGTGATTGGAAAAGGGAAATTTTGTAAAATTGGAATTGTGGTGGATGGGCGGATGAGATTGAGCGAAGGAGAGCTCGACGACAAGAAAAAATTATTTTCTTCATATTTTGGAAATGTATTGTCAATTCCGTACGGTGAAAAGCCCGTTCGAGTATTAACCAGCCAGTCGCTAAGCTCCACGGCTGATTCTGTTCATGAGTTTCTAGAAAGTGCTGTTACCAAGGGCCACTTCTTGGACCTAATCGATTGGGTGGAGGCCCGTAGGCCCGAGCCTCTATTGGCTCGGATCTATGCTGGCGGGGAAGACGGGCCCAACGGGCCGGCTTTGGTGGTTTCGTCGGGCCAGCGGTTTCCGGTCTCGAAAGTGGATTTCGGGTGGGGAAAGCCAGTGTTCGGGTCGTACCATTTTCCGTGGGGCGGGGAGGCGGGTTATGTGATGCCGATGCCGAGTCCATTGGGGAATGGGGATTGGGTTGTGTATGTGCATATGATGAAGGGGCAGGTGGAGCTGATAGAAAGAGAAGCGGGCAATGTGTTTAGGCCATTGACTTTTGAGTATCTTGATGGTAATTAAGAAGAGGAAGAAAGCTAAGATAGAATATTCGAAGTTGTTGCTCTTGTATGCTTGGAAGAATTCAGAATCTATCATGTACCCACGTTGAATTATTACTATGGCTCAAGTATTTCTACTATATGATTTGATGCCACTTGGGAGAAGTCATCATGATATGTTTCACTTTAGAGTCAATTGTTGGAAAAATCAAATAATCATTCTCCATCATACAGCGTGACCAAGACTAATAATCCATTCTGGTCTTTTCTTCAGAAAGTCTATGACACCTTTCAGTAACGTCAGGGCACCTAAAATTTAACTAGAAAGTAAAAAGTAATGGTCCAAATTTAGGTTAGATTTTCAAATTTTTAAGTGTATCTTTTGAGTATAGAGTAGTGTTGTTTGTCTTTCTTATGGCAAAGAGACGATCATGCGGACTGAGGGGTGTTTTGGGAGTCTTATTTTTTAACTTTTTGCATTTTGCTATTTACTACTCCCTCTGTCCCAATTTGTTTGCTTGCTTTGAGAAACGTATATTTTTGTAGATGTTAAAAAATATACTTTTGTATAATATTTTTAATTTTTTTCCCACCAAATTAAAGTACTCAATGAGCACTTTAATTTGGTATAAAACAAATTAAAAAATAATATAGAGAAATATATTTTGTAGCTAAGGGTTTGAAATTGCACGTATTCCCATTGTAAACAAATAAATTGGGACGGAGGGAGTACATTTTTAGCTTTTTAGAATATGATTGGAATTTATTGCAAATTTAAGTGTTTGGTATATGTGCAATGTATTTTGAAATAGGATTAATGTTTGGTAGATATAAGCATAATATATTTTGTAGGTCTTATTATTAATTAAAATAGAAAAAATGAAAAATGAGAAGTTAAAAAGCTTCTCTCCCCCCTACTTCACAGTTCTCTTCCCTAAACTCAAAAATCAAAATTTCTTTTGTCCTTAACGTATTATATACGTGGTGTGCCAAACACGCAAAAAGTAGAAAATGAGATTCCAATAATATTAGAGGCTGTTTGGCCGACCATTTATCAACTTTTCCCATTCTATTTTTCCACTTCTGCTTGTTTGGGAGCTACCACCCAAAACTCTTTTTCTCAAAACGCATTCTTCATTTTTAACTTTCCAGGGCAGAACTCAAAAGGAGGTATGGAACTCCTTTTCCATTTCTCTTTCTCGTTTTGATTTCTCCTTCAATTCTATTTCCAATTCCTACCCCTCACCCCTGTTTTAACGTTTATCCTCTCAACCCCTTCTTCCACCCACACAAAATGACAGAGAGAGAGAGAGAGGAGGAGGACAAAAGAGACTCCTACAATTTCTACTCTGGTTCTTGTCGATTCCCTGTTCTTGCTTGGAAATCGTTCAAGTCTTGACCTTGTTGTCGATTGGGAGGAATTGGAAGATGGGTTGGTGCCAATTTGGAAAAGGAAACTCAGGAGAGGGTGGGTGAAGAGGGAGTGAGGGAGCAATTGGATGTTTGTCATGGTAAGGAATTGGAGCTCTTATGGTGAGAGATACATGGTTGGTTTTGAGAGAGTAGAGAATTCTGGGTCGTGATTTGTGATTTGTGATTTGTTTACCTGTGTGTGCAGATGGGAAATTGGGGATCTAGAGAGAGTGGGGTGTGGGGGAGGAGGTGGAGACTGGAGATGGACTGATTGTAAATAAAAGAGTAAAAAATTACTCTAATAGAATGGGAGAAAGAGACTATTTTACGAGGTGGGGGCCCTGGAGGATGTATTTTAACATGATTCATATACATTGAGAATTGGAAAAATTAAGACCATGGGAAAAAAATTAAGCTTCCAATTTTTAGTTGGGGGTGTATTTACATTTTCCAAAGTCTTGCTCGGTATACACGAAGAAGAAAAAATTAAGTTTCCAAACACCCCATTCGTTTTACATTATTACTTTGATTCTGCATAGTATGGGTAAGGATGGGCATGGGGACGGATTGGGGCCGGAGACTACTATCTCCACCCCCAATCCCCAAACCTCTTACTCATATCCATCCCCTATCCAATCTCCAACGGAGATTTATTTTTATCCTCCATCCTCGCTCCGAATGGGGAACGGAGATCCCCACGAAGATTTCGGGGATCCAATCACTTTCCCTAGAGTAACAAGTAAATAAAAAACATAAGTTCAGAAGCCATGAGATAAGATTAGTGGGAAGTGATTTGAACACCAAGAGAACCAAAAATAAAAAACTAGGTGGTTTGGTTTATTTAATAGACATCAATGGCAGCAGAAAAAGAAGACCATTTAGCAGCACATGAACATAGAAATAGTCAAATGATAGCACCCCCCAACTGACCTTTTACAAAAAAGAGAAGAGGTAAAAGGCTCATTAATACGCACCGGTGTAGCTTGAGTTGCCAATGTAGAAGCTTGAAACACATACATCCTCTATCCAAGACTGACTGCGTAATCCTTTCCTTTGGCTCGTCAAGTAATTATTGGCATAAAAAATTAGATCAAAAGGGTATTAGCATTTAGCAATAAGCTTATCTTAAGAACAACATACAAGACAAGAGAAGGAAAGTAGAATTGTCACGAATTAACTGATACAAAAGGAAGGCAAATACTCACTTGGTCATTTAGTCGAACACTTGGTGGGTGGTTTGAAACAATAAACTTGATAGCTAACACCCATCCATCTCGGACAAGCTGTGGGATTTTCCAGGAAAATCACTTGAATCCTACAAAAGTTGCAAATGAAAAGTGAAGACAAGCACAGGCCAACCCCTTAACAAGAGAATACTCGGACGAATGACAGCTAAATAAGCCCAAATTTATTTCTCACCAAATCTCACCACCACAGCCCTTTTTACTCTCACCCTTTTCTTATAATCCAAAGAAAGGGCCTTTAATTATCGAAAAACAAACAAAAGAAAGAAAAAAACACTACATTTAATTACCACCAAATTTCTCAACGCCACAACCCTTTCTTATTCTCACTATCCAAAGACAGGGCCTCAAATAATAAGAAGAGGAAAAAACAGAACAAAAAGAAGAAATAAAATAATACCTGCAGAGGAGCCCACCAACAAAATCCGAGTCACGCTGAAATTTTGGGCAACCCATTTACATACAGAGACGACGTCGCGCACTTCGAAACGAGCTTGTTTTTTCGTCTGATTGTGGTTGTTCTGGGTTTGAGTTTTCCTCTTCCTCCTCCTCCTTGTGTGGTGGTTGTGCTCTGAAGATGCGAGCGTCGAGTTTGATTCCTTCGGCTGTCTCGATTGTTTGGGGTTCTCTCGACATTATTGGTACGGTGGAGGAGTTTCGGAGAAAGAGAGAGAGATGGGTACGGAGTTGGTGTTTTGTGTGTTGAAGGATGGAGGAGTTAGGATTTGCTTTTGGGGGGAGAGAGTTAGGGATTTGGGGGGAATTTGTAGCAGAAAAAAAAAATTTCAGCCCATTTTGGACTGAAAATTGGTGTCTGTGATTGTGTGTGTGTGCAGTGCATTGCATTAACAAGTATAGAAAATCCTCGTAAAGTTATGATACATCATTCGAGGCCCTTTCGAGACTAATATTGAAAATCGGAACCGTCTATATTTTTTGTAGGATATAATATATTATTCATGTAAAAAATCAAGTATATTTATGATCTCTGTATGCTCGATTAGAGTTAACAAATATTTGCCTACTAATGATTCTCACGTCTGGAATCTCCTGATGAAGGGTTTTTAAAAATCCGATTGATCCAAATTTTGGTGAGGTTCACTAAAACACCAAGAAAAACAAAATAGTCGGTGTTGATCGTTGAAATTGTGTTGAGATCGTGTATCTAACATGCATTAGACTATAGCAGTATATATTGGTTCATAACTAAGTATGTTCAATGTATAACATTGAATGGTGGATATTAGTTCATTTTCTTGAATGTTTGATCTAAACCGATACTATTAAACATCTTATTAATTCTATCATTCTCCCCGAAATTGATGATCATCCGATGTCGGTAACCACACGATCGAAACACATTCAGTGCTTCCAGTGGCATTTGAACATTGTAATGCACCAACTAAAGGCCATCTAATCTATTTCTTGAAAAGATGAACCGGTAGATGTGTTTAAAACGTGTTTTAAGGTCCTATGAAAAAATTTGAAAAAAAAAACCCTGAAGGGCTTGATCGGAACAATCTTTTATATAGCGATTTTATGGAAAAATGCTCCGATCAAGCCCTTTCAGGTAGTATTTTTTGCCACATCCTTTCATAGGACCTTAAAAACACTTTTTGAACACTTCTAACGGCTCAGATCGTCGAAATTTTCTCCAAAAATTGGAGTTCAGGCCGCCGAAAATTTTACACCTCATGCCCGTGGGATCCTTCATAATTGATAACTTCATATGAAGTTTAGATTATTATAGTTAAATATAAACTTATTATTTTCATAAATTAACTTCTATAATATAATTTCTATAATTTTATTAATTTCTATTATTTATTAATTTCTATAATTTAATTTCAAAATGACTATAATTTCTATAATTTAATTTGATAATTTCTATAATTTGATTAATTTATATTATTTATTAATTTCTATAATTTAATTCCATAATGACTATAATTTCTATAATTAAATTTGATAATTTCTATAATTTATTTCATGAATAGACCCCGAAGTTTCATAATTCATGAATAGACCCCTATATTTCCGGGATTTGGGGACGGAGCAGATCGAGGATAGGGCGGAGCGGGGTGGGGACGGAGCGGGGAACGGATTCAGAGTGGATTCGGGGCGGGGACATGCCTATCTCCACCCCCTATCCAATCCCCAAACATTTTCAAAAAAAATCCCCATATCCTATCCAATCTCCAAACAGATCTCCATATTGCCGATCTGTTCGGATCGGGGATCGGATCGGATTTGGACGGGGCGGATGAAATGCCCAACCCTAAGTATGGGAGACTTTCAACTATCAAAAAAAAAGAGCAAAAGAAAAAGAAATTCCAACAATAAAAATAAACCATAATTAGATAGGACAAGTTTACAAAAATATTTCTCATTATGACTTCTAAAAAATTGCTAAACTCAATACTTGTACACATTTTTATACCATAATTAGTAAAGAAGGGTAAAATGGTAAAAAATCTATCAATATCTCATTTTCATCATTTTTTCCCAAACACTACTACTTATGCAAAATGCATTCTGCATATTTCTCCCAAACACTTCCTCCAAATTCAAAATTCATTCTGACCATAATCCAAAAAGCCAAAAAACCAATAAGCTAAAAATGAAAAGCTTAAAAGTAGGCTCCCAAACACCCCCTTACCTCCCAAACGCAGTGATTTTCAGAATCTATTCTCGTATTGCGAGTGGTACCAACGAATGACTTGCGGCCCCACAGGTGAGACAGACCTTGACAGCAATGGTGGATAGAAAGCTTGACTTATCGATATAACACAAATCTAGTCAACCTCAATAAAGTTTATGCGTTTCGTAATTTTTATAAAAAAAATCATAATTTTTTTATTCATAAGAGATAATTAATTTGTAATATTTTTAAAGTTGTGTATTATAATATTTCCCTAATCTTTTTGAAAAGAGAAATTGAATGAGCTATGACTTTGAAAATAAATTGTTGGTTTTTTTGGACCAATGAATCTACAGAGCAAACAACTTGGAAGGCCAAAGACTCTATTCCATTTGCTAAAATGGGAATTTGCTAAAATCAACCACTTGATTTTAGCAAATTTCCATTTTAGCAAATGAAAAACTACCCCATTTGAATTCACATGTCCTAACATATTAAGTCCTTGTTCTTGAATGAATTTTATCTTGTAAAATCTTGTTTTGATAAGATCTAACATTAACATTCTCAACGGATTTTTAAAAAATTAAATATTATCAACACTAAATTTTATTTCACTACAAAGCACCTTTATCAACTCTAGATTTAATACATTGGGAAAATAATGGCTTTTTATCACACCTCTAAAGAAAATTACATTTTATCAAAATTAGATTTTGTTTTATAAAATCCATTCAAGAACAAGGCCTAAGTATTGGGATAGATATATTATTGAAATTTCCAATCGAACACATCAAAGAGCTTTCGAACAGTGTAATGAGCAAATACAAATATTCTGACCCGTTCAATGCAAGTTAGTACCACATGATGCACGTGAGATCCAATTGAACACATCAAAGAGCTTCCGAGAATCTGTGTTCTAATAATTTTTCTTGTGACAAATATACTTGACTCTATACACTACGAAAATTTGCCATTTGAGATAGAAACCACTAGTTTATTTCTTGTATGAATCGGAGTTACAAATATCAGAAAGCTGGTGATATATACACTTTAATAAGAGGTGACAAATTCTTATCCAACCCATGAACCCATCCAAATCTATCCACTCAAAACCCAACTTAACCCATCTTTATTAAAATATGAGTTACAAATGGGTGAACCCATATTAATCCATATACATGTGTTTACGTGGCTTCAAAATGGGTTGGACCCAAAATTAAAATGTTATTTTCCACGTCTCTTTTTCTCGGCAAAACCCGATTGTCTCCCGGATTCCAGTCATGTCTCTACCATCAGTTTCTCCCTTATATCTTTTTGAACAAAAATTACCTCATTTTTGAAGGGGTACCTCAAATTATAGGAAATAGGACCCTACTATCCCAACTCCCAAGGGTCAGCAGTCACTGCCCACCCCAAAACTCACACAGTTTAGGGTGATTTAAGGGATATAGTTAAAAGTTTTACTTGGTACTCAATTAATTTATTAATTTTTAGGCCCATTTCGTATCCCACAAGAATGATTCAAATTGCTCAATTTTCTTAAAATAAGAGAAACTGAACCAATTTAATCGACTTTTTACTACTGCATATCGAAATTGATCAAAATAAACAACAAATTGAATAGAACCGTTGATAAACAGAAATTTAACAGGACCGATTAAATCGGCTTTTACTACTGTTACCGAAATTGATCAAAATCAACAACAAAATTGAATAGAACTGTTGATAAAAAAAATTGAACAAAACTGCATTGTATTTAATAGGTTTAATTGTTTCCGTTCGGTTTATTTGGACTTCATATAGTTGCTCCAATTCATTGCCATAAACAAACAAAGTCAAACCACCTTTGCACGTATACTCTGATCAGGTGTTCTTTAATGATATTCTCTCTATTTCTCCCAAAAAAATGATTCAAATATAACAACGCATACTCTTTTAAGAAAAAGGAAAAAAAAATTGGATTGGGTTGGGTTGGGTTTGGTTTGACCCATATTCAACTCACCCATATCAAACCCATTCACTTTCAACCCATGTTTAATCCACTCACATTCAACCCATACTAACCCACATTAACCCACACAAACCCAACCTAACCCACCCATTTGTCACCTCTAACTTTAATAGCTGTTACAACCGTTGCCAATTTCTTTTTTTTTTTTTGAACTGCAATAAGGGTGGGAGGGAGCGACCGGCGTAAAAACCGATGCCAATTTCTTTAATAAGGTTTTCGTTCATTCGGTATGGAGTCTCTATTTGCTTACCTGTCCAGACATTTCTTTTCGTGCAATTCTAAGAGTTCTGGTCTTTTTTCTGCTTTTTCGACAATATAGTGCAAAAGAAGTTGTGGGATAGGACTGCCACCACAAGAGGTGATGTACCGATCTATTCATCATAGAATAAAAATGGAAGGCATATGTTGTCATTTACTCAAACTAAATTAACCAATGATTCTTGGGCATGTTTGAGCAGGGCCGGCTCTGAGTTTTGTGAGGCTTAAAACGAACTTTTTAAAGGAAAAAAAAATGGGCTTCAATCTTTTTTTGCATAATGAACAATCAGAGAAAGAAAAAGCATTCATATGGAAGACAATACAATAATTTGAGACCACAAGTACCTAGAATCGATAGCCATTACAATACATTAAAAACTATCATTTATAAATATTACTTTTCTCGGGTTTTTAGCAGCAAAAGTACTAATTAAACTTGCATAATCTAGTTTTTCCACCATAGCCTTTTCAATAGACAACATAGCCAATTCATTCAATCTGTCTTGTGACATGGTCGACCTAAGATAGGTTTTGATCAACTTGAATTTCGAAAAACTTCTTTCCCCAAAGGCAACTGTAACCGGAATAGTTAGCAATATTATGTAAGCAATCTACGCATTCGGAAAACAATTATCCATTAGAGAAAATAAGAAAATCTCTCCAAACAAGAAACAGGAAAAAAAAAAATTACCCATAAAGAAATCACGAATCTTGAATCTTCACTGATTGTTGCGCTTTTTTTTTCGTCAACCGGACCTTCGGTTCGGTTTCATTCAAAAACCGCTTCTTTCCAAAAACCGGTCTAAAATATGAAAATCGTTCGTTCTGGACTGGCCGAATCGCCAACTTATTCGAATTGGTACCGGGTCTATCAACTCGACCGAAAATTTTGAACCGAAATTTGCACCCATTTATGACCAATGCTTACACACGCCGCTTTAAACTTATCTTTAGCAATGAGCCGCTACTACCACACGCCTTCACACGATGCCGTTTAAGATTAAAGGCTTTCTTCCTTTTATAGAAGGAAAAACAAGAGATGTAACTTTTGTCCCACCGATGTGAGATTGAATACAGGAGTGAAGGTAACCACCTTTTATAGAAGGAAAAACAAAGATTGATTCTTTGTCCTACCGATGTGGGATTGAGGGAGAATTGACTAGAAAATACTTGAGCTATCAAAGTTCACTTTTTTAAATGCTTATTCTATTAAGTTATATATGTATAACATATTATTTAACATAATTATGACATAACGAATTCGATTAGGTTCGACCATGGTTCGACCTCCACACCCATCCGGCCTCTGGGCCCCTTTTCCTAGGGGGCCGGGGTTTTAAAACATTCTTTGTCTTCATGATCTTAACCCCATGATGTTTAACTCCTTTATTGACACTTAGGACCCTTAATTTTTCAAAACAATGAAATAGGTGCCAAATCATATTTCATTTGGGCCCTTTCACTTGGGTCTTATTTTAAATTAGGCCCTCAAATTATTAGACAAATTAAACTTAATTTTTTATATATACCTAATAACTATATGGACCTATATTATTGGAGGCCCCCAAAATGAGACAAAATTTGAGGGCCTAAAGTTGTTGTTTTACGGACTTTAGCCCAAAACCGGCTCTGTGTTTGAGTGCAGGATATAAGAGGAGTGGAATTACAGACTGGGTACACAGGCAAACATGTTCTTCTGTCGTTCTCAGTCTGGTGTTTTTTAGGCATGCGGAGAAAAGGGCCAGATAGTAGAGTGGACCTATTTGTCAATTAAGCAACCATGTGGCTGTGGGATAGTTACAACGGGATCGCATGGTATTAGCTAGTTTTTTAATTATCTTTCGTTATCATACTATAACGAAACATGGTATAATTAATTCCAAAATTCTTATAGCCTCAGCCATTATTCTATGAACTATACATGTCTCCCTCAGTTCTCAACTTTTCCAATAATTTTTCAAAATAATCCTACAATCACGGTATAATTAATTCCAAAACTCTTATAACCTCAGCCATTATTCTATGAACTATACATGTCTCCCTCAATTCTCAACTTTTTCAATAATTTTTCAAAATAATCCTACAATCAAACGTCTTCGTTATGCCTCATAATTTTAAGGCTGTCACTTATACTGGCCTTCACAAGCCCAATAAAAAGTGTTCAAGGAACTAAAGTTCCACATTGCTTAGGATTAGGATGGGTGATCACATAATATATGATGGGACCCTAATCATTGCCAATTGATTTTGAGATAGATATAAAGTTTCCACATAGTATCAGAGCGGGACTCATTTCATCCCAAATTTAAAAAAATAATAATAATTGACAATTCACACCAAACAATGGCTGACTAGCAAAAAGGCTACAAGATTATAAGACAAAAAGTGGCTACATGTGACAGAACTCAAATGCAACCGCATGTGAGGGAGGGATGTTAAGGAACTAGAGTCTCACATTGCTTAGCAGTGTGATGGGTGATCTGTTAATATATGTTGAGATTTATCCACGCATTGCCAATTGGTGTTGAGATGAATAAAAAGTTTTTAAAAAAAGTTCATGGCCCTATTTCACAAGCCAATCTAAAAGTAGACTAAACAATCCTAAACACTAATATTGACAGTTGTTACCACTTTGAGAGAAAATTTTACACGGAGAGGGAGGGAGAAATTTGGGCTGTCCGAAATACTTTTGGACAGTCGAGATGGGCATTCAGACACAACGTGTGCGGTACCCTACTTGCACCTACAAGGTCTGATTACAGCGGCATGGAATGCAGTTATGGTAGAAGCTTTGGCACTCCGCGAGGCTATATGTCTAGCTTCCAAGCAAGGTTAAGGGACTGTCATCTACTCATCTTTGAGGGGGGTACCAAAGTGCTAGCTGACATGGTTAATGGTACTATCATCTACTCATCTTTGAGGGAGAAACCAAAGTGCTTGCAGACATGGTTAATGGTACTACATATGTGAATCATGAAGTGGAGGTGATAGTTCAAGACATAAAGGTGTTTGGTTCTTTTACTTTTTTGCAATGAAAAACAATTGTGTGTAAGCGTATCAGAGAGAGTATTAAATCTCCTCCCTCAGATTAACTTTGGAAAAGTCAAATCTAATCAGACGATTGTGTTTTATTGGTTCAATTACCTCAATTAAGAGGATTTTTCCTTCAAAGTGAAGAAATGAAAACCAATATACTTAGGAAATCAAAGAACAATGAAGAAACAAGATATTTCGATTGATAAATCAAAGATAAACTTACTTCGAAATTGCCTTCAACTTCAAATACAGGGTAACAAGAACTTCAAACAATTGATTGTTACAAGAACAACCAAGATCTACTTCCCAATCTACTTCGAACTGAGTCAAAATTCTAATTCTACTTTGCCAATGAACAAACCAAACATCATTTGTTTGATAATTGTTTGTTGAAGATTTGTCCGGGGGTTTTTACTCTTCGATTTCTTGTATTTATAGGCATTGCTTGCAATTTGAACTTCCCGCTCAAAGAATTTGAACTTGGCTTGCTTCGAATTCCATCTTTGCACTTCGAATTAGTAGTTTCTTCCCTCCAATAAATCTGAACTTGTTAATCTTCCTTCAGAAGTTTTAATTTGAATCTGCACAATTACTTATCCAACTCAAATGATTAACACTACAAGAAAAAACACATTTGGCGACCAAATTTGGCGACCAAATTTGGCGACCAAATGTTTTTGGTCGCCGTATGGCACCCCTTTGGCGACCAAATTTTTTTGGTCGCCGTAAGGCTCCCCTTTGGCGACCAGATTTTTTTTGTCGCCTATGCGATGGCTTTGGCGACCAACTTCTTTTTTTGGTCGCCGTATGGCACCCCTTTGGCGACCAAATTTTTTTGGTCGCCGTAAGGCTCCCCTTTGGCGACTAGATTTTTTTTGTCGCCTATGCGATGGCTTTGGCGACCAACTTCTTTTTTTGGTCGCCGTATGGCACCCCTTTGGCGACCAAATTTTTTTGGTCGCCGTAAGGCTCCCCTTTGGCTACCAGATTTTTTTTTGTCGCCTATGCGATGGCTTTGGCGACCAACTTCTTTTTTTGGTCGCCGTATGGGCTCCCCTTTGGCGACCAAATTTTTTTGTCGCCTATGCGATAGCTTTGGCAACCAACTTTTTTTTGGTCGCCGTATGGCTCCCCTTTGGCGACCAAATTTTGTTTTGTCGCCTATGCGATGGCTTTGCCGACCAAACATCGGCTTTGGTCGTGGAATGTTTAGTACCAAAAACTATACAACGTGAAAAGATAATATATATAATAAAATATAGTGCAATACATAATTTATGATAAATAATGTTATACATTTGTCAATGTAAAAAGGAATATACGAAAAGATAATACATATAAATTGTTTCTAACAAATGGAACATAAATGCAAAGGTAGTCTAGTGGTTAGGTGTTGGGTGTTCAATTCTTGGCAGAGGCGCATGTGGTACGTTGAATGCAAAGGTAGTCCAGTGGTTAGTGCCAAAAAATATATATAATAAAATATATTATAATAATATATATAATAAAATATAGTGCAATATATAATTTATGATAAATAATGTTATACATTTGTTAATGTAAAAAGGAATATACGAAAAGATAATACATATAAATTGTTTCTAACAAATGGAGCGTAAAATGCATAGGTAGCTTGATGGTTAGGTGTTGGGTTAAAAGTGGGAGGTTGTAGGGGTTCAATTCTTTGGCAAACGGTGCATGGATGTATTTTTTTTTCGTATGAACCTTCGGCGACAAAATTGTTTGGTCGCCGTCCCCGTTGGCGACAAAATTGTTTGGTCGCCGTCCCCTTTGGCGACAAAATTGTTTGGTCGCCGTCCCCTTTGGCGACAAAATTGTTTGGTCGCCGTATGGCTCCCCTTTGGCGACAAAATATTTTGGTCGCCGTATGGCACCCCTTTGGCGACCAACCAAATTTTTAGTCGGCGTATACTTTCCCAGACGACGTTTCGGCGACAAAACTGGGCGACTAAAATATTGGTCACCAAAGTATTAGGGCGACTAAAAACAACCCTTTGACGACAAATTTTTTGGTCGCCAAATGTGTTTTCTCTTGTAGTGTAAGTGTTAAGGAAATAATTGTCTTGCATGATATACTCCACGAGTCTTAACTGTCTACTACCTTGTTTCATACGTTTACACGTGGAGTTTATGCATTTAGCAGTTGAAATCAGGGCTTCAAAGTCGACTTATTATATCAATTTGACTTGTAACTGCCAATAATTATTTTTCAAACATGAGAACTAATACATTTTATTAATCCATATTTATATCAGTAATTCAGTTCATCTTCATTGACATATATTTGCCAACGTTTGGCATAATTGATTACGTGTCAAATAATTATTGAATTTGTTAATTTTATATGTACACAGAAGGTAATAACAATGTGCATGTCCTCCGTTAGAGGGGGATAAATGAAGAGGGTTGGAGAGAGTGGAAAGAGTTTGCACAAATATGGCTTTGGGATTCCTTGATTTTTAATGGGAATTCCCCGTTTTTTTAAGTATGTATATCGTATGCATTATCAATGAATGGATGGAGTATCGCTTTTGACGAAAAAAACAAAAAAAGGAAGAAGTTATATCCCAACTGCGTGTTGCGTAATAATTGGGCCTAGGGCTTTCTAGTTTCTTAGTTAAGAAGCCCGCCCGAAAAGGTGTATATGGGTCACCAGCCCATGTGCACTCTCAGTTTCTTGGTTTATTTTGATTTGCCTCTGCAAGTATGTAAGGATTTTTTTTTCCGGCAAATATGTAAGGGTTATTTAATAACTCAATCTAACCCTACTAGATATAAATAATTAAACAATAGTTAAATCGATTCAGGCCAACATGTTCATCTGTCATTCGTAGTCCGGTGGTTTTAGGTTGTGTTTGGTTTGGGTTTTGAGTTTTGATTTTTGTAATAATTAGAGGGAGAAATAAGGATAAT
The DNA here is from genome assembly GCA_022606695.1 of Vaccinium macrocarpon. Taxonomy (NCBI): domain Eukaryota; kingdom Viridiplantae; phylum Streptophyta; class Magnoliopsida; order Ericales; family Ericaceae; genus Vaccinium; species Vaccinium macrocarpon. The sequence continues at coordinate 38,482,557 of CM040180.1, read as the reverse complement.
AATTAAAAAATAGGTATTAATGATTGGAGAGAGATAGCGAGAAAAATAAAAACAATATTTTAAAATAAAGGTAATAATTGAATAATAATTGAGAAAACTGGTTCTTAAGAACTAAACCAAACAAGGCCTAAGGCATGCGGAATAAAGGGCTAGATAGTAGGGTGGAACTATTTGTCAATTGGTTTGTGACTATGTGGCCGTGGGATAGTTACGAGTTACAACGGGACGGCATGGTATTAGCTAGTCTCTTCTCCAGCTTTATTTCATTTTAACCAAACACGGTATAATAAATTCAAAATTTCTCATAACCTCACCCATTATTCTATGAACTTTACATGTCTCCCTCGATTCCCAACTTTTTCAAATCCTTTATCAAAGTAATTCTGCAAACAAATGTCCTCATTATGCCTCATGATTTTAAGGCGTTCACATAGACTGGCCTTCACAAGGCCATCAAAACGTTCTGGGCCCTATTTCAGGAGCCCATCTAATAGTAGACCAAAAATTCCCCAACAAATATCTGGCCCTAATTAGGCCTAGGGCTTTTCTTGTTAAGAGGCTAAAACATAATCTGTGGCCTGTAAATCATTGGCAGGCCCGGAAAAGCGTAGTGGGTCAGCAGCCCATGTCCACTCTCAGTACTATAGTACAATATATATATATATATATATATATATATATATATATATATATATATATATATATATATATATATATATATATATATATATATATATATGCTTGATGCCATCAATTTCTTGTTCGTCTCAGTACTATGGATTCCCTCTAGTCCATGTTTTAGATTGGAGGAGACAGCCCAGATTTGAATCGTCCATTGATACTTTTAATGATTTGGATTTTCTCATGAATTCTTATCGGTAAGAGTTTATTTGGAAATCCAAACTATTGATTGCAACAAACGAATGGTCTAGAATCCAGATCACAACTGCTCCTCCAATTTGGATTTGAGTTGATCCATTTCCCTAATTATATAATTCAAAACAAATAGGACATGTTTAACGCAATTAAATATAAATTACACAAAAACCGTAATACCAAATATGCTTTTTCTAGCGCGCCAGTCAAAGACCCTGGAATATTAAACATATGCCAACAATTACATTTATAAAAAATCAGTAAACTTACTAAATATGTCAAATCAACACCTAATAAAATGTTTATAAGAAGTGTTAATTTCAATTGAACTATTAAATCTGTGAAGATATATGTAAAACTTATAATAGATAACCATTCTGTCAACATTTATCTTATTGGTAAATGGAAAAAACATTGATAACATCTACATACAAAAGACCATTTTTTCAACAAAAAACCACTACATTGAAACTAATCAATGCATAAAGTCATGCAATATGCCCAGACTACAAAAATCTACATAATCATAAAAAAACAGGACTTGGACTTGATCTATTGGGGGGATTGGGCCTACGAGATTAGTAGAAGTGTGCGTAAACCTAGTCTGCACACCTAATTCATCAAAAGAAAAACAGAATTGAACTTGAACAGACAACAAGACATAGATACATTAAAACTAAAAACTACAAGAAGAGCTTGTCATTGCGAAATTGTACCAGAATGACAACACCGGCTTCAATGCTCAGCTTGATCTCTATTTCGAGACTTCGTCCAGTAATATCAAAAGGAAAAGAGACCGAGGTTGAATTCGCAGGGAATTTGGACGAAATATCACGACACTTTTTGCACGTTAACCACTGCCCTAATGGGGGTCAATCACAAGCCATTGCTTATCATAAATACATATTCAATTTTTTATTGTCAAACACAAAGAAAAATCACCTAGGTCTGTTTTAAGGTATTGATCCCATTGCTCAAGATTTCTTTTGCTTGTGGGTTGTAATGATATATTGTTCATTGTTTTTACTCTTGCTTCATGTCTTATAAACCATTTGTTTTGATTGGGTCCAAGTGACATTTGATTGTCGCGTGTTTGAGTGTCGACATAGTTGAGATGTTCTCACGTGTTATGATGCATGCCTTATCTTGGTTCCCTGTAATCATTGTATCGTCATATGTTAATTAATAAATTTTCTTTGCCGTTCAAAAAAGAAAAAAAGAAAAAGGCTAGTGGTGATTATATCTGTCGCTTATAAACAAGTTTGCAATGGTTGAATTTTACCATTCGGATAACATTTAATATGGTATACGCGTAAAATGTAGATACGTATCACATAAAAGATACACAATACATAAAAAATACTATGATATCAATCACAATTATAAAAGAGCAAAGTAACTCACTTTAAAATTCAGTCAAAGAAAGAAGCTATTTTTTAGGGTGGATTTGACAAAAAGGAGCAAGTGGGTTTCTTTCCAAGAAAGGACTAGAGAAAGCAACAAAGGGGAAAAAAAAAAAAAAAACCAGAAGATGCAGTTTTCACACCTAATATTTGAGAATTAGCAATTGGGTTTCTTTCCAAGGAGGACTCAAGTAAGGAAAAAAAGAGAGACAGAGAGGAAGAAGTGGAGTGGTAGTCCAGTGGTAAGCACTAAGAACTCCTATCTATTGGAGAGGGTAAAATCTAATTACCCTATTATAAGGCATGGCACGTGTCTAAAATGACCGCCACGAGAGGGCGATTAGCTCGGCACCACATAGGGAGTTCGTTAATCCCTATGCCGATCTGGATTGACCATGAATAGGGTCAGGAATCGAATTGAAGTAAATGCATCAGAATGCACTAGCTCGGTGTAAGGCACAAGGGGATGCCCCTGATATGGCCGAGCTGAGGGAGCTACGGATATAATTTGGCAAGCATTCTGGAATATATAGCCCAGCTCGGCGTAATGAATTGAACTATGTACGAGTTACTCCGAGCTACGTGTAAGCTCGGCACCGCCACGAGAAGGGCAGTGAGACATTCCAGAAATATTCTATAAGCGGTACCTTACGAGATGAGGAGCGATCCCGTAAAATAAGGGATTGACATGAGCATTCCTAATGTGGATGGGAATAGACCCCATATAGGAATGAGTCCTATATGGAAAGAAAAAGCTAGCCGCTAGACGAGATCTAGCAATATAAGGAAGCTGTCCCTTGATAGGAAAGTCCTATTGAGAAAAGAACTCCTAAAGAGAATAGGAAACAGTGGCACGAGATGCCTAAAGTAAAGGACATCTACACCTATAAATACAAGGCAATAACCATGACAAAAGGTACGCTGTGAAAACCTACTTTCATACGCATTATACTTTAAGCTCTCTGGCATTGATACTAACTTAGGCATCGGAGGGCCTTTGCCAACGAGAGGCAAAGGTGCTCTAACCCTTTTTCTGTCTCGCAGATCCAGGGTTGATTCAAGGAAGCACGTGATCCAGGGTTACGCGGATTTATCCCCCGCACAATTGGCCGCCTGTGGGAAAAGCGCGTAAAAGCTTGATCCCCTACAAAGAAAAATCAATCATGGTACATTCGAGCCCCTTCGTGCACTCCACAACGAAAGGATGTAGAAGACGATGGTACCACGCTTTGTATACTACAAGAAAAGAGCACAAAAGGTGGACAAAGCTCCCTTGGTTCTCGGAGCCATTTGAAAAACCATCAACCAGGAGGTTTAACCTAGGGGAGATCCCAGAGATCCCAAAATTTAAAGACACACGTTTAGAACTCCGCGGTACCCCAAGGAGAAGATGCTCAAAAACACCACCGAAGAGTGGAGAAGCCCCTACCCGACGTGAGCGGGGATGGAGCCCTCCAAAGAGAGATGGTCACGGACACGCAAGGGATCGCGGAAGGGAAGATAGCCTCGGCGTAAAGGAGCAAGAGGCGCAGGAATCGCCCGTGAGGTCACCTCGACGAGAACGAGATTCGACCCAAAAAAGCAGCCCCAGGAAAATGAAAAAGACCTACGCTCTCGGACGAGATCCGTACGACATGACCAGGAAAAGAAAAGTCACCATCACGACAACGCCTCCACTGACCGAGCAGCTTCTCCACGAAAAAGGAGAGATAGGAGTGTTTCTGTTGAAAAAAGAGAAAGGAGGAAGCACGCCAGTGGACGTGATATGAAAGATCCGTTCCCAACAAGCTAATCCCCTCGCGGCAAAGATGAGAAAAAGAGGACGCTGGCTAAGCCGACGAAATGAGTGGAGGCCACGCGAATCGCATCGGAGAAGCAAATGCAAAAGAGGCCCTAGGTCGATCTCAAAGTCACCCCGCCCATTGGATACGCCGAGAGAAAACGCCGAAAGCAGAAAGTGAAACACTCAAAGATTCATCCCTTACTTAAAACCAAGACGGATCCTGCGGGCCCACATCCAAAGACTACCAAAGAGGTTATGTTTATGCATGAACAGATGATGATCTTTATTTGTTATGCAAAATGTTCCCATCCAGTCTGGGGAAAGTGGCACTTAGTTGGTACCATAAGCTCCCAGAAGGATCCATCCTATGTTGGGCACAACTGGCAGAGGAGTTCACTGCTCGGTTTCTCACAAGCCGAGCGGCTCCGAAAACCTTTGATACGTTAACCTCTATGAGACAGAGGGACGATGAGATCAAGGCGTCGTCAAAGCGCCATCGGGAAACTTTCAAACGAAATTGAAAATTGTAGTGAGGAGTACGCCCGCAACGTTCAAAAAAAACTGCGGCCTGCATAGTAAGCTACGAGAATCGCTACCATGCATCGGTTAAACTGTGGCCAAATTGATGGAAAGGATACAGGAACACGCACGGGTAGAAGACGACATCTTGCAGGCTGGAGGAAAGATCGTGGCTGGACAACCACAGTTCCGAGAGAAAAGGATGATGGAATCAAAGGTATACAAGAAGGACTTCACGACGGGAAGGAAGGATTATGCTCAGCAAAAGAAAGATAAAGCCGAGCCAGACCCCAAGTCATACTTCAGCATCATGACTACTTTCAATATCCCAATATACAAAATGCTGTACAGGATCAAGAATGAGCAATGGTTCAGGAGACCCCCAAAGCTGACGGGGAACCCAGAGAAAAGGAGGACCCACAAATCGGCAAAGATTGGCTACCACTGGGGATTGGGGGGCACATGGACTGAGGATTGCGTGGAATACAAGAAGTTCTTGGGCGAGAAAGTATCGAGGGCCATCGAAGGAGTTCTTGGCCGACGGTTAAAGAATGATCTTTGATTTAGTAGAAGAGATAGACTACGAGAAAGGGCCAAAGGGGACAATCCATATGATACATGGATTGGTTGCTCCGTATACGAACAACGAGATAAGACATGTCCAAAGGGTTGATGGGCAGGCAAAGCAAGTCATGAAGCTCGGCATGAAGAGGTCGAGGGTAGGGGAAGCCCTGCAGACCCGATCACCTTCATCGGCGGCGACACGGATGGAGTAACGATACCCCATAATGACGCGTTAGTTATCACCCTACGAATAGGGGACTATGGCGTGGAGAAAATACTAGTGGACGGGGGGCCAAAGACCGAAATCATGTACTATAACACCTTCAAGAGGATGGGCGCCAGCGGGTTCACTACAAAAGTGCCTTGTCCCCTTGGTTGGTTTTAGCTCACAAGCGGTGTGACCAGTAGGAAAGGTCACACTACCTGTCTGAGCAGGATCAGTAGTACTGAAGACAGATTTTCTTGTGGTGGACATCCCTTCATCCTATAACGTGATTATAGGAAGGACATGGATGCATAAAATGAGGGCGGTGTCTTCCACTTACCACCAGAAGATCAAATACCCCGGAGCAGACGGAATCGAGTGCATTAAAGGCAACCAGAAAATGGCTGATCAATGCTTTACCATGGTCTTGAAAAAATCCCCAAATGCCGAAATGGGTAAAGGCGGTAGACGCCCGCACCAACCAACTTTTAGAAGACGCGGTGGTATGCATCCCACCAAGAAGATGGTAGAAGGATTGAAGAAAGTACAGGTTCAGGAAGACGATGCAGAGAGGTATTTCTTGATCGGCGAAACCCTCTCCGAGCTGGAGGAAAGAGATCTGGTCGCTTTTCTTAAAAGCCACATTGATGTGTTTGCATGGACCCCCCAGGAGATGCCCGGGATCGATCCTGAAGTCATCTGCCACCATCTGAACGTGGACCCACAACACAAGCGGTTGTGTGTAAAGCAGGAGGGCGGCACCACAAAGACGCAGACGCCAGTCGGGGGAGGTAGAACGGCTACTAGAAGCAGATGCCATTCGAGAGGTAAGCTATCCAGATTGGTTGGCTAACACTGTCGTAGTCAAAAAGAAGAATGGAAAGTGGAGGATCTGCGTGGACTTCACCAGAATCGACCAGCTAGTAGACGCCACATCAGGCTATGAAAGGATGAGTTTCCTTGACGCATACCGAGGATACCATCAAATAGCCATGTACGAGCCAGATCAGGAGAAAACATCTTTCATATCACCGAGAGGGCTCTACTGCTACAAAGTTATGCCTTTTGGGCTACGAAATGCTGGGGCAACCTATCAGAGGCTAGTTACTAAGATGTTCAAAGACCAGCTCGGCAAGACTATGGAAGTCTACATCGACGACATGGTAGTCAAGAGCAAGTTGAAGCCTGATCACCTCACTGACTTAAAGGTAACTTTCAACCTTTTGAGAGAATACAAGTTAAAATTAAACGCCTCAAAATGTGCCTTCGGAGTCAGCTCGGGGAAGTTTCTTGGGCACTTAGTGACTAAGAGGGGAATTGAAGCCAACCCAGATCAAATTTCGGCTCTGCAAAGCCTTCAGAGCCCAAAGACCACGAAGGAGGTCCAAAGATTGACGGGAATGGCAATAGCTCTTAATCGTTTCATCAGTAAATCTTCAGACCGCTGCAGACCATTCTTTCAACTTCTGAAGAAGAGAGAATGTTACGAATGGGGAGCCGAGCAGGAACAAGCTTTCCAAGAGTTAAAAAACTATCTATCATCACCACCATTACTCTACCCAGGAAGGCCGGGGGCGGTTGGTACTATACTTAGCCGTATCTGACCATGCGGTCAGCTCGGTCCTCCTACGAATAAAGGGGACGGAGCAGGCTCCAGTTTACTTCGTGAGCAAAACGTTGTTAGATGCTGAGACACGCTACCTGCCACTGGAGAAGTTGGTATACGCCCTTGTTGTGGCATCAAGGAAGTTACCACATTACTTCTTGCAACATCCCATCACCATACTCACTGAATATCCACTAAGGGCCTTGCTCAGAAAGGCAGACTTCTCTGGAAGAATCTCAAAGTGGTCAATAGAACTGAGTCAGTTTGACCTTGATTATCAGCCCAGAACAGCAATCAAAGGGCAGATTTTAGCAGACTTCGTTGCTGAGTTTTCTCCGACAGTGGCACCCCCACCGCCTATTCTCCACGAGAAGGAGCAAGTTGGAAATCCCGAGCAAACAAGGGAAGTGGCCGATCTGGAATCAGACGAATGGAAGCTTTACGTTGACGGGTCAGCCTGCAACAAAGGATCTGGAGCAGGAGTTGTGCTTTTCTCACCAGAAGGGTTGGCTCTGGAGCAAGCGCTACGGCTAGGATTTAGTGCCACCAACAATGTGGCGTATCACGGCCCCATGCATTTGGACTAAAAAGTGCCCTAGAACTCAAGGAGAATACGCCATTTTAAAAATGGTAGAAGATGGCCGCGTCGAGGCAAACCAAGGATTTGCTCGATAAATTCCATAACGATCCACATCCGCCAGATCATTTTCGGGTCAAAATGCACATGCAGACTCACCGGGCTTGCCCGGGCTCGGCGGCCAAAATGTAATATCGCTGCATGGTGACAGTGGACTATCTGGGCGAACCAAGCATTGGCCGATCTGTGGAGGTCGTGATGGAAACCGAGATGGGACCGAGCTGGATGGACCCAATAGTGGCATACCTACGAGATGGGACCTTTCCAGAGGACAAAAGGGAGGCACACAAAAGGTAAGCTTTACAGAAAGTCTTTCCTTGGTCCATACCTATTGTGTGTACACCCAGCCCTGGTCCAGAAGTTTCTTTACGAAATTCATGCTGGAACTTGTGGAGGGCACACTGGTGGGAGGTCTATAGCCCACCGAGCAATATCCCAGGGGTATTGGTGGCCATACATGCAGGAGGATGCGAAGGCCTTTGTCAAAACTTGTGAAAAATGTCAGAAGTTCTCCCCTTTGATCCGAAAGCATCACCGAGGATTTGCTACCTTTAACTAGTCCGTGGGCCATTTGCCCGATTGGGGATTGGACATCGAGGTCCCTCCCTATGGCAACCGGAAAACGAAAATTCCTACTTATTGGTACCGACTATTTCACAAAATGGATAGAGGGGGAAGCTCTTGCAAAAATCACAGAAGCAATGGTGGAAAGATTTGTGTGGAACAAGATAATCACAAGGTTTGGAGTACCCTACTCCATTTTCTCGATAACGGATCGGTTCGGCAATAAATTCAAGGCCTTCAGGCCCAAGACGTGATCGGGAATTACTACTCGACCCCAAGCGACGCGCACAAAGTAACTGGACGGGCGTAGGCCTCAAATAAAACGGTATTAAAAAGCCTCAAGAAGGGATTGAAAAAGAAGGGAAGGTGGCTCGATGAACTCCCCGTGCTTTGGGCATACAGACCACCCCACGGCGATCTACGGAGAGACGCCGTATTCCCTTTTGCATATGGGGACGTAGCGGTGATTCCTTTGGAAACCGGTTTGCCAACCATTAGCACTACCCTCGCCGAGTCAGGGGGCAACGATAAAGCCCTCGCTGAGCAGCTTGACCTTGCTGAGGAGAGGAGGGAGCGTGCACTCATCACCTTGGCAGCTTATCAGGAACAGCTATGAAGGAGCTACAACAAGAAGGTCCAACCAAGGGAATTCAGAGTGGGAGATCTAGTCCTAAGGAAAGTTTTAGCCAACACCAAGGTAGCCACTGATGGGAAGCTTGGACCGAATTGGGAAGGCCCATACAAGATCGTGGGAGTTGCTGGCATTGGGGCCTACCGTTTGGCCGACCTGGATGGAGACCCAGTTCCACGGCCGTGGAATGTCCAAAACCTTAGGAGATTTTTCCAGTAACATGCGTGTGTGATTACGAATACAATCACACCTCTCTTTAGTGAATACGAATAAATTCACACTTGTTTTTTAGTACCTAGTTGGGATTACGAGTAAAATCACCAACATTAGTTATTCAGCTTTCTTTTGATATTACTGAAATTTTACTTTTCCTTAGCATGATTTTGATTAAATATGAACCGAAATTTCTACCTCAAAAATTTGGATTCCTATTGGGGAGCAGAGAATATGTGTATTTGCAGCAACACAAAAAATTCTAAGTATGAATAAACTTAGATTTGCAACGAGTATTGCACGAAATCCTAAGTATGAATAAACTTAGATTTGCAACGAACATTGCACGAAAATCCTAAGTATGAATAAACTTAGATTTGCAACGAACATTGCACGAAATCCTAAGTACGAATAAACTTAGACTTGCAACGAGTATTGCAAAAAGGACTCCTAAGTATGAATAAACTTAATCTTGCAACGAGTACTGTAAAAAGAATCTAAGTATGAAGGAACTTAGTCTTGCACGAATATTGTAAATCTAAGTATGAAGAGACTTAGACTTACACTAAGCTCTGCAAGTAGTTCCTAAGTATAAAAACACTTAGGCTATGAGAAGCTCAAGTCAGAAGATACTTGAAACTAAACACCTCAGGGGTAAAACTTAAAGCAAGTACGAAAAACTTAAAGCAGGGCAATACAAAATACCAACGTATTCAGAGAGGCCACATCCGGCCGAGCTTAGACCACCCTTGAGGGGTCGAGAAATAAAAGTTAAGCAAAATCTGACGAGAGTTTTTTGAAGGCATCAAGCCTCTTCACTGAGCTGATTAGCATCGGTGGCAAGATTGGGGTCAAAACCATTTCCTCGAGCTACCGGTGTTTCCCTCCCTTACGATGGTAAGGGGTCGGGGAAGGGGATCCTCGATGCGGGGGTGACCCGAGGGAAGCTGCAGTGCGTCGATGCGGACACAGCGGGCATGGGGGTGGGCTTGTGGCGGGCGGCCATATGGCTTCGGCAGACTCCATGTTGGTCAATAGGGAGAAGACTCATCACAGCTTAGGAAAACTGGTAGCCCAACCCGTTCCAGAACAGCATCACGCGGCGGCATCACGTGCCTTGTAGTTCTCTGTGACCTCTAGGACAGCTCGGTCATACTCCGCCTCTGCCTTGGCTTCTACGATGGATAGCTGATTTGGCGGTGACTCTGACCTCCTACGATCTCTGCCAGGTCGGCATTCTCCCCCCTGAGGGCCTCCACTTCAGCACGAGCCTCCTTGAGGGACTGAGCATACTGGGCGATCTCCTTCTCAGCCCTCTCCGCCCTTTTTTGCTCCTTCTTCAGCTCCTTCTCAGCTTCTTTTGCCCTCTCGAAGCCTACAGAGGCCTTCTGCATGATCTGAAGATAAAAAGCAAGGTAAGGCGTAGATTCAAATGGAAATTCCGGATACATGAAGGGAAGCAAGAAAAGATCAATGTACCTTAGCACTAGACTGGAAGATAGACTTCATCAGGACGTCGTATGAGTTACCTTTCTCCCTCTCCATGTCGTTGGGAAGGAGGGCAGCTCTAGAGATGCCAAACGCCACGTCTGTAGAGGAAATTTTGTCAATTGCATTGACAGGAGTGCCGTCTGGGCGAGCAAGTGCAGGGGCCCAAGGTTGAGCCAATGGTGGGGAGTCAGTCATTGATAAACCAACGTCCCCAGTCCTTCTCCTCTGAGGAGGGGGTTGGACCGGCTGTGGACTCTCAGTTGGCCTCTTCTCTCTCTGACGATCGTCAGGAGCAGGGGACGAAGGTTGAGGAGCTCGACTTGAATGGGCGGTCAGGGGAGCGTGGGAGGCTCCACCTAGGTTCAGGTGGTCCAGGAGGTTGATTGGTTGAAGAGGCATCTCCATACGATCGGGGGAAGGAGAGTAACCCGGTGAGTCGTCTGAATCTGCTAGTTGGGAGGCTCGCTCGGCAATCTCACGGTTAAAGATGTGGTAATCAAATTCCCATGGCCCTCCTTCTTCCTCTTCCTCTCTTCCTTCTTTGACTACTCTGCCGGATGTGCTCGGCTCTGCGTCACTACGAGTAAAAATTGGAATGGCTGTGGGGATCTCTGGAATATGGGCGAAGGTGACCTGCTGTTGAAGATCAGTTGGGGCTCAAGAATGTTGGGATCCTCTCCTAGCTCGGCCTGTTCTGGTTCGATTGGTCCTTCACTCCCCAGGAGGGCGTATGGCAACCAGGGGAGTGGCTGGTGGCTACGGACGTCTTGTTCTCCCCTCTCCTCTTTGTCTAATACCACCCCAATATGTGGGGGTATAACCCGATAGAGAGATGAGTCAAGACGTCCGGAGACCAACAGGGGTTGGTGGGAAGCCGTCAAAGTGAAGAGCCCGAGCAATATCCTCACGGTGGAGATTGCCGTGGACAAGGCGACCACCGTGATTAAGGTTGTCTGCTGCAACAACATAAAAGGAAGAAACAATCAGTTATAGTTTCTAAAGAAAAAAAAATAATAAAGAGTAAATACAGGTACGAAGGTACTAATGCAGTCTGCCAGGAGTTGTGGGGCATGCAAAGCCGATGGTTATCCCCTCGGCATCTCTGGGCTCCCAGTTGCCAGTGACTACGAGATAGTCATTTGCCCCACCCTTGGAAGAATTTGGCAGGTCGGTGATAAGCTTCTGGTTGGGGTCCCTGGCTTTGAAGTAATAGGTATTATCGGCCGTTGGAACTACGCTGTAGAGGTAGTGTAAGTCCCACCAACCAAGTTCAAGGCCCAAGAGAGGCCTATTTAGGGCTATTGTGCCCATAACTACCCTAACAAAATTAGGGCACCGCAGTTTGATAGGGGTTTAGGTGGCATCTAGAGCACACCTCACGGAAGAAAGGGGTGTAGGGGGCCTAAGGCCCCCCGACTATGAATATCAGGGGGATATGGATCTTGGTGTCATCCTGGCCATGTTCTTTCAGATCCCAGCGGTTGTCTAGCCGGAATTGAACGTCGGAAGGGATCTCAAACTTCCTACGAAACTCTAGAATTTTATCTGGGGTATTTAGGAGAGCCCTATGTCTACCCATTTTCGCTAAGAAAATTAGGGTTTCGAAAGTTGAAACCCAGAAAAATAGAACAGGCACAGAACGACCCACGAAGAAGATGAAACAAAAATGGGAGTCCAGATGATACACTTACGTGGAAGGGATAGGATTAGTGGGACGGTCTCCGGCGTGGAACGGAGGGAATTTTCCAAGTGACGGAATGAATAAAAGGTTTGCTTGATTTGCGAGAAGGCTTGAGCGTCGTTAATGGCGGAAGGGGTTTCTTCTCTCTTCTCTGCTCCAGTCGAAAACAAAGTAAACAGAGGAATGTGAAATTTTCGGCTTTAAAAGGGTTTTGGGGGGAAGAATAATGATTACCCCGCCCAAAACCCCATGAAAGTGGGATGTGACACGCGTAAAACGTCAGCAAAATCGTCCTTTGGGATTATCTGAGCCACCAGAGGGTCGCTTCGCATTTAATACGAAGGTTGCACCACTACCCACGTGGAGGGGAAGCGTGCATAAGAAAGCATCACGGAGCGTTGGAGCTCGCGGCACCACCGACGCAGCAAATAGCAGCGGCGAATGTAGTCGGGGAGCAATTGGAGAGGGTAAAATCTAATTACCCTATTATAAGGCATGGCACGTGTCTAAAATGACCGCCACGAGAGGGCGATTAGCTCGGCACCACATAGGGAGTTCGTTAATCCCTATGCCGATCTGGATTGACCATGAATAGGGTCAGGAATCGAATTGAAGTAAATGCATCAGAATGCACTAGCTCGGCGTAAGGCACAAGGGGATGCCCCTGATATGGCCGAGGTGAGGGAGCTACGGATATAATTTGGCAAGCATTCTGGAATATATAGCCCAGCTCGGCGTAATGAATTGAACTATGTACGAATTACTCCGAAGCACATTAGTACTTCGGCACCGCCACGAAGAAGGCAAATGAGACATTCCGTAAATATTCTATAAGCGTACCTTATTTAGATGATGAGCGCATCCCGTGAAAAATAAGGGATTGACATGAGCATTCCTAATGTGAATGGGAATAGACCCCATATAGGAATGAGTCCTATATGGAAAGAAAGACTGCTGCTAGACGAGATCTAGCAATATAAGGAAGTTGTCCCTTGATAGGAAAGTCCTATTGAGAAAATGACTCCTAAAGAGAATAGGAAACAGTGGCACGAGATGCCTAAAGTAAAGGACATCTACACCTATAAATACAAGGCAATAACCATGACAAAAGGTACGCTGTGAAAACCTACTTTCATACGCATTATACTTTAAGCTCTCAAGTACGTGATACTAACTTAGGCATCGGAGGGCCTTTGCCAACGAGAGGCAAAGGTGCTCTAACCCTTTTTCTGTCTCGCAGATCCAGTGTTGATTCAAGGAAGCACGTGATCCAGGGTTACGCGGATTTATCCCCGTACATCTATTTGATTGGAGTTTAAAATTCACTAATTGTTACTCCTCTTTTATGCCGCTGAAACAAAGTGAGCGAAAAAACTCAAGGTGTGTATAGTTGAATGTGTGGGCATGTAAGGATCGTGATGTGATCCAATTTGGGATTCTAAAATCACTTGCATTAACAGGTGGACTAGCTGAGGGAAAATCGGCTAGTAGGGATGGCAATAGGGCAAGATAGGTGGATTATGTAGTACTCCAACCTAAAATTAAAGTGAAACACAGCCCCGTCCTGAACCTCAGGTAATGTGTGGATGAGCCTGTTCTTGCTCCGGTTTAACATACGTTTACCCGCCCCCAAAAATTGAGAAAAAACTTGTTTAAACTAAATACAAAATGGAAGAATATATGTCAAGTGTTACTTTACTATAATAAACATATGATTTTTTTAGTATACTATTGAAAATGTGAGTGTAAATTAAAATATAATTATATGTCAATACATTTTGGGTAATGACATCCTAGACCCTTCCTGACCCCGATCGGATTTTCCATATTTTACCCCGAACTCAACCCGGAATTTGAATATTTGATAAAAACCCGCCCCGATCGGGACAGGCTCAATTGTCATCCGTATTGGCAAGTGACCCACTCAATTTTCTAAAATCCCCATCAGAATTAGATATTTACAAATTAATTAGTGAATTTGATCCCATTGAATTGTATAATTTACCAAGATAAGTACTTAAAAAGTATTAAATTGCCCTACGCATTTCATCCAACTACAAAAAGTAAATATTTTTACTGCGGGATGGTAACCTGATTCGTAGTTGAACAAGAATAATTCAATGAAATACTCCCTTCGTCCCAAAATGATAGTCCCATTTAAGAATGTATGTCATTTTGGTTTATATCTTTTAGTATACCTTATAATCCTATCTCTAAAATAATTAAAAATGTCGTAATCTTGCATAACAATCTATCTTCTTAAGTGTCGTTTTGGAAACAAGAAAAGTCGTCGATGGTGTTTTAAATCAACTTTATATCTTACTATTGTATGCCGATTTTCCTATTTATTCTCTTATAATTCTTTTTTTAATTGTTCAACTCTTATCATATTTTGACCTCACTAGCCCAAAGTTTTTGGTCTGTAACGAGGTCAAGAACAAACAAAAGGAATGTGTATGTTGATAAGGTGAAGCCAATTCAAGGGTTTAAACTAATACTTACTTTGACACATATTTTTTTTATGGGTCTCACTGTAATATTCCGTACCGTTAATCTTGTTTCAATGGGTAAAATAGGGGGTCCTGCAAAAAATTAGCTAAATCGAATATCGATAAGTGCTTGATCCAAACAGTTTTTCAGAATAATATTAACAAAGAGTAAGTTGGTGCAGTTGTTAGACACATGGTAATTTAGAGTCAGATACCAGAGGTCTCGAGTTTGAAACATGGGGCACGCACAAGTTCCAACACTAGCAGATTTTGTTTTTTTTAAATTGACTGTTGCCGACTCAAATATCTTGTTGACAAAAGTGTTACACTACCAGATTTTAGAACTCCATTTACCGACGCACTTCCATTTGCCGACAAGTTTTGCCGACGAAAAATCTCATTGCTAAAACTATACTTTTGCCGACACGTCAAAATTTCATGTCGTGAAAACTCTTTCCCGACATATCAACGGCGATGACATGTCGACAAAATTTTTTTTATCTGTGAAAACCTTTGCCGACACAAATGTACTTTTGCCGATGCATTTCGTTTTGTCACCGAATCTACATTTTCTTGTAGTGAATTACTTGATTTATAATTGGATCTGGGAAAAGCAACTTGCGTTATTGCCAATTAACCAGTTCATATATATTGACTTCTTTTTTCTTTCATTTCCATTGTTTTTGAGCATGAAAAGATTTTTGCTACATTATCATGCTTCATCAAATCATTTCTCAGCATTTGTTCTTGTGGGATTCATACAACTCATTTTCAAAAGAATAAGAAAGGCCTTTACCCTTTCCAAATTTAAAACATTTAGTAGCTAACTAGAGTCGCATTGGGTAATTATTTCCGCAATTTGCATTTATAGTTTGGATAACCCTCCATACTGACATCCTTTTTTTGTTCTTTTCAATGCGGTGTTCTAATTCCAACTTAAAAAGACTAAAAAAATATTTGCATAGAAGCATATACATGTGGCTCATAAAATTCACGTATATATCAGCATATTTGTATACATATATAGACTTTTGTGTTTCTTTTTCATTTTGGATTTCAATTTGTAAAACGATGGTACTAAGTTATGTATTTTTATTGTTTTTATTTTTAGTTCTCAGTCTTTCTTAGATGATGCTTATAATTAGGAAATATTTTGAATACAAAAATGACTTTCTTAAATCATGCTTATAATTAGGAAATGTTTTGAAAAAAAATTAATTACTAAGAATTCATGATTTATGCATTTGCAAAATTGTAAACCGTAATTGCATTTGCAAAAATAAAAATATAGAACCATTATAAAGCAAAAATCATCACATGTTGAGTCAAACTTTAGAACAGTGCCCCACATGCATATCAAAAAATGTAGTCCTTACTCTAAACTTCATTAACGATTTGTTTTCTTCTTGAGAATCATTTTTCTTTTTCTTTTTTGATCTAGGAATGATTGATTTTCTCTCCTTTTACTATCACAGGAACGTCTTCTTTCAATGTGCTAAGCTCACATTGGATTCATCGGCTATGGTGCTCTAATCCTTTTCAAATCGATAAAATTGAACATTGGTAATACCATGCATGGAAGTACTATCATATAATAGGGTTACATTGTGTTACACGTTTGTTCTTTTTTTATTAATATTGTTCATCCAATAGCCTTTGTAATGGTTGACAAGTTTTTCCTCTTTTTTTTGGTGAATGGCGAAAAACAGGATTTTAAGAGCTTGCGAGGAATATTAAGGATACCGATTGACAACTACAAATACAACTTCATATGTTTTTTATTTATGTCTCATGAAAATAATAAAAGAATGAAAGTCGAAGAAGAGGTCACAATCTTCTTATTTTTGCATAAAGCAAGTAATTCATTGGTGTATTTTCACTATTTTTGTTTCTATCGAGATAAATTTGTTCAATTGAAAAAGAAAATGGTGGGTGCAGGAGTGGATATCACTATCTCCAACCTGAAACACATCTAATTCTCGTCCACGCCCCGATCCCTTCATCGGGATTTTGTTGCCCTCTATCCCCTGTCCAATAGGGGAATGGCCGGGGAATGATATAAAAAACTTTAAACAAAATGAAAAATACACGAGATCCGACTATCACAATCACGAGGGATCGGGGATAAGGGTTGGATAGAGGTAAACTACCCTCCAACCCATTCACCAAATTTATTTTGACAATCCCACCCCCTTCCTCCATTCGCCAAATTAACCTAATTCTCAAAGATTTTATCAATAAATTGAAATCAAATATTCTAAAACACTTATTTCTAAAATTAAGACTCCGTCCCAAAAAAAACTCAAATAATATTTTTGTATAGTGTAATATTTCTATTCTACATCATGCAATCAGCCTTCCAATGGATATTTGAATATATCTGACTTGACTAAATATCAATTTAACATCTTTGAATATATCTGACTTGACTAAATATCAATTTAACATTTAGAAAATATATTGTTAATAGAGATTTTATTAAGTATATTTATAGTAAAAACTTAGTTATAGTTGCACAAAACCGTGCATAGCACAGGTTCATGCTAGTGCTATTGTATTCAACAAACATTGTGTGAAGTCGTATACCCGCGGAATATTCAAATTATTTCCCTAGAAACGAAGCACCAAGTATGCAGGGCCTTTGGACATATATTGCAATCCAATTCTGGTCGAACAAAAGGATAATTTCCTCTAAACAAAGTTTCTGCAATTTCACTTAAAACATAATTAAATTATATCGGCTACACGTTAGATTCTTTGAACTCTGTTTTGTTTGCTCTTGGAATGAAATCTCATGGAAAATTATTGGAAGGCCAGTTCTTATACCATCCATCAACTAAAAACTACTCAATTCAGAACCAAACTACAAAATGTATTATTGACCCACTTTCACAAAATGAGTAAGAGGTAAACTTTCCTAAACAACCAACCATAATTATCTGAGGTAATCCCAAGTTCTGTGGCACTGAAACCATTGAGTTCTTCTAAGCAAATGAGTACACCAGCTGCTAAAATCATGATTAATTTTAGCAATTGGGTTACTAAAATCTTTTGAAAAACTAGACCTTGGGTAATTATATCCAGTGAATACTATAGTAGATTAGTACTTTTTGTTCCTGTCTTCTTCCTAGGGCCCATATGTACTAGGTACAGTTTAAAAGCGAGCATGGCACATCAGTAAAACTATCCCCTTGTGGCTTGAAGGTCACGGGCTCGAGCAATGAAAACATCCTCTCTGCTTGCAGGGATAAGACAGCGTATATTAACCGTTTCTCAAACCCCACATCTATGGAAGCTTGATGCACGCATTAGTATCCCTTTTAGGACCCAATGTCACAAATATTTCAATTTCTAGTTGACTAGAAATAAATTTAACTATCGAGAAGTATAATGACCCTATTTTTCGGCGAACTTTCAGAGGTCAACTTTCCCACAAGGTCAACTCTTTGTGATCATTGCATAAATAAACTAGTCCCTTAAGTATCCATAGGAGCGCATTAAATGATTAAAGTACCTTTCGTTACCAATAATATTTTAACAAGTTGAACATCAGACCTCATATCAGGAAGACTAGCTAGACATTGAGATTGAACCAATATTTAAGATTGCGATCAAGTACGTTTTACAATGTCGAATTAAGGTTCACACTAAGGCCGTGTTTGGACTAACTTTTTGAGTATTATTGTCACAGTTTTTTGATCGATTTTACAAAAGAATCATAAAATCTGCATTAATTTTTTGGGTTAGCCATTCGTCTTGATAAGCTGAAAATGATTATGCAAATATCTCAAATAGTTCATTAGAGACGGAATTTTTTTCTGAAAAGGAATAGTTCTCACCATCCTTTATTGTGTTTTTGCCTGTGCCATGTGGACTTTTTTGAGTTTAACTTGGGCCCATAGTTTTGTACTTTCCTAATAGCTCTTGTCGGGATGAATAATTAATCCAAAAGAAAAAAATTCACGAAATACTAACAAAAAGATCACTAAACATTAATACGGAGTAATATCTTTAGGGAAAAATAATGCTTGCCAAACACTCCCAACATGGATTGACAAATGTTTATTCATTCTTTATCATATACGCAATAACCTTCCCTTCACTGAAACTTCTTCCATGTACTAAACAAAAGAGGGTCGTTAAACTTGAACATCAAGAAATAAGACTAAGTTTCAAGTTTCAACATCAGATGGCTGTATAAAGTCCCAATGCCATATCCTGCATTACTAGCTCAAGAAAATGGCTACCTCTACCTCTAACATTTCAACTTCATTTCAATCACCAAATGCTCAAATTAGTTTCTTCACCGTATTCTTCTTATTTCTTCTTCCCATTGCCAGTTCAGATTATTTCCAATTCCCTAACTTTTATCCGGCTACAACGGATGGCAATGCACTGTATCAAGGAGATGCAGTGATGTCGGTTGGTGCCGTGGAATTCAACTCACTCACTTACCTATGTCGCGTCGGTTGGGTGATATACGCAGAGAAGGTTCAGTTATGGGACTCTGAAACTGGAACCCTCTCTGATTTCACCACCAATTTCTCCTTCACTATTGACACCCTAGGATCCAAGACATACGGCCACGGGCTCGCTTTCTTCCTTGCTCCGGTTGGTTTCCGGATCCCTCCTAACTCGGCTGGAGGGTTCCTAGGCCTTTTCAACACAACAACTAGCAGTTCAGCAAAAAATCAAATGGTGGTGGTTGAGTTCGATACCTACCCGAATCCTGAGTGGGATCCTTCATATGAGCATATCGGAATCAACAACAACTCGATTGGTTCTATCATTACGACTCCGTGGAACGCTAGCCTGCACAGCGGAGAAACATGTCATGCTTCGATTACATACAATGCAACCACAAAGAATTTGAGTGTGTTTTGGTCTTACGGGGACAACTCTAATTCCCAAGGCAATTCCAGTCTTTCTTACGGTCTCGACTTAATGGAGGTTCTACCGGAATGGGTTATGGTTGGCTTTTCAGCTGCGACCGGGCAGTATGTGGAGAAACACACGCTTGAATCTTGGGCGTTTAGCTCAAGTTTCGATACAAAAACAACAAGTGGAAAGCACGCGAAAAATACCAAATTGACAATTTGGATACCAGTTTCAGTGGGTGTTTTGATCTTTGGAGGGTTGATATTGATAGGATCTGTGATTTTAAGGAAAAGGAGGCGTGCTCGAACAGAAAGAACAGAGAATACTAACTTGACATCGATCAACGATGATCTAGAAAGAGGCGCTGGACCAAGGAGGTTTTGCTACGGTGATCTTGTTTCGGCTACTAACAACTTCTCGCCAGAAAGAAAGTTGGGTGAAGGAGGATTTGGAGGTGTTTACAAAGGGTACTTAAACGATTTAGACAGGGAGGTAGCCGTGAAAAAAAATTTCAAGGGGTCTCGACAGGGTAAAAAAGAGTACCTAACAGAGGTGAAGATTATAAGCCGGTTGAGGCACCGGAATTTAGTGCAACTCATCGGTTGGTGCCACGACCAAGGCGAGTTCCTTCTCGTCTATGAGTTTATGCCCAACGGAAGCCTTGACGCTCACCTCTTTGGGAAAAAGATTCCTCTCATTTGGGCTGTGAGGTACAAGATAACACTTGGTTTGGCCTCAGCATTGCTCTATCTACATGAAGAGTGGGAGCAATGTGTGGTTCACCGTGACATCAAGTCGAGCAATATTATGCTAGACTCAGGATTCAATGTCAAGCTCGGAGACTTTGGTTTAGCCCGACTTATGGACCATGAGCTCGGACCGCAAACAACTGGCTTAGCCGGAACGTTAGGATATTTGGCACCGGAATATATAAGCACGAGAAAGGCAAGTAAAGAGGCAGATGTTTTTAGTTTCGGGGTGGTGGTATTGGAAATTGCTAGCGGGAGAAAATCAGTCAACCCGCAATTGGAAATTGGGTTGGTGGAGTGGGTATGGGATCTCTACGGAAGAGGGCAAATTCTTTCCGCCGTTGATGAGAGAGTAAAATCGGATTTCAATTTGAAGGAAGTTGAGTGTTTGATGATTGTTGGGTTGTGGTGTGCTTACCCTGACCATACCCTTAGGCCATCAATAAGGCAAGCAATTAAAGTACTTCATTTTGAGGCACCAACGCCAAATCTGCCTTTAAAAATGCCTGTTGCAATGTATGAAGTACCTACTGCAGCAACCGTCAGGCCCGATGAACCGCTCATAAGTTCTGGTGAGGCGATGATGAGTTGTACAAGCATCGAAATAGGTCGTTGAGTCTTTTGATTGTTTTTTTTTTTTTTTTCCTTTTCTCAGAAGGGTGTCCAAGATATCACGAAATAGGTGAAATAGGTCGTAGTTGTTCTCTTAGTGTGTAGCAGTCAATGCCTTTCATCGTCAATTTAAATAAAGAAGGGTTTGTATCATTAAATTCATACTTTGCTAAGTGAGTACTACATTAAAATACTCTTGAATTTACATATTTATGCATGTAGTGAAGATGAATAATTTAGTAATCTGAGTAATTTTCTTCATAGGGCTTGTTTTCTCTTGCATTTAGTTTTGTGTGTGCCAATATACTTACAGCTAGCAACAAATTGGGTGTTTAGAAGAAGAAACTACGTAATCTGGAACGTGAATCGTACAAGATCAAGAAACCCAATCAGTAATATCGTAAAGTGCCTCTTAAACTGTAGTACGATAGATGTGAAACAATGAAAATCAAGTGATTAGAAAACTGGAGATCTTGTTCGGTTTGGGTTTTGAGTGGAGAGAGAGAAAGGTACTGGTTGACAATAAGAGTAATGACTGAAGAGAGATGAAGAGAGAAATGATTGGAAATATATGGTAATGATTGAAAATAGGGAGCTGATTTTGGGGCTCCCTTTTTTGATGCAGACACTCCAAAATTCAATGAAGTTACAAAATTATCCTTTTCAAAATATAAATATTACTAGAGGCACTCCGCCCCAAAATTATCTTCTGATTTGCTTGAGGCACTCCTAACAGAAAAATTAACCGCTGTTACCTACATTTCACATTCAATAAAAAAAGAGACGCTTCTTTTGTTAAAATTGTCACGAAGCATTTCTGCTTCTTGAATTCTGAAGTACAAACCCATAAAGAAATACTTTGCTCTGATAATTGTTGGGGGCATCGTTAATTATTAAAATAAAGAACGAAGAATAGCTACTAGGCATTGTTGAAAACTATAGTTTTTGCAAAGATGGTATTGAAACACAAAATATTGATTGAACTTTGAAGCAACACTAAAAGCAATTAAGCACTGATAATATTATCATCAGTTCATCAATTTTAAGAACCAAAGTGATCATCACAAAAAATGGTGCATACCTAAGACATAATAAGAACCCCAAATCCATGGAAGTTTACCAAAGTGTAGGATCTCACATTATAACAAAAAAGAAAAAAACAAGTCTTTGATTCCAAATTCTAATATAAGCAAGGCATCATAACATAAGACAATTCATCTAAAAAAACATGCCAAACGTCTTGAATTAGTAATGCTCCAAAAATTATCTGCTCATTTCCGTGTTACTTGCAAAACGCCCACGAACCTGAGGCATTAGAAAAGTAAGACAAGGATTAGTATCTACCATCTAGTATAAAACAACTAAACAAGAATTCAGTAGGAAATTCAAAGCATCAATTAAGCTTCATGGAATTCAAACCAACACTCATAGCTCTCAATTTCAGTCTCATTCCATTAGGTCTCATAAACTATTAACCGAGCCATAGAACAGATGCAACAAGAAAACAGTTTCATTCATTGAAGTAAAATGAAAAAAAAAAGTAGTCTGATACGTACCACATAACCGAAAAGATAGGACATTCCAACATACTTCCTTCTAGTAACTACATCAAGTAAGAACACCTCGATCAACCAAACTTTTAACTGCAAAAAATAGTTGGGAGCAAATATCAATAAAATATAATAGTTGAAACCATAAATTTACAGTGAGAAAAAAGTATTTACTACAAAAATATCTTACATCGTTTGCAAGTGCTTTTATTATGTCCAACTTGGTGGCAAACACTACATTTTCGTGTCTTTTCCGCAATCTCAAAAGCTGAAGGATCGCGGGTGGTAGAGCTATCTCCCTTTCTTTTTTTGGAACCCGATGGTCGGCCTTTATGGAGTTGAATGGTTGGTTCAAGAGTCAATGGAATTTCGGCATCGATAAGTTGAGCAATTTGCTTGTGACTATCTTCTCTTTGACCAAGAGGCATACACTTGTATTTATCATGAAATTTCTTGAGAAGACTTTCAATGTCACTTCCATTTGTATTCACTCCACCATCCATATTGAATGACCTTATATCAATTCTCCATTGTGGATGGGTATCGCTAAGTAGCAAGGGTTCACCTCTCATGTTTTGCATGAAGTGTGCACAAGGTAGACCCATGGTGTTTGAAAATTGACTTCTACAAGGACCCAATAAAGAAGATGTCGCCAACTCATATTGTTTGAAAAGTTCACTAAGTGCGTAGATGGAGACGTGAGTAACAAGTTCCTTGAACATGGGAATTCGAAATTTATGCACAATTCGAAGCTTTTCGGAAGCAATCTTCGTCTTAATCTCGTTGTGTTGGTTCTCAATTGCAAGACAAATCTTTTCTCTCACCTCATGGAAATTTCCCGTGGAAACGGCAAGGTATCTCTTGAGCATTGCATGTGCACCTTCAACCCTAGAAGTGACACGATTCCCAAAGTGTAGATGATTTCCAGTCCATGCCTTCACAAATTTCTCTTTGAAAGGGAGCCAAGTATTCATAATGTAATCAAGAACATATTCTTTTTCCTTGTAATCAACTTCAAGACGCCGCCAAGCTTCATTAAAGCAACTCTCATCCGGAGATTCAATCAAATTAGTCCAATCCAATAAAAAAGTTTCCCAATCTTCTCCTCTTTTAAATTGAGACTTACATTTTGAGAGAACATTTTTCTCAATGTGCCACACACATAGGATGTTTACGGTTCTCGGGAAAACAACTTCAATGGCATTCATCAATGCTAATTCCCTATCCGATACAATCACAGAAGGTTGTTGGTCAGGACCCAAAATTGTTTTGAATCTTTCCAATGCCCATACATAGTCTCCTTCTTCCTCTTTTTGCATGAAAGCAAAACAAGAATAAAATGATCCATTGAAACTCGAAACTCCCACTATATCAAGCAATGGCATCTTATATTTGTTTGTCTTATAAGTACAATCCATCACAAAGACATATGGATAACTTTTGGTTAATGCAATAGAAGAAGGATGTGCAAAGAACAAATGAGTCAAATGGCCATTTCCATCCCGTTTTATATCAAAAGTGAAGTCCCCTCGACCTAATTCCTCAAATAATGCTTGAATCATTGTACGACCCGCTAATACTTCTTTTTTTATGGTAGCCTTTGCATTATAAACCGTCCTTGCTATTGCTTTGCAATTGGAATTATTTTGCCGCAATGAAGTAAGAATCTGTCGAGGTGGTATACCGGCCATGCTCATTTGTTTAATACTTAGTAGCTCTTCTTTTGAAAAACGACGGCAAAAAGGATGTCCGGACATGTCACTTGACGGTTCATGATTGTGATAGACATTTTTTATTTCTACTTTCCAAGGCTTACCAACTTTCTTTTTCCCCATCATCTGAAAAGGACAATTCACAAGGCGAGATCCCGATATCCTTTTCCCTTCATTCAATGGAACATTAGTGCCTCGATATTTTCCACCTCTATCACAACCAATAATCACATAACAGCCCGGTTTTGATTTTTTAATTGTGGTGACATAACCTTCTTTCAATGCCATTTTACGAACCCTATCGAGGAGCTCTTCTCGAGTTGAAAAATTTTCCACTAACAATGATGCACATTCATCATCATTAAGCATTTTTTTTTTCTCAAGATTACCTGTTATGTATCAACCCACAAAATGATTACTGCATATTATATGTTATACTTTACCAATAATAAACAATGAAAAAGAACCTAGATTTAGAATTCCAAGCACAGGAAGGAAACTTACCAGAATCCTTAGAATTGTTAGCATAATTCATGCCCTCACTTGATTCGTAGAACTCTGATATTTCCTCGAAGTTACTTGTGGTAGCAAGATTTATAATGGCATTTATCTCTGCAAAATCTTCATCAGTAAAGCCTGGCTTGAAGTTACTAGCATCTTGAGTCTCACCCTCCATCAGGGCCTGACAAAATGGAGTTATTTGTTTTAGTTCTCTTTCAAGATACACCTAATTAAATTGAGGTACACTATATACAAACCAAAACCTAGCTTTGCAGTGAAAGTATTTGTTTAATGGCACCAAATAGTGGAAGTATTTTGTTTTGTCCTTGTTCAATTTTTTTTTTTTTGCATTTGTTAGTTTTCGGTCGAATTTTTGTGGTTTCTTGGTTCGTGTTGACGAGAGGAATATAAAAGGCATAAAATTATTAGCCAAACTTAAAGTTTTGTGAATAAAGACGAAAAATAAACCAAAAAAACGTTTTTTTTAATTATTTTTTGTCTGTATTCACAAAACTTTAAATTTGGTTAATAATTTTATACATTTTAGATTCCTCTCGTCGAGAGGAGCCAAGAATCTACAAAAAAAATGACGTAAAACTAACAAATTCAAAAAAAAAAAAATTGAATAAGGACAAACAAAAAAACCAAAATTGTTTTTTTTTACATTCGAATGCAACGCTTCAATTTGGACAAACAAACGGGACTGAAACTACTAGTAATATTTTTTCCCATCTTTGACAAAGCAAGAATTTGAGTAGTTTGGCGTAAAATACAACAGATTCAATCTCTCTCTCCAATAATCTAAATCTCCTTTCAACACAAGCAATTTTAATACAAGAAATTACTAGCATGACTTGGAAATAAAGAAAAGAAGGAATATCAAGTTAAGAACGCTGATAGGTACTAGAATGATAACCTTAGAGGTAGGATGCATTAGCTTCGACTTTCTCCTTCTTGAATCGGTGTGATATGCTTCTGCCGTCTTCTATTTTTTTTCATCGTTCTTTTTTTTTTCTTCTTTCCGTTAACCTAATCACTTTCCATCCATTTTTGGAGTGCCTAAAGTAAATCTGAAATTTGCAAAAAGGGTAGTTTCGGGAAAACACTGTAGCTTGGAGTGCTTGCATCAAAAAATGGAGTGCGAATATCAATTTCCTTGAAAATATTGATAATGATTGGAGGAAAATAAGAGTAAAAAACTTTAAATTTGGGTCATGAGACCCAACCAAACAAGGCCGGAATGTACTATTTTCAGGCCGCAGTGAGTACTGCTACACATTTGTTGCCATAACCCTCTCAAATGTACGTTTTCAACATGTAGAGGTTCGAAATTTGAATCAACAAGGAATAAACTTCTTTATGTTTTGTTCTCTTAAAAGAATCTCTATGACGACCTTTTTTTTAACTCTTTGGGGAACTTCTCCAAAATCTCCCTCCTTTTTCTGTGAGGAAATCTCTCTATTTCTTTCTCTAATATGAAATCAGTACTCTTGTGGTCTTTTATCCAAGAGTCAACAATTTTCTCTTGAGAGCATAATTTTCTACCCTGAGTGATATCTCCATTGTCCCCTCGGCCTGTCTTGGGGCTCAAGGGAGACGTTCCCTTCCTAACCATCAATTTTTGACAATCACCAACCCAGGGATCTATTACATGTGTCACTCTCAAATTTGCAAGAGTCCACTCGACCACGTGCGCGGACGATCTCCTCCCTTCCTTCTCTCTCTCCTCCCCTCTCCCTCTTGTCCTCTTACCCCGTCTCTCCTCCACTCCCTTTTCCCCCCTCCATTCCCCTCTGCCATCAGTTTTTATTATCTTGCTGTGTGCATCTTCTAGTGTTCCGTTCACCCTGGCTTCGGCGCGATTGGAGTACCCCTGCATCGTTTCATCTTTGCCGCTGTTTTGTTCAAGCTATCTCAGTTTCTAGCTTCTAGCTGCCTTTTCCATACAATCCTGTTCTCCAGCAGTGCATGACTATTGGAATTTTGTGAATGAAAACGGGACACTCGGAGGGTCTCCCGGGGCAACCGAGATCACTCCACGGACTCAACACATTATGCATTTATCTCTGGGTAACTCCCTCATGAATATGGAGATTATGGCAGATTCAAATCCTATTCATCTTCGGATTCAAGGCTGGAGTTACAAGATTAAGAATGAATTGGCAGAATTCATTTTGTCATTCAATGGGGAGGCTCCCCCATTAATCCTATATTGATGATTTTTGAGCTCCTCCAAACTGCTATTTAAACACAGCTTTGGGTCATTGTTTGAGTATCAAAAATTTTAGCAACACAAACACTCCAAAAATTCATCTTTGTGAGAGAGAGGTAGACGTTGTTTCAGTTCGCCAAGGCTGTCAACAGCGGTGTTTTGTTGGCTGTGGTTCTAGCCGTTGTATCCTGGGACGAAGACGCCGGTTCAACCTGCAACACCCACGGTAGGCGGCAAATCTTTGTTAAGGAGAGTGTGGCTATGCATGACTCGGCTTCCGATTACTATTTGTATCTCTATTTTTCATATTCTATCTATTTCTGTTATTGTAAATTTTCAGTCATAATCTGTTTATATTATATATCAGATGAATTGTTCTTTTGAATTTGGATTGCCACTGTATTTTTCCAACAATGACAACTACCGGGTAAGCTGTTCTTATTTTGTTTCTGATGCGAAATCTGGTGTACAGCTCACTACATTCTGCTGCAGTTTTTGTTTTGATGCTCTGTTGCTTTGTGCTTTATGGAGAGGAGGAATTTTAATCATTCTTCTATGGGGTCTGTTGGTCCCTTTGTGTCTGTATATGTTGATAACCTTCCTTTTGAGATGGACTTGGTTTGGCTCTGTAACAACCCGTAAATTCTTTAAAAAAAAATTACAATAGCGTATAAAGAAAAATTGTACTACTTGGGTTGAGAGACACGTTGGATGAGAAGGTGATCTAGGGCAGTACATATGGCATGGAGGTGTCTTTGGGCATGTGTTAATTCATTGGGCTATTATATGGTTTGGACATGTGGCAGTGTAGGTGTTGAATTTTTGTCCCATTTTCACACATCATTTACGTATTATAAGTAGGGGTAATTAAGGGAAGCCATGAGCTATGACTCGTCTGGAGGCATAAGAAAATCAATAGGATAGTTCTAGCTAGTACAACCACCGGTGCTACCGTGGCTTTGGGCAATAAAATTGACCCTCTAGTGTTAGGTTTGTGGTCATGGAGATAGCAGTGGATGATCAAGATCATGTTTTTCGGTGTAATTCTACGATGGCAAAATTTAGGTATTCAACTGTCACGATTGTAAATTGAGGTACTGGGTAGTGTGCAATACATTCCTAGCTAAATCTCTTTGCAAAGCGTGTTCCTTGTTTCTCTCATATTTGTACTCTTTTGATGTCTAAGTTTGTTGGCTCTGTAAATTGTCACATCTCGTGCCGTGACAGGAAGAATATTTGGCTGAAAGCCATGGACCCTGAGGGTGGTCCTTTCACTCCTTTTCGTTCCTTGTTATTAGAATCCTTGTTATTAGAAGAATCCAATTTACCTCTACCCTTTTTAACATTATTTTCATTCTCGTTTGTCTTTTTCTCAAAAAAAAACGTTTAAAATAATTAGTAAATATGGCCAAAGCTTCCATATCATATTTATCATCACTGTCTGACTCATTCGACTCTTTATGTTTGCTAGAAAAAGAAATTGAATTTTTTGAAGTTTTAGGCGTAGAAACGTTTTCATCTTCTAAATGGGTGAGTTCATAAGTTTGAAATTGACCGACAATATCTTCAACAGACATCTGAGCAAGTTTCTTTATACTCACTAAAATATCGACTTTGGTTTTAAAACGTTTTGGCAAAGAACGCAATATTTTCTTAATAACACGGAAAGGAGTAATAGGCTCCCCCAAGGTGTAACTTGTGTTGACAATATGATTTAACTTGGCGTAGAACTCGTCGAAAGTTTCATCCTCCTCCAAACGAATCATCTCAAATTGAGTTGTAATGCGCTGCAACTTCCCCTGTTTCACTGTGTCAGTTCCCTCATGAGTTGTAACCAAAATATCCCATGCTTCCTTTGCAAACTTGCATGTCGAGATACGGTGGAACTCTTTTGTATCCACGTAGGTGAAAAGTATATTCAGTGCACGACTGTTAGTGGCCCGTTTAGTCTTCTCGGCTTTAGAGTATTTTGCACTGGGTTTAGGTGTAAAGGTTTCACCCTCTGTTTCTGTTGGAGGAGTGTATTTGATTTCACAAGCCATCCATACATCTTCATCAATAGCCTTCATATAGGCCTCCATCTTGGCTTTCCAATGATCAAAGTTCGTGCCATCTAATACCGGAGGGCGATTGGCGCTTTCCATTGAAACTCACAAGGATCTTGATCAAGAACACAACGATTCTACAAAAAAATAAAGAGCGACCTGCTCTGATACCAAATGAAATTCCTTAATCGAGTCATGGAATTAAATTAACTTGAATAATGGAAAACAATCAAATGCAATAACTAGAAAAATAATCAATCACGCACAACACAAAGATTTACGTGGAAAAACCCAAAAACGGGAAAAAAACCACGGGAAGGAATCATGCACTAAAACCATGTGTGAATACAAGAGATCTTACTCAGTGTTCGTGTATCTCACCATGAAGCCTAAGACCTACTAGCCAAATCCACGTTAATCACACCTCTGCATGATTGCCGAATCTTGAATCCTCAAGCCTTCCAACTGATTGCCTTTCGAACTCCACGAAAGAGCTTTGCTGAGAGAAAGATATTGTTGATGCGAGAAAACCCCTCGAAGATTACTACTTGAGTTAAAGAATCATGAGATCTTTGTGTTTTCTTCAAGGTGCACAAAACCCTAGCTGCCAAAAGAGATGGATGATGAAACAATATATTCTAGGGTTCTATACGACAAGAAGCACACCTTTTCGTCCAAAAGATGTCACATATATAGAGCAATAAGGGGCAAAAATCTGCTGTGGCCGTTTCCTTATGAGTTGCCTATTTTGCTCGAGGAATCACTTTTTGCTTGAGCAAAAATGATTCTGCTTTAAATCTAAATCAATGAAGTCCCATGTTGCTTCGAGCGATATCTCCTACCATCAAGAGGCTTGACTAACAACTACCGCACTCAAGTGTAAAACTAAAAAAATACAAAGTGTGAGATTCCTTTCCACATCCTGATACAGACACTCTAAAAAATAAAATAGTTTGAATACAACTCGATAAAAGGGAGTATTTTGGTCATGAATGTGCCAACAAAAAGGGAGTGCGGCTTGTGGAGCTTACAAGCTTGGTTGCTCTGTTTAGGTTTAACCACCTGAGTTTAATCCTGGTTATAAATGGACATGAATACACCACGAGAGGGAGCCTCAAACTCGAGGCCACCCTTTTTCGACTGTAACGATTATCTCTATTGGAAAGCTCGTATGACCACAAATTTAAGTTCCCTAGGACTTAGTGTTTGGAGATCTGTTAGATACAAAAATGAGGCCCCAACCATAGAGGATGCTACGACTAAACAAATCAAGGCTAAGGAGGACACTGAGTGGATTTCAGCTGATAATGAGAGATTTGAGCCAAACTCCAAAGCCTTAGGAGCCATCTATGGTGCTTTAAGTAAAATTGAGTTTAGTCGTATTTCCGCTTGCACCACTGCAAAAGAGGCTTCTGATATTCTTCAAATCACCCATGAGGGCACTAAAATTGTTAAAACTTCAAATCTTCAAATGCTTAGGACACGTTTCGAAGAATTGAGAATGCAATAAGACGAAACTTTTGATAGTTTTATCACTAAATTGAGTGATATCGTTAATTCCTTTCATGTGTTTGGAGAACCAACCTCAAATCTTAAAGTCTTTCGAAAAGTGCTTAGGTCCCTCCCCGAGAGGTTTAGGGCTAAAGTAGTTGCAATCGAAGAGAATGATAAAGTTGATGATATTCTTTTTGAGGAACTTGTAGGTAAACTTCAAACTTTTGAATTGAATCATCTTTCGAAGAAACCTATAGTAAAGCCTAATAAAAGAATTCCTTTTAAATCTTCCAAAGAAGAATCCTCTATGACAAAAGGGAGTGACGATGACCTCGATGAAGAAGAACTTGCTTTCTTTGCTAAAAAATTCAGAAAATTTGTCAAATTTCATAAATTTGGAAATATTTCATCTTCTAGTAGGGGTATGAATTTTAATCCTGGGAATAATGAAAAGAAATATTCTATTGATAAATCCAAGAAACCCCAAGGTATACAATGCCACGAGTGCCACGGTTTTGGGCATGTTCAAGCAGAGTGTGAAAACACTCTTAAAAAGAAAGAAGTTAAAAGGTATAGTGCTAATTTGTGGGATGACGATAGTGTTGATAGAAGTGATGGGGGTTGTGACACCCCTAGATTTTATGTGTTGGTTGCCTATATCAAGTCTCCCACATACCGTAAAACAATTCATCTCTCTACAACTCTTAGCGATGATAGTAAATATGTATCAACTGACAAAGACTGTGAGAATAGTGAGGATGATACAGATTCTATTCATGAAGCTTATAATCAATTGTTTAAAAAGGGTGTCAAACTTGGAAAGAAAAATAAAGAACTCATGAGTGTCATCGATAGACTTAGTTGTGAAAGGAACATTCTTAGTGGTGAGATTGATTCTAAGAACACTGAACTTCAAAAATTAACAAATCTATAAATCTAATCTAGCAGACAAGTTTGCCAAAATTGATAGAGAGCGTGTGGATGACTTGAAGGCCCTTGAATGGGTCTAAGGATAGGATTCTTGAATTGGAGTGTGACCTTAGGGAGGCCATTGAGGCCATAAAGCGTAATGATTATGGTGCAACCCGTATTGCCGAGATGACACATACTTTCAGAAATAGAAGTGACTTAGGGTTTGTTGATCCACCTTCCTTGACACCTAAGGTCAATGAGTCCGCAAAAAGAGAAATCAAGTCTATGAAATATGAAACTGTTAAAAATGAGGTGATGAGTGATAAACCTAAATCTTCTACTAAATCTCTCATCACCATTAAAAAGGTCTACAACAGTAATCATGCACATGATAAGAAAACTCCTTTCATTTGTCACTATTGGGGTGTCCAAGGTCACATCCAACCTTTTTGCAATATTGATGCATATATGGACAAGAAACTTTCATGACCATACCGAACACTTTTATTAATAGGAGTAACAAACAAATTCCCTTTGGTTCTTTTGATGGGTAACAAATAAAGGAGATACTCGTTTTTGGAAAAGAAAAATTTTCTACAATAGGCTTGAAAAGGAGTTGGTGGTTCGTGCCTATATAAGGGTGCACCAATGACCATAATCGATACATATTTTTTTCGTAAAAAAAGAAAACCGAGAGACTATATTATTGCGCATTAGTATTTTGAAGCACATTTTTTGACGGTAAATATCGAGAGAGACTATATATATATATATTTTATTGTGCTTTTAGTTTTTTTATGAAAACACTTTTCATATCATATCATTTGGTGTTCCTGTTTCATAGTGCCGTAGACTGTTGTGGCCGAATCTTTTGGAGATTGATTCGGAGCCGGTTAAATTCGGAGATGGTGCATGAGCATCGGAGATTGGCGAGAATAAGTAAAGGCTTGGGGTAAGGTTTTTACTATTTCGCAATATGTACTTCTTTTTTATTAATAGAATAAAGCAGTAAGTTTAGGCCATGGTTTTCACTTAGGGTTATTTAAGACCCTAAGTTTTTCCACATAAATCATGCGTATCTTGTGTCCTTTTTTTTATTTTCACTGCACTTCTTGTGGTTTGGTTAGTTTGTTTTAATCAAGACAAATAACCCGTTTATTATTTAATATATATTTTGTAATCGGTTATTCAATTTAAAAACTAGGAGTAAATTGAATGCTTCTGCATAATGTCATTTTTAATATGGTGCAAATATTTATTAGTGATATTTGTTTATTTTATTTTGGAGACATGTCTTTGTCTCAAATAGCCACATCTAGGGGCAAGAATTTGTCTAGTGTAGGTACCAAAGCTCAATGGAATTGACCATCAAAGAAGTGCTTCATCCACACATGTGCGGAAGAGCTGGGAGGTGCTTCTTACAAAAGAGGAACCCAACTTACAAAGGTTGAGTGGGCCAACATTTTCAAAAAGTTTAATGAGCGAATGAGTAAGCACTATGATAAAGTTCAATTGAAAATTCAATGGGATGTATTGAAAATGGATTGGGAGCTGTGACAAAACTTGGTGTTTGGTGAAAGTGGACTGGGTTGGGATCCAAACACGGGTGTAATTGCAACATGAGACGACTGGTGGTACCTAAAGCTTATGGTATTCCATCCTCCGAAACTTATTGTAACGACCCTAATTTTCGTAAATAAAAATTTCGTTTATAAATCCAATTAATTAATCTAAATTGGGATTAATTGAAATATTTTTCTCTGAAATATTATTTGAATTCCTTTGATTTGAATAAATTATAACCTAGCCATGTTTACGCGAGTGCGAAGCCGAGTAGTACATCCGATACACTACCGTTGCCCTAGGGACCGAGTTTAATACCCTGAAACCTATCCAACCGCCATTCCTACCCTAACTGAACACCTTGATACCATCTAGTTCCTTTATCTCTCAACCCTAGGATCTTAAACTAACTAAGTTAGAGAGAGAGTTAGAGAGAGAGAGAGATTTGGTAGAGATAGAGAGAGAGGGAGCTTGGAGAGGAGAGTGAGATGGAGTGTGTAAGTGTACATAAGTACACTTGCATATGCAAGATTCCTTGATTGGTTACTTGCACAAGCAAGTTAGGGGATTTGGAAGATTCCCACCTAGCCTACATTTTGTACCCAACTAGTTAGAATAAGCCTTGTTGTTTTGGTAGTAGCCTATACATAACCTCACCATACAAGCATTTTGTGTATATCTAACACTACAAACACCCTATAACTTACAAAATCTACACAACTAGGAACATATATTCCCCCCACTAAACTTTCCCACCCTCACATCAACGTACTCACCCAAGATTCTCCCTTTGCTTGTAAGAAACTACCTAAAACTAGCCCTAAACCTAGAGAATTTCCTAGGGTACTTGCCATGTGCATGGCAAGCATAATTTTCTTCCCCCACACATCAAAATTTTCAGCACTGTGTGTGTGTGTGCCGTGAGTGAGAGGGAGGTCCAATTTTGCTATAAATAGCCAACCTATTGTGCCTTGTATCACCTTTGCACTTTCTTCTTTTGTGTAGTCTTCCTATCTCCCAACAAACCACCTACTACTACTACTCTCTAGCCAAACACTTTGAGTTCTAATTAGCTTCTTGTTAAGCTAATTAGTGAGCAAGTTAGGAGTCTCTCAACCAAGGATTAACTTTTCGGCTTCCAGTTTAAACCCGGAAACTAAGGTAGTTTACTAAACTAACCTTCTATTGAGTTATTTCTAGAATAATTATGATGTTCTAATTAGTTTTCCAAGCTTGATTTTAGAGTTTGATTGAGTAATTTATACACACAATAAGTAAATAAGCATGTTACTTGATGTTTAAGAAAGAGGATTTCATGTTGAAAAACCAACAAGAATGATAATGAGATTCTAATTAGAGTGGTTCTTCATGAAGTTAAAAATGAAATTGTAAGATTAAAGTGGTTAGAAGATTATTAGAGGTGATTAGAAGTTGATTAGAAGTTGTATAATTTTCTAGACAAAGTTTCTAGCATGATTGTGTTAACCTTTCAAAGAAAAGTTAAATGTTCATTATTCATTCAATAAATGATTATTGCTAAAGTGATTTTCATAAAATAAAGTGTGTGAGAAAATTGTTAGAAAGAGAGAATAAATGCATTATGAAGAGTTTTGTAAGAAAGTATGTGAAGAGAGAAAATTTTATAAAAGTTTACTAGAAATGATTCTACTAGATTATTGTGAACAAATTATGAATTTGGCAAGAGTAAAGAAATAAATAGAGAGAGAGTTGATGAAATTTCCTAGGAAGAAAATTTGATTTAATAAAGAAAGAGATGACTTCAAATGAGATTATTGGAAGACAAGTTTTACTAGAAATGTAGGAATACAATTTGAAAGAAATGGAATATTTTGAAAGCTCATAATTAATGGAGTTAAATTTTGACAAGGGATTTTTGGAAAAGAAGTACGTGGTTAATGGATTTTAGAAAAATAGATTGACTAACTTTATTTCCTTAGAAAGGATAAAAAGAAAGATGAAAAATGAGGTTGATGAGAAAAGAAATTGAGAGACTTGAAATATTGTTTTGGAAGAAAGTTGGTGAAATAAAAATGTGATTTTATGTGAGAAAATATTACATTTTAGAGAAAGGGTGAAACTAGTTTTATGATTTTATGTGGTAAAATGTCTAAGTGAAAGGTATGAAATTTGGAAGAAGTTACGAAATATTGCATGAGCATGATTTTGCATGTGGCATTTAGAGCGTACGCGATACGATTACGACACCGAACTTGAAAACATCAAATAACATTTTGCGGGAAATTAGAGATGAGAATGAAAATGGATTTTGAAACGAGATCGAAATTGAGATTTTTGGGAAATGAAATGATATGTGATGAGATGAATTGTTCCATGCTTGACCGTTCAGGTGATTAACAATTAACTAGAATTTCGTCCCAAGCGTAGGACTATCGACCGGTGCAGCATAATAGATCCGGAAGTACCGGAGTCGAACCACAGAGACGGTCTACGGTGTTTAACTCAAACGTTATCGGCTCTAAGTTTGTAATTGGCTCTCAGGTAGCCACCCCTTGCTCAACTAGTTTAATTAATTAACTAACTTAACCTAATTTAATTACTGAACTTTGAATTTAAAAAGGAGAGCACAGCCGTGGGCACTGCGGTGCTCGCAGCTAGTCTAATTCACATTCACTCGGGCCACAATGATTTAATTAATAGGTTTAAAAATATAGAAACGGTTTCTAACAAGTGCACAACACTTGTCACCAATTCCTGCGCGCATGTGGAACGGGCGATGCCCGGGTTTGTTTGCTAGAAAAGCTTCCATATTCAAAAATTGCGCATTAATTAAAGTAATTCAGCACCGAGGTGGAATGTAAATTAGCCTAGCCACGGGACACCTTCATCCCGCGCCCGCACCCTATACGACTACTCACTCATGCTTGTGAATATTGAAGACAATAAACCGGAATTAGAACTAAACATGCCTTTAATGGATGAAATATGAAAACAAGAAGAATCGATACCGTAATTGCAAGGAAAAAGTTAATCTTGATAATCAATCTGCGAAACACATCTTGGAATTCTGGAAAATAGAACTTGAAAGCAAAGTGTCAAACGAAGAACTGAGATCTCCACCGAAAACTTGAAGAACGAAAATAAATGTAAAATTCGTGGAACCCTAGACAAAGTTAAGTGCTAAGTATTTATATTAAACCCTAATAATCCTAACTAAAATTAAACGAAATTCGGGAAAAATCCACCGCGCATAGCCAAAACGGCAGCGTTTAGAGACTGCCCTTAACCGCTCGGTAGTGCTACATGCAATTCTTGGTAGTGCTACCGCTTTGCCATCCACAAATGTTGACTGTTGACCCGCTGGCCTTGACCGTTGACCTTCTCCTAAACACGCCGGTAGCGCTACACTGATATTGGTGTAGCACCCAAAAACATTCTGTTCATTTTAGGACCATTTTTGTGCCATCTTGAGCGCTCCAAGGTATTGGGGTAGCGCTCCCGACGAGTTTCGACCACTCCCATGCACAACTCACTTGCCTCCAACTTCTGATCGACGTGCATGTCCTTCCAATAAATCAAAATTGCACTTGCGCCCCTCAATCACCTGCGAATTACACTCAAAACACAGAAACACCACATGCACATATTAATTGGAAAATAAAGCTCAAACCACATGTATAACAAGCCAAAACCCCCTACTTATGCGCTTATACGCAAGCTTCTCATGCGCCTATCACATCCCCCAACTTGAGCGTTGCTAGTCCCTAGTAACGAACGAAATAAAACAACGAAATAACTACAACGACTCAACAAGGGATATGAGGGTTATGCAACCTGTATGACGTTAAGTGAACAATTAAAATATAGTCTCCTAATTCCCTACAACTCAGTCACATGCATGCTCCAACAAAAAGTCAAATAATTTCACTCCTCAACAAGATTTAAGATAAAATGCTCTCACGTGACACAATAACGCTCGTACTCACCAAAACACTCTACATCCCATGTGAGGCATCTGGCGATCAACGTGGATTTGAACAAACCACCACGTGCCAGTCAAAACAACGCCCAGATATTCAATGAAAGCTCACGAAACAGGATACCACACATTCACAATCCAAATACCACACATGCATGGAAAACGGTCAAATAACGTGCATCGGGTCAACTAAGGGCTTTATCAGGCTTGTAATGACCGCGGTTAATCAACGAAAAAGGAAAAAACATGCAAAGGGCGATGGCCTATATAAAAGCTCATGGTCAATCTACCCAGACTGGCCGTCACCAACACAGATCAACACAAACACAACCACAAGTCACATAGAAATAACCAAAGTTTATCATCCTACAGAATAAAATAAAACAACTAATGTTTGACACAACCACCGACCACATACGGTCACACCACCGACATAAACAGAAAAACAAAATAAAATAGTTCCCAACAACTCAAACATAAGAAATAACAAAACATAAACGCAACACCACCAACACAACCACGTCCAACTCCGTGCTCAATCATCTCCTCCTCCAAACTCAGCATCAGACTACTCATCCTCCAATGGTGGATCCGCAAAGTCATCACTCACCTCCAAATCCGGCCACTGCCTAGGCTGGAAAGGTCCCGGATTCTGCCCCGAAAGCCGTGCCTCCAAGTGGCGCTGCCTATCTCGCTAAATAAATGCGGGTTCAATTATCTACTCCCCGTCCCCCTTTTCAACTTCCTGTGGCTCTTTGCCACACCCGCCAAACACCCAAATATCTTCTCGAGCCAAGTTTTGGTGCTGGCACTAGCAGGTGGCGGAGTGAGCATCGAGCCCTCGGCGGCTCTAACCTGTGCCCTACTCCGAGTGAGAATGGAAGAATCCATATCCTTAGGATTCAACGGGTCATTGCTGAGGTACTTCCAAGCCAATGCCACCCTACTTCTTAAAATCTTACTTATTAAACATGGGAATGGCATTCTTAGTGAGGTGGGGGCATCCCTAAAGTCACACATCTGCCCAAAAACAAATAGGGCCCAATCACATACAGTGTCCTCGGTCATGAATGCAAACATCAAATTCC
The DNA here is from genome assembly GCA_022606695.1 of Vaccinium macrocarpon. NCBI lineage: Eukaryota > Viridiplantae > Streptophyta > Magnoliopsida > Ericales > Ericaceae > Vaccinium > Vaccinium macrocarpon. The sequence continues at coordinate 38,444,621 of CM040180.1, read as the reverse complement.
CCACATACTTCTGGGGTGCACCCTCCTTACCCCTCGGATACAAGTTATAGCAAACCACCTGATTCATGAATCGATAATCCTGTGTAAGCCTACCGGGCCAATGCGGAATCCTAGCATTCCTACGGTCACCATACAGGTGGCGGTTCACCTCATCATCATTGAAAGCCGACTCCGGCTTAGGGTAAGTCGTGGGTCCCGTAGGCCTCACATAGCCCCATGCAAGGGCTATCTCACTAGCATCAATCACCACAGGAATATTACCAATTTTGGACATGATCCGAGCCTGCGGGTCCATAAGGTACCAGCCTCGGGAGTAACCATATTCTTATAAAACTCTTCAACTAACGCAGTATTATAATCGGGATTAGGTTCAAACCAGAAGCCCATACCTTGATCCCGGATGGCCTGAAACAGCGATAAATCGTCGAGCCACAACCCGTCTTCTATGATATGACGCTCATTCTTCACCCCCCTCTGTTTGATCGAGGCCTCCCACTTGGCCTGGTTATCCCTGTCGATTTGGTCCCGGTCCCTACGTTTGGCCCGGCCCGGATAAACTTCCTCTACACCACTAGAGGACCCCGCAACAGACTTTCCTTTCCTAATGTGCTGCCTTTTGGATGCCATAACTCAATGGTTTTGGGTTGAAAAGTTTGGGTTTATGGGTTTTCTGATCTGGAGATTGTAATGGGTTAGAAGGAATTTGGTTTGGATAGAAAGGTAGAGGAGAGTGAGAGGAGTGTTTTTGTAAATTTTGGTGAAGATTGGTGAAGTTTTGAGGGAGATATGGAAGCTTAAAGGTTAGGGTTTTGTGTAACAATGGAGGTTGGGGCGTTGGGTAGAAGAAGAAGAATGGAGAAAATGGGAAAAGTGGGGGGAAGAGAGAGAGCAGACATTTTTAATTTTTTGAACAGAAGGATCGGGAGTGCTACACCTTTAGGTGTAGCGCTACAGATAACGTCATCAATTTTTATTTTTGTTTTTTTGCAAGGTCCACAATTTCTTCTTTCTCTCTTGAAGGGCTTTTATTTGGTGGGTACAAAATTTGGTTTTTTTTTTTTACAAGGTTGGGGCTTATGGTTAAAGATTACTTTTGAGATCATGACATCCACAAGCAAACATTAGTCCATCCGAAACAACAATGCTCCTGATTGAGGTCTTCTACAATTGAACACAGAGTCGGACCACCACACTGACACCCCATCCAAACACCGGTTTCCTAAGTTTGACACAGGGACTGACACAAACTGGTTGACAAAGGATCGATGGAATATATTTAATGGTCTAATCATGCAAAAATGGCCTTGTTTCATCCCCTAAACACGTCATCGACCCTCTCACATGCATATGAAACATTCACATCATGATATGTGATACAAACGCCTACTATTTTATGCGAGTGCGGAAAGTGAAGAACAATGAACATGGGATGCCTTAAGGAAATACTGTGCACAACGTGAGAACACCTACTCAGACTTGCCTATGGTGTGGAAAATATTCAAGCATGGATGTCAGATATATGCATGTGAACAAGTTAAATAGGCAATTAACAAGACAGACATCTAGCATGCTCATCTAATTCATACAAACAAGCATAACAAACGTATCCCCAGACTCATAAATTAACCAAACTACTAGCAACGCTCAAAGAAGACAAGACACTTTTGAGTCAAACGTATCCTCATACTAGTAGTCAGCACGGGGACGGCGACGTGTGTTCAAACGGTGTTAGTTTAGTGTTTGTCAGATATATGCATGTGAACAAGTTAAATAGGCAATTAACAAGACAGACATCTAGCATGCTCATCTAACTCATACAAACAAGCATAACAAACGTATCCCCAGACTCAAAAATTAACCAAACTACTAGCAACGCTCAAACAAACCAAAAACGTGTACAGAGTACACCCCTTCCCCCAACTTGAAAATTGCTCTGTCCTAAGAGCATGAAGACAAAACAAAGTAAATAGCATATAAGGGAAAGAGATGGACCGACGGATGGCAGCTAACCATCATGACCCCGGCCGATGTATGGGGTATTTTGCGTCATCGCTGCTCTTTGTCATTGGTATTGCTTCCAGGATCTGCTACTTCGGACCCATAGAGGTCCACAGCTAGTCACACAGAGCCGCGCCGGAGCTTTATAGGACTAACAACCGCCACATTTCGTGGCACCCCTGCTTGAGGCTCCTGAATGCTGCACTCACTCCAACGAAGAGGCCCAAACTACCAAGGCTGGTGTGGTAGCATGCTCGTCCTGCAAAAGACTGAAGAACCAACTACCTACTAGGCAGCAAATGACATCAGCACTGCTCGCTAATGAAAGCCGGGCCACAACAAGTAATAAGAAATAGAAAAGAACACCACACACAAAGCAAAAAGAAATAACAAACACCACCACTTTCGTCATGTGAAAGGTACGAGTAATACTTTTCTCCCTAAAGTCTCACTTAAATTTGTGTAGAGAAGGTCATCATAACAATCCCGGGTAAGTCATGACTCAACAGGTTAAATCACTCAAGGTTTCTCCTTAAAGAGATCAGAGCCAATCGTCTTTTATGACTATCCGAGACAAAACAATAAGATTGTTAGAAACCCTGATACACAAATCCAAGGCTAGAAATTAGGTGGCTATACTAGACCAGTTTTTTTTTTTTTTTTTTTTAAGTGAGAACGAAAATACACAAGGTGCTCTTACTAACCGGAGCTGGGCACACGATCCTTATTTGAATAGCGGCGTGCGAAGCTAAAATACCCAGGTCAATGATGGGTACCCTTATCACTAGGGCTCGGGTCCACACTCAACTAAGAGCATGGTACGCGTGAGCTACCCATCAAAACCGGGCTGAAATAGCCTAGGGAACCTGGTCGTCCGAATAAACAGGATCAACCAACTCCTCATCAGGTTCTCCCACTTCTAACAATTCCAAAAACGGTTTCAGACGCTGCCTATTAACTTTAAACACATTACCATCCTTCGAATCACGGACATCAACCGAACCATTTGGATGCACTTGCACCACAATATAGGGACCTTCCCAACGGGATCTCAACTTACCAGGAAATAAATGGAGACGCGAATTATAGAGCAATACTTTCTGACCAACTCTAAAGGTTTTACGCTGAATATTCCTATCATGATACGCCTTAACCTTAGCCTTATAAATGCTAGCATTTTCATACGCGTCATTCCTAAGTTCCTCGAGCTCACATAACTGTAACTTCCTATGCGCACCCACCACATCTAGACTCGAATTGATTTCCTGAATGGCCCAATAGGCCTTCTTTTCTAACTCAACTGGCAGGTGGCAGGCCTTACCGAAAACAAGCCGATAGGGTGAAGCACCCAACACAGTCTTATAAGCAGTGCGATAGGCCCACAACGCATTATTCAACCTGGTGGACCAATCCTTCCTAGTCACCTACAGTTTTCTCCAATATTCGCTTAATCTCTCTATTAGCTAACTCGGCTTGCCCATTAGTTTGGGGGTGGTACGAAGTGAACACCATGTGAGTGACCCTATACTCCCCCATTAACTTCTCAAACGACCGACTCGTAAAGTGCGTGCCCTGATCAGAGATAATGGCGCGTGGCACGCCAAACCTCGACAAAATATTCGACTTAATGAACTCTAGCATGACTCGAGACTCCATAGATTTAGTGGGTATCGCCTCCACCCACTTGGACACATAGTCCACCGCTACCAAAATATACTCGTACCCATGCGACATAGGTAATGGACCCATAAAGTCAATGCCCCAACAATCGAAAACCTCTAGCACAAGAATGGGCCGGAGGAGCATCTCCTGACGTGAAGACAATTTGCCAAGCTTTTGGCAACGGTCACATGACCTACAGAATGCATAAATGAGCTTAAACATATCCGGCCACCAAAAACCACACTGTAAAATCTTGGCGGTGGTCTTCTTCTCAGAGAAGTGACCACCGCACGCCTCGCTATGACAGAACTCTATAATCCCTTTCTGATCGGACTCGGGGACACATCTACGCACAATCTGGTCCGCACAGTACTTAAACAAATAAGGGTCATCGAATATATACTGTCAGACACTCCTTAGAAATCGCTGCTTTTCTTGGGGTAGACCAATGGGGAGGAATCTGCCCTGTCACCAAATAATTGGCAATGTCCGCATACTACGGGCACTCATTAGCAGCGAACAACTGCTCATCCGGAAAGGAATCCCTGATGGGAAGGTTCGAGGTGGGGTCCTCGAATCTCCAAAAACCGAAAAATCATCCATGAACACCTCTACTATCCTTTCCACCATATTGCTAAAGATCCCCATCATGCACCTGGAAAAGGTACCAGGCGCATTGCACAACCCAAAGGGCATGCGACGGTAAGCATAGGTTCCATATGGACATGTGAAAGTGGTCTTTTCCTGGTCCTCTAATGCGACCTCAATCTGGTTATAACCCGAATAACCATCCAGAAAACAATAAAAGGCCCGACCCGCTACCCTCTCTAAAATCTGATCAATGAAAGGAAGAGGAAAATGGTCTTTTCGGGTGCTCGCATTGAGCTTCCGGTAGTCTATGCAAACTCTCCATTCTGTGGGAACTCGGGTCGGCACTAACACTCCCTCATCGTTGGTCACAACGGTCACTCCAGCCTTCTTAGGCACCACCTGCACGGGGCTCACCCATTCACTATGAGCAACTGGGTATATGATCCCCGCATCCAACAACTTAAGCACCTCAGCCCTAACCACGTCTTTCATGATGGGGTTAAGACACCGCTGAGGTTGCCTGGAAGGCTTCACACTCTCCTCAAGAATAATGCGGTGTGTACACACCGTTGGGCTTATACCATGCAAGTCTGCTATGGTCCAGCCTATCGCGCCCCTGTGCTCTCTCAACAAATTTAGCAGTTTCCTCTCTTGGTCTTCCTCGAGGGATGAGGAGATCACAACCGGATAGGTATCATTGCCTTTCAAAAAGGCATACTTAAGTGTGTCCAGTAGAGGTTTTAATTCTGGTTTGGGCGGCTGGACAGATGATGGAAGAACCTTGGGCGTAGGGTCGCCCAATGGCTCAAACATAGGGTCGTGGGTGACTCCACACACCTCTGCACTCAACTCCTCAAAATCTAACAACTCTGACAAGTTCACAACCTCTGCTGAGTCCAAAAATGATATTTCCTCGGAGGTAAGGGCAACCTCCAAGGGGTCCTTATACAGGACTGTATCGATATGTTCCTGGACTAACGTGTCAATCAGACACAACTCCTCAAACTCCTCACCATCATCCTCTAATGTACTGACACTAAACGCATCCACCTCCATTCTTTCCTCACCGACAGATAACTGGACCTTGCCAGTTTTGCAGTTCATAACAGCATTGGAGGTGGCTAGGAAAGGACGCCCTAAGATGATGGGAGTCTTCTCTAAAGCCTCACGATCGGGACTAATGTCTAGAACAATGAAATCAGCGGGGAATTGAAACTCCCCTACCCGAATCAACACATCCTCTACCACTCCCTTGGGCACTCTAATACTCCGGTCAACCAACTGTAGCGTGACTGGAGTCTCACTGAGGTTATCTAGGCCCAATCTCAAGTATGCTGAATAAGGAAACAAATTAACACTCGCTCCCAAATCCAACAATGCCTTGTCAAAATTCTGACCCGCTATGGCTATGGGAATGGTGGGACACCCTGGATCCTTGCACTTGGCAGGAATCTCAGTCTGCAGAATGGAGCTCACTTGCTCCGTCAGAACCACGTTGTTCTGACTCTTGCGCTTTGGTGTGCATAAGTCCTTCAATACCTTAGCACACTAGGGAAAGGATTCAATTGCCTCCATCAGGGTGATGGGAAATTGAACCTTCTTAAACAATTCGATCATTTTATTATTCATGGTTTGCTTAGGTCTCACCGCCAGTCTCTGGGGAAATGGAGCTACTGGTGCATCTGGCGGTGGTGGAGTCGTGGGGGCTGCAGCTGCAGGCACCACCACTTCAGGTGACTCCTGTCTCTCAACTACTTCCTCTCGAGGTGCCCTAGTAGTATCCAAAATGACCTCAAACTCAATAACTGGCTCCGGGGTTGGAGCCTGTCTTGTTGTTGGCTGAATAGTCTTTTCTATTGTTTTCCCACTCCTCAGAATGGTAACTGCTTTAGCCTCTTCCTGATTTTTCCCTTGAACATTGGGACCAGAAGAATTTCCCACATAATGGGCGCCTGCCTGACTACCTTGGGCTGGAAACCTACCCTTTTCCTGTTGCATTTGGCCCGATCACCGCAGGTGAGTTCGCGTCATTCGGGGTACATGGGGCCCCAATTTCTTCGCTTGGTGTGCAATGCGAAGCGTAAAGCCGAGGCTGCATTAGAGAATTCATGGAATCCTCAAAATGGGGGGTGGTGCGATGCGGCATAACACAGGCGGACCACGAAGTAGATGGGTCTCCCCCCTGCGCGCCTTTTTAGAACTGGTAGTTAGAAGGAATGACTTGGCCCCTGAGGAGGGGTCTTTGGGGGCTGATGAAACTGCTGCTTGGTGAGGAGCCAAGCAGGGGAGTTGCGCTTGACCTCCACCTGTGGGTCTATGATCTGACCACCCAAAGTTAGGGTGATCTCTCCATCCCGGATTATATGTATTGGAGTATGGGTCCCAATTCCTCACAGCATTTACCTCTTCCTGAGTATTCTGACTCGCTCCCTTGGCAGCTAAAAATCCGGGGCATGCAGTTGCAATGTGCCCCTTACACTCATACCACATGCAGACTTCCTCTATATTGACCTCATGCACTGGACGAGTCTGTCTAACTTCTAATTCCTCTAGCTTTTGAGCGATCTTTTCAACCTGGGCCTGGAGTCGCTGGTCTCGTAAGGTAACGGGGATAACATTGGACCTAGAAGGTCTGGACCGATCAAAATCAGAGGGTTCTAACGCCATCTGCCTATCTGCTAGGTCATCTAAAAAATCCCAACCCTCATCCGCAGTTTTGGACAAGAAGTCGCCCCCTTTACACGAATACTCTATGTGCTGAATTGTCTTAGCGTTGAGACCCAGGTGAAAGAATTCGACCAACTGTATCTTTTCAAAACCAGGGTGTGGCATTCGTAGGAGCAAATCTTTGAAACGCTCCCATGCTTTCACAAAAGTCTCTCCCCTCTCTTGCCTAAAGCCTTGTATTTGACGCCTTAAACTATTAGTTTTAGCCTCAGAAAAATACTTTCTATAAAACGCGTCACGCACATGCGCCCATGTGGTGAAAGACTGAGCCTTTTGCATTCTAAACCATCTAAGTGCGCCATCTCTTAAAGTGGCCTCAAACAGCTTGAGGCAGGCATTGTCGTATTGGGTAGTAGACGCCGGGTTGGCGACTAACCCTTTAAACGTCCAAGCGTGTTCGTCGCGGATCATCAGACTCTCTCCCATAAAAGTTAGGGAGACTATTCAGAACACCAGGCTTTATAGTGAAGGCATTGCGTGCCTCCTGTGTCTCTCGAGGAAACACAATCGGCCCGGGAGGAGTGGTCCTCTCGGGATTCAAGTGCTGCCTCAATGACGGGTGTTGAACTACCTGCTGGTCTCCCATTTCAAAGGATTCTGGTTTGGAAACTGACTCTGACTCTGACTGATAAAGCGGATTATTTAGACTGACTAACTCGACAGGTAAATCAATATATAGTCCACTAATGGGAATGGACTCCGACCGACTCTCTACTGACTCTGACGAAGAATTTGAAAACTCTGACTGACAAGACCTGTTCTCTATCCTAACCAAGCGATTTGTACGATCACGGTAATAGAGAGGATCAGGTTTATGCTCGACTTGCTTATCTCTACCTATGATGACTCAACTAAACTGAACCAACACTTAACTAACACTGTTTGAACACACGTCACCGTCCCCGGCAACGGCACCAAAAATGCTTGACCGTTCGGGTGATTAACAATTAACTAGAATTTCGTCCCAAGCGTAGGACTATCGACCGGTGCATCACAATAGATCCGGAAGTATCGGAGTCGAACCACAGAGACGGTCTACGGTGTTTAATTCAAACGTTATCGGCTCTAAGTTTGTAATTGGCTCTCAGGTAGCCACCCCTTGCTCAACTAGTTTAATTAATTAACTAACTTAACCTAATTTAATTACTGAACTCTGAATTTAAAAAGGAGAGCACAGCCGTGGGCACTGCGGTGCTTGCAGCTAGTCTAATTCACATTCACTCGAGCCACAATGATTTAATTAATAGGTTTAAAAATATAGAACGGTTTCTAACAAGTGCACAACACTTGTCACCAATTCCTGCGCGCATGTGGAACGGCCGATGCCTGGGTTTGTTTGCTAGAAAAGCTTCCATATTCAAAAACTGCGCATTAATTAAAGTAATTGAGCACCGAGGTGGAATGTAAATTAGCCTAGCCACGGGACACCTTCATCCCGTGGCCGTACCCTATACGACTACTCACTCATGCTTGTGAATATTGAAGACAATAAACCGGAATTAGAACTAAACATGCCTTTAATGGATGAAATATGAAAACAAGAAGAATCGATACCGCAATTGCAAGGAAAAAGTTAATCTTGATAATCAATCTGCAAAACACATCCTGGAATTCTGGAAAATAGAACTTGAAAGCAAAGCGTCAAACGAAGAACTGAGATCTCCACCGAAAACTTGAAGAACAAAAATAAATGTAAAATTCGTGGAACCCTAGACAAAGTTAAGTGCTAAGTATTTATATTAAACCCTAATAATCCTAACTAAAATTAAACGAAATTCGGGAAAAATCCACCGCGCATAGCCAAAACGGCAGCGTTTAGAGACTGCCCTTAACTGCTCGGTAGCGCTACATGCAATTCTTGGTAGCGCTACCGCTTTGCCTTCCACAAATGTTGACCGTTGACCCGCTGGCCTTGACCGTTGACCTTCTCCTAAACACGCCGGTAGCGCTACACTGATATTGGTGTAGCGCTCAAAAACATTCTATTCATTTTAGGACCATTTTTGTGCCATCTTGAGCGCTCCAAGGTATTGGGGTAGCGCTCCCGACGAGTTTCGACCACTCCCATGCACAACTCACTTGCCTCCAACTTCTGATCGACGTGCATGTCCTTCCAATAAATCAAAATTGCACTTGCACCCCTCAATCACCTGCGAATTACACTCAAAACACAGAAACACTGCATGCACATATTAATTGGAAAATAAAGCTCAAACCACATGTATAACAAGCCAAAACCCCCTACTTAGGCGCTTATACGCAAGCTTCTCACGCGCCTATCATTCCACCTCAAGTTCGCGGAGAGAACTTGGAGGAATGGTCGTGATGCAGTAGTGTAGCGAGAGCGCCACCTCCAGTTTGCGGAGAGAACTTCGATGTTTGGGCTAAGCGTGCACAACACACGGTGAACGAACCTCATAAACAGACTGGTTAAGTTTAGTGATATGAGACGGTCGGGACTGTGTCGTGTGAATCGCGGGGTGGACAGACTGTGCAAACAGGTTGTTAAGATCGGTGATGCATGACGACCGGGACCTCGAGCGGAAAGGTTGGTGTCGTCAGCTGAAAGGAGGCATAAACGGACCAATAACTTTCGAGTGATGTGAGATATATGAAATTTGAAGAAGAATGCTGAATGAGGCATTGATTTGAGAAAAACGAATTTTTTGAGAAATTAACGATAAATGAGACGAAACGAGAAAAACGATTGAGACTGATCCGAAAAATGACACGTGGTTAACTTTGAGATATTGAGACGAGATATTGTTTTCTATGCACATTTACTATGATCCGCATTGATGGCATAAGACATTGCATGGTTTACCGTACATAAGTTTTATACATTCAATCCTGATATGGACAGTCTTACTTGTGCTAGGCACACTTGAAGAGCTGACCTAGCTGATCTTGTATGTCTGATTGTGGAGTGAAGGTTGCAGGTTTGGGTGACAAAAACACCCTCTCTGCTTGTAGAGACAAGACTGCGTATATTAATTCACCCCCAAATTCATAATGTACGGAAGCCAAATTGACTGGCATTGGTACGCCTAGGGCCAATTTGCAACAAAAACTTCATTTTCAAATCTAGTTCATGCAGTATGTCGATCGCTCGTACCAAGAAAATATTATGATGCAAAATATATCATACCACATAGCTAGAGTTGACTTAGAGAGGAATCGGAAGAAGCAATCGCTTCGGGTCCCTAAAATTTTGGGACGCTAAAATTTTGAAATATAACATACATTCATCACTATTTCACTAATTTTGAAATATAACATAATCGGAAAACAATCTCTAAGTTACCCTTATTGCAGTTGATTTAATTCTTTTGATACAAAGATTAAAAATCAAATAGTCAAATGAACTATCATAATTCTATAATGTATTTTAAAATGCAGTTAAGAAAAGGATCTTTTTTTTTTTTTTTATAAATTCTTCCAAAGATATGGGTCTTGTGAGTATACTTTATTATTTTGAAATTTTGTTATCTGTTTACATAAATCTTATCTTGTACTCCCTCCGTCCCTTTTTAAATGATCCATATGGGAATACATGTAATTTCAAACCCCTAAAAAACATATTTCTCTATATAACTTTTTAATTTGTTTTATACCAAATTAAAGTGCTCATTGAGTACTTTAATTTGGTGTAAAAAATTTAAAAAATGTTATACGAAAGTATATTTTTAAGTGTCCGTAAAAATACATCTTTTCCAAGTGGATCATTTAAAAAGAGATGGAGGGAGTAATAGTTTTTGTTTCTAAAATATTAAGGGCCCCAAGTTGGGAGTTCGCTTAAGGCCTCCAAAAGTCTTTAGCTGGCACGACACACAACTCATTAATATACTAGTTCACATTGTTTAGAAATAAATTTTTCTATCAAGAAATATTACGACACTTAGTATATCATATTACATCTCGTTGATTTACTAGTTCACATTGACAAGAAATAAATTTAATTATGAAGAAAATATTATGACACGATTGTTCTTTTTCGGCTTTCTTTCGTAGGTCAATTTTCTTTGTGATCATTGCATATATATATTTTTCGCTTTTCTAGTTCCTTTCATTGGGATGAATGACTAATTCTAAAACATTTTAGAATAGACTAACCAAATAACACTAACATTAAGAATACCCACTGTCATCAGGAAAAATAGCGTAACCAAAACCAATGTTCTATTCTATACATTGCTAGGTGCAAGTTAGGTGAAAAAGGGACGCTAACGCCTAGGGAGGGACTGCGCTAGTGCCTAGGTAAGGACTAGGCTCCAATCAATTGCCTAATCTAGACATTGGACCACCGCCTAGTGCTTAGGCGGAGACGAGTGAGCTGGGGCGACCGACTTTTAGAAAACTTTCCAACCGTAAATAGATTTTCAAATGTTTATTCATTCTTTATATTATCAGAAAATATCCTTCACTAAAATGCTATCAAAATCGTCATCCACAATAGAAAAATTTTACAATTCTAAGCTTTGAAATGAATAATTACTCTTCAATATTAAGGTCGGCAAAATCACGACCCCACAAATTTCACAGAAAGTATGCAAAAAAAGGTGACTACAGGAAAAAGCACGTATTCAAAATCCGAACAGAGTAGTACGTAATTGTATAACTATCAATAATTATCTCTTATTTATTACGGAGTATTTGGCAAAGTAGAATTCAATAATTATCTCAGCATAATATATACAGGGCGTACGGTTTAGTTCGTAACCAGGGTAACAAACTGAGGCTAATGGTCCGTTTGTCTCCGTTTGTCTGGCGCAACTAATAATGATTAAAGATTACTAATGACGAAGGGATCAATAATACTACGCCCGACCGGCGATATATAAGCCCCTATAATATTGTACTAAACAAACACTATGTGAAATCATATACTCGAGAATTATTCAAATCCTTTCGGCAAACCTTTGAAAAAATATTGGAAGGTCAGTTCAATCAAATACTCATATCCAGTGAGACAAAAGCATCATTTCCTCTAAACAAAGTTCCCTCGACTTTACTTTATACATCATTATATTGGCTAAGCATTAGATTGAAAAGTCTACTCTTGGAATGTAATCTTATTTACATAAAAAAAAAAAAAAAGATTGAAAGATATTGTGAGCATGAAAAATATTGGAAGGTCACTTCTTAGACTATCCATTTAATAAAACTACTCAATTTAGAAACAAATTGTTGATGGGATCCCAAAGTACTGAAGCTTGGTTTTAAATACCGGCTGTTACGTAGCATATCGGCCGTTATGTAACGGTTTTTGGCCTCTCGCTTTGATACCGTTACACCTTGGTATACCGGTGAGAGGGAAAAATCGCATGCGTATTGGCCAGTTCCTGTTACGTATCGGTTATTATCTAATTCACGGACTCGTTCACAACCGTTATGGCCAATACTTTACCGCATCGGTTATTCAAGAAAATTGAAAAGAATTTTTTTATCAAAAAATGATTTTTAGATGTACACCCGATTCCTGTTACGTAACGTTCAATACTACCGAAACCGTTACACCAAAATTGTTACCGTTACATATTGCAAAACCGGTATTTGAAACTTGACTGGAAGGCCCAGAATGTCACTTAACCAAATAGTCCAAAGCTGGCCGGCACTAATAATAGTGGTTGTTTGTTGTTCCCCTCTTTTTCCTTTTTCACCTCTTAGAGCTCGTTTGGATGATGTATAAAAGAGCCTAACTATTTGAACCGGGGGGATGATGAGTGATTGGACATTTAGCCCATGGTTTGGGAAGCAAAAATGCCCCCTAACTAAATAGCCGCCAGCTAAATAGTTAGGGGCAAGCTAGACTAAATACAAGCAGGGGGGAGGTGCTTGTATTTAGTCAGGCCTCTCATCCTCCCCCTTTTTACCTTCCTACCCTCCTTGATCCCAATTTTAAACCAAAATCTTACACAAAAATCAACTTTCGAATTAAAAAAACAAGAGATATTACCTTCTTCAAAGGGCTGATCATCAGACCATTGTCATCGCCAGACACCCAATTTTCTGCCATTTTACCAGCTTCATCCCGAACATCGTCGTCAGAACCCCTTCTGCAATTGACTGGTGGTGATGGGCTTCATGCACAGAGAGAGAGAGAGAGAGAGAGAGAGAGAGAGAGAGAGAGAGAGAGAGAGAGAGAGAGAGAGAGAGAAATGGTGTGGCGGTGGTGAGGTTGTAGATAGGGCCGATGGCCCTTGTAATAATTTGTAGAGAGAGTGAGAAGAAGGTTGAAGACGAAGAGATAAATGGGTTGTTGTTTACAACGTAAAAGGGGAGAATTTAATTCTGTGTGGTGGTCCTATGGTTTTATGAGAACAAATATCAAAAAATTGAAATGTTTGTGGTCATGTAATATTGAAATGGTGTGACTTTGTAATAAGAACAATTTTTCATTATTTTTTATTTTTAAAAATATTGCAATCAATATTATAAGCAAGGGTAATAAAAGTCTTTTGACGTGATTTTACATTATCTACACTCCTTATCCCTCGTTTTTTTATTCCTCATTCAAACCATAGACTATCTAATCCTCTCTTCTTAACTGTCATATCGACGTGGGTCCACCCTTCTTATTTAATCACCCCAACTATTTTATTCCCCCTTATTATTTAGTCCCTCTCAAACTAATATGTCATCCAAACGGGCTCTTATATGTGCTAGGCACAATTGAATAGCGGACCTAGCGGATCTTGTATGTGTAATTGTGGAGTGAAGGTTACGGGTTTCTGTGACAAAACACCCACTTTGCTGTTACGGATTAACGACGAAAACCTGTTCAATCCTACAACACAAATGCCCCTATGGATCTTGGGAACAATGAATCATAGAAACACAAGCAAACAAGTGCGTAATAAAAAAACTGGAAAGAAAAGCAAGACACAAGATATACGTGGAAAACCTCAACATGAGGAAAAACCACGAGAGCCACACCAGTCCACTATGAAATTGAATCAACGAGTACATGTCTTCTCATAATCTCTCTAGGATTGGTTTTCTCTTGCCTCACTTTGTTTTTCACGCTTTGAAAAACTGATACACAACATAACAGCCAATCACACGCAGCCGGCCAACAAAACCCTAAAAGAAACGCTTTACGGCTTTCGGTAGCGCTATAGGTCTAGAACACTCTGTTCACAAATTAGGCTTTGGGTAGCGCTATACCAAAAGCTTGGTAGCGCTACCGAGAGGTTATCTGCACACTCCCAACATTTGCTTGTAGAGACTAGACTATGTATATTAATTCACTCCTAAATCCCCCATGTAGAGAAGCTCGATTGGCTGGCAATGGTATGCCCAGGGCCCATTTGCCACAAAAAAAGCCAAAATTAAACCAATAAACTAGTATATTTTGGTTTATTTTTGGCTTTATTAAAAAAATATTACTTTTGACCATAATTTTATGCTCTTTGGATTCGTCTTGGTGAGACGAAACCAAGATGAGTCCATAAAACACAAAAAAACATGACACAAAACTAGCAAATGCAAAAAAAAAAAATTGAATAAGGACAAAACCAAAAAACCAGTTTTTGGCATTTTCGCCAAAGCACTGGTACTCGTAGCAAGAAAATATTATGAAGCTATCAAAAAAAAATTATGAAGCAAAGGCTCCTTTGGCAAAAAAGTGTAGAAATGGTTTTTTGGTTTTTCCATTTTGTCTTTATTCAATTATTTTTTTTGCATTTGTTAGTTTCGCATCAAGTTTTCGTGGTTTATGGATTTGTCTCGATGAGACGAATCCAACAAGTATAAAATTATAGTCAAAGGTAAAAAAAAAAACATGGCTGATTACTATAAAAGTGCATAAAATCAATCAAGATATCTTAAATCAATAAATTAAACCATGTTCACATTTAGTGATTTGATACAGTAAAAGTGATAAATTAATAAACCATGTTCACATGTCTCATGACTCGTCACTATTATCATTTTAATTTTGTTTTTAGATTTTAGGTGTGAGAAATTAGGCGAGAGAGAGAGAGAGAGAGAGAGAGAGATTTTACCATATTCATTCTTTAAAATATGGTTATTTCATACTGTGATTATAGTTTGTTTATTTACCATGGTGGGTTGTTTGATATAAAATAGATGGTGTGGTAGTGTAGTTTATAAAGTTGACTAGGTTTCATGGTATAGTTCTCTCTTAATATTTTCTAAATATAAATTATGGTTATTTTGTTTGCCATATTAGTTGGAATCAATAAAATAGATGGTGTGGTAGTATAATAGTATATAAAGTTGATTAGGTTTCATGAATTATGGTTAAAATGGTTTATTGATTTTTCATAATTAACAATAATTAATATATGCAAATATACCCAGTCGATGAATTTTTTTTCCTTTATGCGTTGTTTATTAATTTTTCACATTTTGAAAAAAAAATTCAAGATTTTAGGTGTGAGAAGATTAGGAGAGAGAAATATAAGATTAGGAAAGAGAGAGACTTTTCAAGAAATGAGAGATAGAGATTGAGATAAATTAGGAAAGGTTCGAATAGAGAAATGTTAAGAAATTAGGTGAGAGAATTATTAGGAAAATCGGAGAAAAAATATTACGAAAATTAGGAGAGAGAAAGGGCATTTTGGGGTTTATTTGAATTTCATGATGGAATCATAATTATTCAAATCTCATAGCATGGAATCATAACGATTTTATTTTTGTACAGGATGCCTAATTAAATCTCCCAAGAAAATAATTAAACTTCAATGAAAAAATAATTGAAGATTACCAGTTGGAAAAAAAAATTACTAGAGTTTCGGAATCCACACCCATGCATTCATAGTATTTTTAACAAACTCTGATCTATTTTTCTCTAATTCTCTTCATAGTAATTTTTTGGCTAAACTCTATTATTATGGAAAATATCTTTGTTAAGCTTGTTTTTTAAAAAATCAACTTATGTACGCTCTTCCTCGCCTCAAGGTTCAAAATCTAATAACCAGCCAAAGTATTTAACTAGTAGTTTCAAATCATGGAAAAACATGATTGAATCCATATCCAAAACAACTAAATTAAATTAAAAGGAGGTAAGAATGATTATCCAATGAAATTATGCATTAAGAAAAATAAACCGAGAGTTTGTATTTAATCACTACTAGACATGAGGTTTCATCCTCCACTCTAGCCTAGAAATCTAGCTAGTCTTAGATAAAAATGCATTGAACATTGGACTAGAATCCATAAAATCAAAAGCTTAAAATTCATCTCTTTTGCTCCTCTTGTTTCTTTCCAAGTCGTGACCTTGTTCGACCGCAACCGCGTAGTAAATGATTGAGCTCAGCCGAAGTCCCCTTCTCGAAAACCCTACTGCCTTATTTATAGATTGTTCCCAAAATTGCCGTGAGTCTTTCCAATAAAAGAGAATCATAATTTTCCTTAACTGTTAATTCCTTCTGGGCAATCTGTTGGCAATAACAATTCTAGTCAAAGTCAAATACAGAAATACTCCCATTTTGTAGTTCAACGTGCATGATAAATTCCGCGAGGCGCCAGCCGTCGAATCTTGCTTGCTCATGGTATACTCGTCCCACCTCGTGAATTAATTTGATCATGGGCTTTGCTTTGAGTAAGATTCGACATTGCACTTTTTGAATCCAACAACCAATACGCAAGTTATTATAATCTTTTCCTACAAAAATAATAATCTAAACTGAATGATCAAAAAGATAATAATAATATCTAAATGAGCATAATTAAGAACTAGAAACATATAATATTGGAGTTTCCATATGTCAATATTTTGCATTGATAAAAAACGAAACGAAAAAACCAAAAAATCATTCTTTATTTTTGCGAAAGGAATCATACCACACAGCTCATTGATATACTAATTCACATTATTTAGAAATAAATTTTTCTATCAAGAAATATTACGACGCCTAGTATTCATAGGAGCAGATTAAGGAAGATTGACTAGACATTAAGGTTGACCAAATATTTATGGAACGGGAGATGGTGCTGTCCCTTCGAGACCAACATGGTTGCTGGGCCGATTATGGCCGTCCGTGATCGGCCATTGATGACTGAAGGTGTGTTTAAACTAACTTTTTTTTTTTACTATTATATTGTCATTATTGTTCTAGTTGTTTATTCATTCTTTATATTATCAGAAAATATCCTTCCTATGACATCCCTCGAGTGTTGAGTCCCATATCGAGGAAAAAAGGAAAATCATGGTGTATATAATGAATCGTGCTCAAGCAGTTACTGGATAACTTGAGATTAACTTTTTGAGCAATTTGATTAGGCTAAAATTGGGACGGAGAAAGTACTATTTTTGTTGGTAACCGGGAAAAAAATTTCAATGCCAAGCGAGCATGGCCACGTGGTGCCGAGTTCGCATGTAGGCCATCCGAAAATGTTTTGGACAGCCTAGTTTCTCCCTGTATCCCTCTCTCTCTCTCTCTCTTTAAAATTTGGACGATCCCAAACACTTAAAAATTGTTCCGGTAACCGAGCGTGTTAGTATTTATTATTTGGTAAATGTATAACTACGTTTACAGAGATCGGATCATCTTATTTATTATTTGGCAAAGTTGAATTCAATAATTATCTCATCGTAGCATATGCAGGGCGTATGGTCCGTTTGTCTGACGCAACTAATGATGAAAGCTTATACTCTTATGATTCCATCTTACTAATGAAAAAGGGATCAATATATAATACTACGGCCGGCAATATATAATACTACGGCCGGCGATATATAATCCCCTGTAATATCGTAGTAAACAAACACTATGTGAAATCATATACCCGAGAATTATTCAAACCTTTGAAAAAATATTGGAAGGTCAGTTTCAATCAAATACTAATATCCAGTGAAACAAAAGCATCATTTTCTGTAAACAAAGTCCCTTATTATATTGGCTAAGCATTAGATTGAAAGGTCTACTCTTGGAATGTTGTCTTATTTACTTACAAGAAAAGATTGAAAGGTATTGTGAACATGAAAAAATATTGGAAGGTCAGCTCTTAGACTATCCATTTAATAAAACCACTCAATTCAGAAACAAATTGTTGATGGGATACCAAAGTCGTTATCCCAAAAACAAATTGGCCTCATTAATATCAACTGAACTGAAGAACAAAACAAAAAAGACAATACAAAATTTCACACTTGTTAATAAGTTGGATTTTCCAAAAGGGGCAAAGAAATCGGAACGGAGGTAAATCTTATTTGATAGATTTCAATTTATTTTATAATAAATAGTTACCAAAATCATAAAAAGAAAATTATAAATTAAAAAATATAAATAATATCTACAAAAGATTCAAATAGAATTAATAATGATAAACAAAATAGGGAGGGAGTACTCAACAGAAAGGGAAGTTAAGACATGGTCATCGGATGGTCAGATAAAGTTCGAGTGCCAATACCCTGCACTAGCACAAGAAAATGTCCGCCTCTAACTCTAACGTTCCAACTTCATTTCCATCGCTAAATGATCTCATTGTTCACTTCACTACAGTTATCTTATTTCTTCTTCCTATGGCCAGTTCGGATTATTTCCAATTCCGTAACTTTTATCCTGCTACAACCAACGGCAACGCACAGTATCAAGGAACTGCGGTGATGTCGGCTGGAGCAGTAGAATTCAACTATTCCGAAGGTAGCGTTGGTTGGGTGACATACGCACAGAATGTTCAGTTATGGAACGCCAAAACTGCAGCCCTCTCTGACTTCACCACCAATTTCTCCTTCACTATTGACACTCATGTGTCAGCCCAATACGGTGACGGACTCGCATTCTTTCTCGCTCCTGTCGGTTTTCAAATTCCGACAAACTCGGGAGGCGGGCTCCTAGGCCTTTTCAGCCCTGATTCACCAGAACATCAAATAGTGTTTGTTGAGTTCGACTCCTACTCGAATTATCAATGGGATCCCAATTATACTCATATCGGGATCAACCATAATGCTATTGGTTCACTCACTACGAATCCATGGAACGCTAGCTTGCACAGCGGAGAAAGATGTGAAGCTTCGATTACATACAATGGAAGTACAAAGAATTTGAGTGTGTTTTGGTCTTACGGGGAAAACTCTGATTCCAGTCTTTTTAACGAACTAGACCTAATGGACATTCTACCGGAGTGGGTCATGGTTGGATTTTCAGCATCGACCGGGTGTGCTGTGGAGAAAACAACGCTTGAATCATGGGCGTATAGCTCAAGTTTCGACACGAAAACAAGTGGAAAGCACACGAGAGATACCAAATTGATGGTTAGGATACCAGTTTCAGTGGGTGTTTTGACTTTTGGAGCATTGATATTGATAGGATCTGTGGTTGTAAGGAAAAGGAGGCGTGTTCCAAAGGAGAAAACAGAGAAAACTAACTTGACATCGATCAACGATGATCTAGAAAGAGGAGCTGGACCAAGGAGGTTTAGCTACGGCGATCTTGTTTCAGCTACTAACAACTTCTCGGCCGAAAGAAAATTGGGTGAAGGAGGATTTGGAGGTGTTTACAAAGGGTACTTAAATGATTTTGACAAGGCGGTAGCTGTGAAGAAAATTTCAAGGGGATCAAGACAAGGGAAAAAAGAGTACATAACAGAGGTGAAAATTATAAGCCGTTTGAGGCACCGAAATGTGGTGCAACTCCTCGGTTGGTGCCATGATCAAGGTGATTTCCTTCTCATCTATGAGTTTATGCCCAACGGAAGCCTTGACGCTCACCTCTTTGGGAAAAATATTACTCTCACATGGGTTGTGAGGTACAAGATAACTCTTGGTTTGGCCTCGGCATTGCTCTATCTACATGAAGAGTGGGAGCAATGCATTGTGCACCGGGACATCAAGCCAAGCAATATTATGCTAGACTCTAGATTCAATGTCAAGCTTGGAGACTTTGGGTTAGCCAGACTCATGGACCATGAACTCGGACCGCAAACAACAGGTTTAGCCGGAACTTTAGGGTACTTGGCACCGGAATATATAAGCACGGGAAAGGCAAGCAAAGAGGCAGATGTTTTCAGTTTTGGGGTGGTGGTTTTGGAAATCGCTAGTGGGAGAAAATCAATCTATCCTTCGGACGGACAATCACAAATAGGGTTGGTGCAGTGGGTTTGGAATCTCTACGGAAGAGGCCAAATTCTTTCTGCTGTTGATGAGAGACTAAAATCGGATTTCGATTCGATTGAAGTAGAGTGTTTGATGATTGTTGGGTTGTGGTGTGCTTACCCTGACCATAGCCTTAGGCCTTCAATAAGGCAAGCAATTCAAGTTCTTCATTTTGAGGCACCGATGCCGAATCTGCCTTTAAAGATGCCTGTTGCAATGTATCAAGTACCTAGTGCAGCAACCTCCACGTCTGAAGAACCACCGATAAATTCCAGTGAGCCGATGATAAGTTGTACAAGCATTGATATAGGTCGCTAAATCTTTTAAGTTATTATTTTTGTAATTATGGTGTCCAAGACATCGCAAAATTGGTCATCTGTTGTTCTATTCGAGTCTTAAAGAAGGGTTTTATCGTTGAAACAATGCTTGCGAAGTGTGTTCGAAATTGGAAATTCTTGAGTGTACTCTATTTATACATGTAGTCAACATGACAAAGTTAACAATCTCGAGTAATTGATCTAATTGTACAATATTTAATTTAGAATCAGGACCTTAAAATGTGAAAGAATTTTGAAAAAACATTATACAATTGTGCACTCACTATCCCCTTGATATGAACTGAAGATATCGTAGCGTTTGTTTAGAGCTCGTGATCAGACATTGATAGGTATCACAATTTTTGCGTTTTCATATTTATCGATCACCGATCAAGATAATTTTTGTAGTGAATGTTCTTCTCAACAAGAACTACAATATCTACAATTCAGATCAAAGGGATACCAAATGCACAATTGCATAATTTATTTTCAAAATTCTTTCAGATTATAGAGTCTTGATTTTGAATGAAAAATTAAAATAAATTAGATCAATCATTTATCAATATCCGATGGGTCTAATTTTTTACAAGTACACTCGATTAATTATTTTAAAACGACTAAGCGGTTCAAATAATTATTGTGAGACCCTGAAGTTAGCCCCATAGGACGACATGGAACAAATATAATTGTAAGTCCATGACTAACCCCCAAAACGTTGTTGTTTTGGGGGGCTCCACTACATATTGGATGACCAATTGGATGTAAGGGGGAAAATGATGGCGAAATGACAAGGACAGGGGTCTAATTGACGTTTATTGAAATTCAGGTGCTTATGAGACATTAAGTGCAAAGATCAGAGATTTTTTTTCAAATTTTCCTTGAGATGTAAACTTCTATTGATTATGAAACTGAAACTTGCTCCTTTTTAACGTAAGCGAAACAAAATGCATATACAATTGTTTGGAGCATAACCATAACATTTTCTCTAGCCAAAACTCCACTCTACCCTGAAAATTCCTCCCTATTTCCGAAAATGTTATCAATATATAGAGACTCCAAATCTGCATCAACTAGGAATAAACTTCTTTATGTTTCTTCTAACCAGTATTCATCCCGTATAATTTTGAGTGTTAGCAGGTTGCGCCATATTTGTATTCGTGTCAAAGAGTAGTAGATTGATGCAGGGCAGCCTCCGTTTACGAAATTAATTTGCAAGAAGAAAATACGAACACGTTTGAGCCAAACGTACTCCTTTGAACAAACAATTTTTGAAAATAATCTCATTCTTCTTTATTTATAAAGCACTGAATTTTGATGCCATCCCACAACTTATTTTATGTACTAGCAAATTTGGACCGAAAAGGAAACAGAAAAACATGAAGCTAAATCCTGGTAACTCTGTTTGGTTCTTTTACTTCTTTGCAATAGAAAATGATTGTGTGCGAGCGTGCCAGAGAGAGTTTCAATCTCCTCCCTCAGATTAATTTAGGAAAAACCAAATCTAATCAGGCGATTGTGTTTTATTGGTTCAATTACCTCAATTAAGAGGATTTTTCTTAATAAGTGAAGAAATGCAAACCAACAAACTTAGGAAATCAAAGAACAATAAAGAAACAAGATGCTTCGATTTATGAATCAAAGATAAAGTTACTTTGAAATCGTCTCCAACTTCAAATACAGAGTAACAGAACTTCGAACGAGTGATTGTTAGCAGGAAAGATATGTCAAAAAATCACAACAGTTTTTTAAAAGAAGATGGCTAAAGCAAAGCCCCACCGCAAAGGTGATGACCTCGCGGAAGAACACGACAAAATAACAGGTACCCTAAACAAGGGATGTATTGTGTAAGAGAAGCACCATCTACTAGAAGTTCACCCCTCGCGAGACCCTTGGCAAAGGGGATAGGCATGACGGGAAGGAGTAAACACTTACATGAACAAGCGTATTGAGCTTGCGACTATACCTGACCAAAAGGCAGGGGTAGGGAAGTCAATACGAGTCTCGAGTTAGGTTTTGGCGTGAGCTAAAGGGCTCGCAACCATGGCCAAGAGAACGGGAATTGGGGAGATACAAGTGGCTTGGTGGCTTCTTAGGGATTAAGGCTCGCCGTGAAGGAAAGGCGTGCACTGGATAGGCCAAGGGAATCTTCCTAACGGCTAGTGACGTC
This sequence comes from Vaccinium macrocarpon, assembly GCA_022606695.1. Classification (NCBI taxonomy): domain Eukaryota; kingdom Viridiplantae; phylum Streptophyta; class Magnoliopsida; order Ericales; family Ericaceae; genus Vaccinium; species Vaccinium macrocarpon. The sequence goes on along the minus strand of CM040180.1, from coordinate 38,422,096 downwards.
ACCCACGTTGTCCAGGTATACGGAGAAAAGCACGTGTCATCATATTATTGGGAAAATGTTTGCAGCCTAATGATTGGGTGCAGATCCCTATAAATACGGGACACTCCTTCACAAATTATGAGAGAGATTGATTCATCCCCAAGGCACAAAAACTCTAGAGAAAGAAAGTAATTCAGAGCTCTGGAATCAAGAACATTGTTCTTTCTGGTACTTGCAAACCCACCTTTCTTCTACAACTGTGATATAAGGATGATGATGATCTAGGAAGGAATGGATGGAATATTGCTACCTTCTCTTTTTGTATATCTGGCTTAATCCTTCACCCCTCCACTCACTCTCTTATTCATTGTTTGACCATTAGTTATTGTTTTCCTCTCCAAGTTAATTTAATTTGATTTGGATTCTCTTTCTGCTAAGAACCTAACCTACAATTTTCACAAGCCTTTTTTCGGAATGCTCAAGCGTCAGAACACGATCTTTTGCATAGCCAGAGGCTGTCCCATCCCCAAGATCTGCGTAAAAAGGAGACCTCCCGCACAATGTTTTAGATCATCTCTCATGGTCTCATACACTTCGGAAATGATTTAGACCATCTCTCATGCTTTTATACACTTCAAAAATCGTTTATACACTGTGCTAGCCTTAAAATAAGTTTCCAAACCCCTGCTGAAATAGCCTAGGAAAAGCCTGGAAAAACCCTCGTAGCCATAACCCTTGTAAAGATACGGCTAGGTAGTGTTCCACTGCACTTTTTAGGCCGTAGTTCTGCCTGATTCCTGATAAAAACCCGGGTAATTCTCCTAGTTCCTAACAGAGTTCTGTCTTATTTTCAATAAAACTCAGAGCAATGTCCCAATTCCTGCCAGAGTTCTTCCAAACATTTTGTGAGCAATTTCACAGTCCTGCAAGAATTCTACCCGCAATGCGAATTGATTACATGAAATCCATTCAATCCCTGCAAAAATTTCATCTGGACTATACATATGATCACCTTTGTCAATATGTGTTGCATTCAATAATGAGAAAAATGATAACCTCATTGGCGTGGTAGATAATCAGTAAAAGGTACATCAATATACAAAATTCGAATAAATTCTGTCTATTATAATATATGCGAAGTATATTCATATCAATCCGTGAGATGTGTATCAAAATTTTAACTTGTTAGGCATCATATGTGTATTATTCATTGCCTAATGGGCGGTATTAGCAAGACCCACATAATTTTATCAATACAGTTTGTGTTCATGTGTTGCGTATGGTGATAAACTAATAGATACATTAGTTTGACTCGATTGAAAGTAAAAGCATATGCAATTCCTTCAGACTACTAGTGATGGAATTAATAATAGCATACCCCTCAACTGTAAAAATCAAGTCTGACTGTCAATACCGATGGGTTTGTACTATGTACAGAATATGCATAGATCCTATGTGTCTGCCCTGTCTCGACCGCACGAGTTGTTGCCATCGCCAAGGATTGAAATAGGGTTTCTTTACCAATACAAAGACGACAGCTTCTCACGATTCTCTTCTGAGTTGGTTATCTAATGGGCCCACCTCGAGTCCCACACAGAATCTGAAACGTTCATTTTTAACCTATTGCGCAAAACAAATTAATTAGATATTAGCGAGTAGTTCACAAGGTTCTACAAGATGCTAGTTGATACCAAGTCGGTCGGCTACCGACCAGTGACTAGGGGATTAATCAGTTAGTCAAATTTTCTTTTCCTTTTTTTAAAAATATATATATATTCTCCTCCCTCTTTTTGAGTTTTGGGTAAGTAGAATAACATAAGTAGAACAAATCAACAAATAAAAACATGTACTAAAACCAAATAGTTAGTCAATTGTTATGTGTGTGTGTTCTGTGTTCAGTATATCTATATTGTCGTATATAGTACATACTGAACACACAAGTTACAGGCAACAGAAAAAGAGAGACTCACCAATGAAGAATGATCGTCGATTTAGGGTTACCAGTCAGGCTCATTGATCCTCGTCATCATCGTCTCTTTCGTCACTTGAACAACATCGTCGACTCACAAGATTTAGGTTTCCTTTCTGTCTTCATAATATTTATATTTACAGTTACCCCCGTGTATAACTTTAGAATTACAAGAGTTAACTGATTTCTTTTAAATTTTAAAAACTCCTTTTTTTTTCCCCTGCAAATAGTCACCATTTCTCTAATTTGCATAATCTGGCAACTAATCTGACTAGCCGATTAGTCGGCGATTAACTCCGACTGACGACTGATTAATCCTCAGGCCGATAAATCAAAACAATTATAAGGGAATTGGGTCGGTCAAGTCCTGACTAGCAACTTGCTACCGGCCAACTTTTCAAACAATGGTAGTTGATTGTTTCGTTCAATTTTTTGATTTACAATTTTGGACTACAAATTGTGAAGTAAAAATTGTAAGAATTGATCAAGCACTTTTGATATCCGATTTAATTGGTACTTGCAAGACAATGTTACAAGACTACAAAATAAAATGATCAGATTTTTTGTGAGGACCCTAGGTAGATTCTATGCATAGGGTTTGTACATTTTATGTACCAGCCCATCAGTTGCAGTAAAGTTATTGACACAAACCTCCATCCTGTTATGAATCGGCCAAACAAACAATACACACCAACACAAATAAACCGAAACAAAGAACACAAATAATTTACGTGGTTTCCCAAAATCGGGTACGTCCACGGGAGAGAACACTTTTCACTATATTGGATGAAATACAATGAGATAAAAAAATACCCAGCCCAATCCCACACTCACTAGTATTTTTTTTATCTCTCACACACTCACCAATTTGCTCACACAATATATCTTAACACACTATAATTTTCTCTCTCTCTCTCTCTCTCTCTCTCTCTCTCTTTTCTCTTCTCTGCTCTCATACACGGCACACACATGCTACATATAAATACAATAGAGAGGAAGATTCTAGAGGCAGCAACAAATTCCCTTGGGACTACCAAGGCTCTCCCACTCTAGCTTTCAATTTCCAGAGCATCTCAAGACACCAACAGCTATAGCATTAATAGCCTTCCACCAAATCTTTGACTTCTTTATCTTTCTTTTCATTTTTCTTACTTCATTTATTTCCTTTTCTTTTTCAATGGAACCATTTAACTTGGGAAAAACCCAACAAACACCCCCTTTTTCCAAGTGAAATGCACCCCCTCGCTCGGCGCCTATCCGAAAACATCCGAGACCAAATTTGGTGCAAAAGTGACCCTTTTTCTTGAACCCAATTTCTGTTCATCAACCTTTCCAAAACCCATCACTTGAGCTACTTCTTTTTCCATCTTGCTCTCCACACATAGAGATTCATTTGCTTGCGCCTTTACACGCCACACTTGTGCAACCCGACGCCCATAATTTTTTCTTGCTCAGTACCCAAAATTTGTACGCCTCACGTCAATGCGACCTTGGAGCATATACAAATTTCCCAATAATTTTCCTTGCAACACCATTTTCTCATTTTTAAACACCTCAAGAACTCCATCACTTGATGCAAACCGACAACCATTGGAATGTAACATTCCCAATGAAATCAAATTTTTCCTTAATCCCGGAACATGTCGGACTCCGGTCAATCTCACAAACCTTCCATCGGCCATCCGGAACCGTACCGTACCAATGCCAACAACCTTATTCACCGTGTTGTTCACCATCCTCACATTACTTTTATCACAATTCTCATACGAGTAAAAATAATTTCTATTTGAACACATATGAAAGGAACAACCGGAATCCATAACCCAACCAAAATTATCCATACCTTCGCAAGTCACTGAAAGCAAATCACCATCATCTTTGACAAAATTCTCAACCACCGCCGCTTCGGAATTTTCCTTCCCTTTCTTCTTCTCTATCTTTGCTTTGAGTTTTGGGCAAAACTTCATTATGTGCCCCTCTTCTTCACAAAAATAACATTTCCTATTATCAACCCATCGGGACTCACCACCTCGGGATTCACCACCCCAGTGAAAGTGTGAACGCCCCCTTGATTGTGAACGAGACCTCCAATTCGATCCACCTTGCCTCTCGATTTTCCTACCCCGGTCTTGACCACTATTGGATGCAACCACAACACGCTCCTCCGAAAAACTTACGCTCTCCTTCCTTCGCATCGACTCATGGGATAGGAGAGTAGCAATAACCTCATCTAGCTTGAGCGTATCCTTCCCGTACATCAAGGTAGTCCGAAGATGCTCATATGACGGCGGCAACGAAACCAACAAGAGTATCGCTTGATCTTCCTCTTCGATCTTTGCACCAATGGCATCCAACTCAAGTCATTAGCCATTGAACTCATCCAAATGCTCATTAAAGTTTCCTCCTTCGGACATGTTTAACCCATATAGTTGTTTCTTTAACGACAACCGATTCGTTAAAGACTTCGACTTGTACCGACTCTCCAACTTTGCCCAAAGTTCCGCCGGATCCGTTTCATTTATGACTTCCCGAAGCGTGCTATTTCCGAGATACAATTGGATCGTGCTATTTGCAAGCTCTCTCATCTCCTCCCATTTAGCATCCGTCACATCCTCCGGCTTTTCGGATTTTTTCTTAAGTGTCTTCGCCAAACCTTCTCTTATCAACATTTTCTTCACCCTTTGTTGCCAAAGAGTAAAATCATTGTGACCGTTGAAAAGCTCAATAGCAAACTCGGTGCTTTTTCTCGCCATACCGTAGCTTCCCACCATACTGTAGCTCTGATACCACTTATTCTAAATCGACCAAACAAACAATACACACCAACACAAATAAACCGAAACAAAGAACACAAACAATTTACGTGGTTCCCCAAAATCGGGTACGTCCACGGGAGAGAACACTTTTCACTATATTGGATGAAATACAATGAGATAAAAAAATACCCAGCCCAATCCCACACTCACTAGTATTTTTTTATCTCTCACACACTCACCAATTTGCTCACACAATATCTCTTAACACACTACAATTTTCTCTCTCTCTCTCTCTTTTCTCTTCTCTGCTCTCATACACGGCACACACATGCTACATATAAATACAATAGAGAGGAAGATTCTAGAGGCAGCAACAAATTCCCTTGGGACTACCAAGGCTCTCCCACGCTAGCTTTCAATTTCCAGAGCATCTCAAGACACCAACAGCTATAGCATTAATAGCCTTCCACCAACTCTTTGACTTCTTTATCTTTCTTTTCATTTTTCTTACTTCATTTATTTCCTTTTCTTTTTCAATGGAACCATTTAACTTGGGAAAAACCCAACACATCCGATCGTATATCACACACTTTGTAAAATCATATACCCAATGAGTATTTAATCTAGCCCGTAAAACTTTAATCCAAGCACTAAATATGGCAGGGCATTGGAATATATGATCCAAACTGTACCTCAAACAGATACTACTCGGGTGGAATATACGATCCATTCCATGGCTCATTCGGTCAAACAAACAGATGCTTTGCTCTAAAAAAAATTCTTGTAACATTACTTCACACATAGTTTTATTTATTAGCTACACATAAGATTGAAAGATATGTTCTATGAATATTTCCGAAGTATCCAAAAAAAAATGAAACATGTTCTATGAACTCTGGTTCGTCTGCTATCTCAATCAGTGTTCTAAAATAAGGTCTAGAAGGCTGACTACTTGCCACTTAGGTGCTAGAAAGACCCTTTCCGACTAGCCTGACTAGACTGACTATCTCGAGTATCCCGACTAATTGCCCGACTCAGCGCCGAGTACTCAGCCTTGGAAGCTAGAAGGTGCCCGGCCGCCCTGGGAGCGCCCAGTGAGTTTTAAAACCTTGCTCTCAATGACATTTCCAGTTACCAAAAGAAAGTGGATTGAAAGATCAGTTCCTAGACTTGGTCAAAATAAATTTATCAAATCTTCTCCTGGGACCCGGGGGGTTCCACGCATGGGGTTTGTTCATTTTCTGTACCAACCCACCAATACCGGTAGAGTTATTGACACAAACCTCCATCGTATGATAGAATCATATACCCAATAAATATTTAATCTAGTCCGTAAAACTTTTAACCAAGCACTGAAAATGGCCGAGCATTGCAATATATGATACAATCCGTAGCTCATAATCGGTCAAGCAAATAGATTCTACTCGGGCATTGGAATATATGATCCAATCTGTAGCTCGTAGTTGATCAAACAAACAGATGCTTTGCTCCAAAAACAAGTTCTTCTAACTAACTTTGTACATAGTTTTATTTATTACCTGCAAGCGTAAGATTGAAAGATAAGTTCTTTGAACTTTGGTTCATCTGCTCTTTCAATGAAATTTCCAGTTATTAATAGAAAGTGGATTGAAAGATCAGTTCCTAGACTCAAGGGGGTCTAGACAGGGCAAAAAAGTGGATCGAAACTTTCGTTCATCGGCTAGTTTTTCTAGTACTGAAGTACCGTTGAATATATTTAGTCATTCTTTATGTTACCATCCTTTCCTTCCACCGAAACTTCTACTATGTACTAAACAAAAAGGGCAGTTGAAACTTTCTCATCAAGATATTAGACGAGTTAATCTCAACGTGTTGACAAATTGGTCTGGTCTTGAGATTTAGGGGTTTACTCTTAGCTAAGGTATTAGGTTTGATTCTCCTTGCCAACAAACTCTTGGGCTGCCGGGAGTTATGACTGGTTGTTATCTCAAAGGCCTCGGAATCAGTCGAGATACACAGAAGATGGCCAGAACATCTCATTATATATAAAAAAAAATACTAGACAAGTTTCAAGTTTCAACATCAAAAGGTTGTATAAATTAGTGCCAATATCCTGCACTAGCTTAAGAAAATGGCTGCCTCTACCTCTGACATTCCAACTACATTTCCATCACCAACTGCTCAAATTAGTCTCTTCACTGCACTAATCTTACTTCTTCTTCCAATTGCTAGTTCAGATTATTTCCACTTCTCTAACTTTTCCCAGGCTACAACTGACGTACTCTACTAGGGAGAGACGTTGGCTGGAGGAGTAGATTTCAACTCAGTGATTTACACCGCACCGAGGGTTCAGTTATGGGACTCCGCAACAGGGACCATCTCTGACTTCACCATCAATTTCTCCTTCATTATTGACACCCTAGAGTCAACCAATTATGGCCACGGGCACGTTTTTTTCCTTGCTCCGGTCGGATTCCAAATCCACCCTAACTCGGCTGGTGGGTTCCTGGGCCTCTTCAACACCACAACTAGCAATTCAGCAAAAAATCAAATGGTGACAGTTGAGTTCGACTCCTACCTGAATCCTGAGTGGGATCCTGCGTACGAGTACATCGGGATAAATAACAACTCGATTGGTTTGGTTGTTACAAGTCCATGGAAAGCAAGCTTGTACAGCGGTCTAACATATCATGCTTCGATTACATACAATGCAAGTACAAAGAATTTGAGTGTGTTTTGGTCTTACGAGGGGAACTCTAATTTGCAAGGCAATTCAAGTCTTTCTTACAAAATTGACCTAATGGAGATTCTACCGCAGTGGGTCATTGTTGGATTTTCGGGCGCGACTGGGCAGTATATGGAGAAACATACACTTGAATCATGGGAGTTTAGCCCAAGTTTTGACACAACAACGATGACTGGGAAGCGCACAAACGACACCAAATTGATAGTTGGGATACCAGTTGCGGTGGGTATTTTGATTTTTGGAGTGGTGATATTTATAAGATCTGCAATTGTAAGGAAAAGACGGCGTGTTCGAAGGGCAAAAACAGAGAAAACCAACTTGACGTCAATCAACGAAGACCTAGAAAAAGGAGCCGGACCAAGGAGGTTGTCGAATGCACATCTTGTCTCGGCCACAAGCAACTTCTCGGCTGAAAGAAAGTTGGGTGAAGGAGGATTTGGGTGTGTTTATAAAGGGTACTTAAACGACTTAGGCATAGCCGTAGCTGTGAAGAAAATTTCAAGGGGGCCTGGACAGGGCAAAAAATAGTACATAACAGAAGTGAAGATTATAAGTCGGTTGAGGCACCGGACTTTGGTGCAACTCATTGACAAAGGCGAGTTCCTTCTCGTCTACGAGTTTATGCCCAATGGAAGCCTCGACGCTCACCTCTTTGGCAAGAAGATTCCTCTCACTTGGGCACTGAGGTACTAAATAACTCTTCGTTTGGCCTCAGCATTGCTCTATCTCCACGAAGAATGGGAGCAATGCGTGGTGCATCGGGACATCAAGTCAAGCAATGTTATGCTAGATCATTGAAGATTCAATGTCAAGCTCAGAGACTTTGGGTTGGCCCGACTCATTGACCACGAGCTTGGACCACAAACAACTGCCTTAGCGGGAACATTAGGGTACTTGGCACCAGAATATATAAGGACATGCAAGGCAAGTAAAGAGGCAGGTATTTTCAGTTTCGGGGTGGTAGTGTTGGAAATCGCTATTGGGAAAAAATCAGCCAACTTGACAGATGGAGAATCAGAAATAGGGTTGGTGGAGTGGGTTTGGGATCTCTATGGAAGAGGCCAAATTCTTTCAGCCCTTGATGAGAGACTAAAATCAAATTCCGATCCGAAGGAACTCAAGGAAGTAGAGTGTTTGATGATTGTGGGGTTGTGGTGTGCATACCCTGACCACAGCCTTGGGCCATCAATAAAGCAAGCAATTCAAGTACTTCATTTTGAGGCAGCAATGCCTAATCTGCCTATGAAGATGCCAGTTCCAGTGTATCATGTACCTAGTGCAGGAACCTCCAGGCCTGAAGAACCGCTGATTCATTCTCGTCAGGAGAGTATAAGTTGTTCAAGCATCGAAATGGGTCGTTAAATCTTATTTACTTAATCACCGAAGGTGTCCAAGACATCACGAAATAGATTGTTGTAGTTGTTCTATTAGAGCACAATAGTTAATACCCTTTGTGTACTTTGAATAAAGAAGGGTTGTATCACTAAATCCATGCTTACTAATGTGTACTAATTTTGATACTCTTGATTAGTGTAAGTCAATATGATAAATATAACAATCTGAGTAACTTTTCTCATCGTGATTGTTTTCCTTCTTGCATTTTTGTAATGCCTTGATTTCCACCAGCATCGATTAAAAACATTATCAATGATTTCATGTTAAAAATCACATTCCATAAAGAAATTCGAAACTTAGTTTGATTACAATTTACAACCCAGTTTAAGTGTACACTTAAGTTTTGCCATAATAATGTTACATTTTGAAATTCTCCAAGTACTTTGTTAATATAATGACAGAGCTCTACAAGTGTGGAATTCAATGCTCAACCGGTTACTCCTTGGGAATGGAGTTGTACTATGGCTGATATGGCCCTCCTCTGTCTTCAACACCTGGCGTTGAATACCATGACAACGTAATACCATGAGCCAAACACGTTCAACAGATATATTTCTACCCTCTAACACATACATTACATAGCAAGTAAAATAGTAAAGTAACACGCAATTTAAAAGAACACATAGCTGTTTAATTATTTATCAGGCCATTAACCGATGTGCAATCTTATTAAGATCTCTGCCTCGGGTACTTTTCCTCCTCTAATTATGACCATGGCATAATACAACTCTCTCTCATTGCTTGTCCTAACACTGATCGGGATAAAAACATCTATGTTATCCATGTCCATCTCAAGGCACACTCCATTCCCCGAGATGCACCCATAGTAAATGATGCAGAACAAGTAGCGGCTCAATTCTATGATCAGTTGGACCGGTCGAAGCCTAAGAGGCCCAAACAACTCTTAATTGAAAATTGTCAAATTCGGTAATTTATTGACGAGCCCGGAATATGCCCAAATTTGGTGGGCTGAAGTAAAATCGCTTTGCGATCAATATGCACATCCGTAATCATGACTGATGGTGGATTTCGGCCAAATTCATTCATTTAGGCCTTCAATTTAGTAATTTTACTATTTTAGGTAATAATTAGATTACGAATTACTCTTAGCATGTAATTCTGTTTACGTTGTTTCCAATTGGTAATATCTTATTTTTCTTTCTAGTTTTCAATTTTGGGAGTTTTCCCAATTTTTGGGATACTTTAATTTTTAGGTAAGTTTTGCTAAGGTTTGCTAGTTTTCCCCATAAAAGGGCATGTAACCTCTATTATTGGGCAGCTTTTAATCAAATATAATTCTGAGTTATATCTCTTTCTTCTTGTGGATTCAATAACCTCGTGGATTCGAGACCTATTCTCGTTTGAACTAGTACGCAACTAGTTTCTTGTGGATTCCGCTGCGTCGAATGGTATCAGGGCAAGATTGTTTCTGGCTCGATGGCACCTAACAAAGTTGATGACACAACCCGTGACGTTGCTCAGGGGCTTGCTGATCTAAGGGCGACGATAGAAGAACAACGAACTCAGTTGACAGGGCTTCGTGAATTTCGTGACCAAACAAGAACTCAATTGATGGAAATTCAAGAAATGCTACGACAGCTACAGTTGACTCTTCGCCAAAACCAGAGACCAGCAGAGGTTGAAGAGAATCGTGCGGTGGGATTTGCCCAACGTCGTTCTCTTAACCAGGATCGGGAACACGCGGTGGGATTTGCCCAACGCCAGCCCGATAACCGGATTGTAGTCGGGAGACGCCCGGCTAATTATGCAGACAGCGAAGAAGATTTAGAACCAGAAGGAGAAGCGAGGGAAAACCATCCGCAAGAACGACCACAACAATTGTTCAACGAATATCGTGTGAAGGTGGACCTTCCCACGTTCAGAGGTAATCTCGAAATTGAAGGGTTCTTGGACTGGCTTTCGGAGGTTGATCGGTTCCTTGACATGATGGGAATTCTAGACTCAAAGAGGGTCAAGGTGGTCGCTTACAAACTGAAAAGTGGCGCTGCAGTTTGGTGGGACCAGTTGAAGATGAAGCGACGAAGGCAAGGATGGGATTCTGTGCGAACGTGGCGCAGGATGAGACAACTCATGATGGACAAGTTTTTACCCCCTGATTATGAGCAGCACCTTTTTCATGCCTAACAAAACTGCAGACAGGGGAACAAATCTGTGTTTGATTACACGGCTGAATTTAATCGACTCGCAGATCGTAATAATCTGTACGAGTCAGACGGACAGAAGGTAGCCAGGTATCTTAATGGATTGAAGCAGTCGATACGGGATCAGATTGGGTTGCAAACAGTGTGGGATGTGGATGAAGCCTACAACTTAGCATTGAAGGCCGAGCGGTTGAAGCGCGGATGAAAACTAGCATACTCGTGGATACCGTCAGAATGACGCCGTAATCGGCCCATTCCTCCTGAATCTAGGGGGAAGTCGACGTTTCAACCAAAGGCTGTAGAAGGTGATGGAGCAAAATTAGGAGGTGGCAATCGGAAGCGCCCAAAGCCAGGCGGGGCAAAGAAGGCGCCAAATCCTTATGCCAAGCCCATGCCTGAGAAGTGCTACAGGTGTCAAAGGCCTGGTCATCGTTCTAGTAATTGTCCAGATCGAAAGTTAGCCTTGGCAGAGGAAAAAGAAGAAGAAGCTGAAGGAGTAGTGGGTGACTGAAATGAAGAGTATGAAGTTGACTATGCCGAGGAAGATGGGGATCGAGTCAACTGCGTGGTGCAAAGGGTGCTGTTTGCGCCAAAATCAGATGATCACACTCAGCGTCACAACATCTTTCGGTCAATAAGTCGCTCAATCAACCGTAAGGTGTGTGACCCGATTGTAGATAGTGGCATTTCTTGAGAATTTTGTGGCAAAAAGACGGTGGACCATTTGAAGTTGCCGATTTGAGCCCCATCCTTCACCTTACAAACATTGGATGGATCAAGAAGGGCCCAACAGTAAAGGTAACCGAAGTTTGTAAAATTCCCCTTTCCATTAGAAAATTTTATAGGGCTGAGGTTGCTTGTGATGTTATTGAGATGAATGCTAGCCACATACTATTAGGTAGACCCTGACAGTTTGATGTGGACGTGGTGTACAAGGGTCGTGACAACATCTACTCTTTTAATTGGGAGGCCCGTAAGGTTGTTATGATTCCTTCCAATCAAAAAGTGTTTGTCAAGCCAAAGGTGCAGCAACCATCGTTTCTAACAGTTGCCAGTTCAGAAGCTTATTTTGTGATAGATTTTAAGGAGTCGAAACAGATTTATGCTATGGTGGTAAAATCGTTGGTGTTAGAGGATAAGAGCATGGCTGCAGTTGTTGTACCTAAGAAGATACAGCCCTTGTTGGAGGAATTTGAGGAGTTAGTTATAGATGACGTGCTAAACGAGCTTCCGCCAATGAGGGACATTCAACATTAGATTGACTTGGTGCCTGGGGCAAGTCTGCCCAATTTACCACACTATCGAATGAGTCCGAAGGAGAATGAGATTATGAGAGAAAAGGTAGAGGAGTTATTGCAGAAGGGCCATATACGAGAAAACTTGAGTCTTTGTGGGGTTCCAGCGTTGCTGACACCAAAGAAAGATGGGAGTTGGCGTATGTGTGTGGACAGTCGTGCCATCAACAAGATCACCATTCGGTATAGGTTTCCAATACCTAGGCTGGATGATATGCTAGAAATGTTGGATGGGTCCAAGTGGTTTTCCAAGATTGATCTACGAAGTGGGTACCATCAGATTTGTATCCGACTTGGCGATGAGTGGAAGACTGCGTTCAAAACCAAGGATGGCCTCTATGAATGGTTGGTTATGCCTTTCGGCCTTTCTAATGCTCCAAGTACTTTCATGCGGGTGATGAACCAGGTGTTGAGACCTTTCACGGGAAAGTTTGTCGTCATTTATTTCGACGACATACTTATCTACAGCAAAACAGAGGATGAGCACGTGGGGCACGCGGCGCCAAGTATTGTTGGTCTTTGCAAGAAAATAAGTACATACATACAACTCAAGAAGTGCGGTTTCTTGACAAACGACTTTATTGTTCTTAGGCTATGTGGTGAGTGTCCGGTATACATGTGGGCCGAGGACAAAGTTCGCCATTCGTGGATTGGCCAATTCCCAAGCTTGATTCATCGAGGTGCGGAGTTTCCATGGATTGGCCACTTTCTATAGGCGATTCTTTCGAAATTTTAGCACCATTGTAGCGCCGATCACCGAATGGTTGAAGAAAGGGAAGTTCTTGTGGGGAGAAGCAGCGAACAACAGTTTTACGGTGATTAAGGAGAAGCTGTGCATTGCTCCAGTTCTAGCTTTACCTAGCTTCGAGAAAGTTTTTGAGGTTGAATGTGATGCTAGTGGAGTTGGTATTGGGGCTGTTCTTTCCCAAGAAAAGTTTAACGTGGCCTTCTTCAAATGAGAAGTTGTTGAAGCAAGGCGTATGGAGCACTTATGACCAAGAGTTCTATGCAGTGGTTCGTGCTCTCAAACATTGGGAGCATTATCTAATTCAAAGGGAGTTTGTGTTATACACTGACCATCAAGCACTAAAGTTCATCAATAGTCAAAAGAAGCTGGATAGTATGCATGTGCGGTGGGCCACTTTTATTTAGAAATTTTCTTTTACCATTCGGCACAAGTCTGGGGTGACAAATCGAGTGGCTGATGCATTGAGTCGTCAAGCCAAGTTGTTGGTGACTTTAACCCAAGAGATTGTGGGTTTTGAGTTCTTGAAGGAGTTGTATCCAAGGGATGAGGATTTCAAAGAGATTTGGGTAGTGTGCGTTCAGAATCGACCTATTGACTTTCATGTTACTGATGGGTATTTATTTCGTGGTAATCGGCTTTGTATACCAAGGACTTCATTGAGGGAGAGCTTAATCCGAGACCTTCATGGTGGAGGATTGAGTGGTCATTTGGGAAGAGACAAAACAGTTGCAAGCTTGGAGGAGAGGTATTTCTGGCTACAATTGAAGAGGGATGCTGGAAATTTTGTGCGCAGATGCTATACATGTCAGGTATCTAAGGGTCAGTCTCAAAATACTGGTCTTTATACACCTTTACCTATTCCTAATAATATTTGGGAAGATTTGTCTATGGATTTTGTGTTGGGACTGCCTCGTACTCAGCGTGGTATGGATTCTGTGTTTGTAGTAGTAGACAGGTTTTCTAAAATGGTGCATTTTATTACGTGTCGCAAGACATCCGATGCATCTCATGTGGCCTGTTTGTTCTTTAGAGAGGTGGTACGTTTGCATGGGGTTCCACAGTCTATTACTTCTGACAGGGATGTGAAGTTCCTTAGTCACTTTTGGGTCACTTTGTGGAAGATGCTTGGGACTTCACTGAAGCGGAGCTCTACCGCGCATCCACAAACTGATGGTCAAACAGAGGTGACTAACAGGAACTTGGGCAATTTGATTCGAAGCATATGTGGGGACAAGCCAAGGCAATGGGATAATGCATTACCACAAGCTGAGTTTGCCTTCAACAGCGTAGTTCACAGTGCCACGGGAAAATCACCTTTTTCCTTGGTTTATGTGATGCCTCCAAAGCAGGTAGTGGATTTAGTCCATCTTCCGCAGGGTTCTGAAGTTAGCGTTGCGGCTGAGGCAATGGCTAAGCAGTCCCAAGAGGTGATTGATTACGTGAGGCAAAAGTTGGTTGCGACAAATGCAAAAAACAAGGCAGCTGCAGACAAGGGTAGGCGTGTTAAACTGTTCAACGTAGGTGATGAGGTGATGATTTTTCTAAAGAAGAAGAGGTTTCCCGTCGGCACCTACAGCAAGTTACAGCCAAGGATGTATGGTCCGTACAAGATTTTGAAGAAAATCAGGGACAATGCTTATGTGATTGATCTTCCCAAGTCCATACAGATCTCCAATGTGTTCAACGTTGCGGATATTTTTGAGTATCAAGAGGAGGAGCTGCTCTATCCAGATTTGAACTCGAGATCAAGTTCTTTCGAAGAAGAGGAGATTGATGCAGAACAAGTAGCGGCCCAATTCTATGATCAGTTGGACCGGTTGAAGCCTAAGAGGCCCAAACAACTCTTAATTGAAAATTGCCAAATTCGGCAATTTATCGACGAGCCCGGAATAGGCCCAAACTTGGTGGGCTGAAGTAAAATCGCTTTGCAATCAATACTCACATCCCTAATCGTGACTGATGGTGGATTTCGGCCAAATTCATTCATTTAGGCCTTCAAATTAGTAATTTTGCTACTTTAGGTAATAATTAGATTACGAATTACTCTTAGCGTGTAATTCTGTTTACGTTGTTTCCAATTGGGAATATCTTATTTTTCTTTCTAGTTTTCAATTTTGGGAGTTTCCCCAATTTTTGGGATACTTTAATTTTTAGGTAAGTTTTGCTAGGGTTTGCTAGTTTTCCCTATAAAAGGACATGTAACCTCTATTATTGGGCAGCTTTTAATCAAATATAATTCTGAGTTATATCTCTTTCTTCTTGTGGATTCAAGAACCTCGTGGATTCGAGACCTATTCTCGTTTGAACTAGTACGCAACTAGTTTCTCGTGGATTCCGCTGCGTCAGTAAATACCCAAGCTTCCAACTCTATGACATATAAAACGATGAACACGGTACATTTAATTAGGATTAGAACGGTCTAGAGGTATCTACCTCCACTCCAAAAGTATCAAGGCTGGATTTTGCAAAATGGAGGAAAATTGGTGGTGGAGGTGGCCACAACAATGGAGGACTCTAGCGGTGCCTGTAGTTAATGGTGATGGATGTCATCTACTCCTTGCTCCTTCTCCTCCTTCCTCCTTTCCAAGAATTCCCTTACTCTCACATACTTAGGCACAAGCTCACACTTTTACAGAGTTTTGTTAACTCTCTCTCTCTCTCTCTCTAGGAGCAACCTTTATTTGGTTAGTGTAGCATTAGGATTATGGTCAAGACTTGCTAATTAATCTAGTCACACTACAAGCATAGACACACAATCACATAATTACTACTCTAGTGCAATAAAAAAATGCAATTATATAATTCTTTAAAAGAAGTAGGGTTATTACAATAGTTTATGTCTGTGTCACTTGACTAGCTACAAAGATGGGGTCTTTAAAGAAGAATCATAAACTTGGAGTATTGCCCATACTGGGTAAAGGAACCCAATCAGTAACTTATAGTACCGCAGAAGACGACACTCAAAGATTTGAAAAGAACGGATAATAGAGCGTTGTTCCAAATATTTCAAAGTGTGGATGAATCACACTTTGAGAAGATTTCTGCTGCCACCACCTCGCATGAAGCCTAGGAAATCCTTCAGAGTTCACACCGAGGGGTTGAGTGAACCATCAAGGTTCGGCTCCAAGTATTGAGGGGGGAGTTTGAGAATTTGGAGATGTATAACAATGAGTCAGCGTCCAAGTACTTTACGCGAACTATGACCATTGTTAACCAATTGATACGGTATGGAGATAAGATGGAGGATATTCGAGTTATGGAGAAAATACTTCGGTCATTGGATCCAAAATTCGACAACATCGTTGGTACTGTTGAGGAGGCCACAGACCTCAACACCTTGACCGTAGATGAGTTGTTGGCCACGTTGGAGATCCACAAGCAGAGGATCAACAAGAGGTTGTCCACGATAGGGCAGGAGCATGCTCTGCAGGTTATGGTTAGGAGTGTCGCATGAGGAGGTGGAGGAATGGTACATAGAGGTAGAGGACGAGACCGTGGACGTGGTCAAGCCCGAGGTAGAGATGGTAGAAATTTTCAAGGTGGAAGAGGAATAGAGGAAAATGTGCACAAAGTGAGAGGGAGAAATGGAGGTAGACGAGCGAGAGGGAGAATGAGAGGCATCGATAGGAGTCAGGTGTAGTGTTATTGCTGTAATGAGTATGGTCACTTTAGCAGAGAGTGTGCAGCGCATGTGGAGTGTTATGAGTGTGGTGAATACGGTCATTACAATTATGACTGCACGGCAGAGGATGCAGATGGTGAAGTTGGGGAACACGCAAATGTTGCGGTGGAAAAGGTTGACGCAACGGTACTTCAAGAAGAGGTGATTGAAGGTGAGGTGAAAGGGAATGTGCTGTAAGGTGCGTGCGAGCTATGCGGTGACATGCACAATTAAGGGGGGATGTTGAAAGAATTAATTGGTGCATGTGTGATGTGTGAGATCCGGAGACAGGGAGTTAAGAGAGGGCCGTCATTTTGGCCAGAGATATTGAATATGTGTAGTTGAGTTTTTAGATCTGTGTGGCTATTGTTTACGTGTATTTGCTATAAGTATGTGCGTCCGTGTATTTGTATTTGTGTGCTTGGGAGTTCATTTTGTATGAGAGATACAGTGAGAGTGTGAGGTTGACATCAGTGTGTGTAAGGTGTGTGAGCAGTGAATTGAAAGTGTGTATGAGTGCTTGTGTTTTTTGTGTTTGTACTGATAATCAATAAAAGTTTGTGAGTTGATTAAGTGCAAAATTCTCTCCGTGATTGCATTGCTCGAACTCCCAACGCATCACAATGGAGGACTCTAGCGGTGCTTGTAGTTCATGGTGATGGATGTCAGCTACTCCTTGCTCCTTCTCCTCCTTCCTCCTTTCCAAGAATTCCCTCACTCTCACATACTTAGGCACAAGCTCACACTTTTACAGAGTTTTGTTAACTCTCTCTCTCTCTCTCTCAAGGAGCATCCTTTATTTGGTTAGTGTAGCATTAGGATTATGGTCAAGACTCACTAATTAATCTAGTCACACTACAAGCATAGACACACAATCACATAATTAATACTCTAGTGCAATAAAAAATGCAATTATATAATTCTTTAAAAGAATTAGGGTTATTACAATAGTTTATGTTTGTGTCACTTGACTAGCTACAAAGATGGGGTCTTTCAAGAAGAAACATAAACTTGGAGTATTGCCCGTACTGGGTTAAGGAACCCAATCAGTAACGTGCATGGTATACCTTCTCGTAGTACAGTTGAAAAAAACTTCTAGCGGTCACAAAACTGGAATGTACTCATTTCAAGAGGAAGTGAAACAAAACATACCAATACGTATTTATAGGAGCATAATCACTAGTAGTTTGTACTATTTTTTCTAGCCAGAACTCCATTCTCCCTCCAATTCCACCTCATTTCTAAATGTTTTCAAAATACATATGTTCGAAATCTTAATCAACAAGGAATAAACTTCTTTATGTTTGATACTTCTAAAAAGGATCTTTGAGGACCTTTTTTATATCTTTGGGAAACTTCTCCACAATCTCCCATTTTATTCTGTGAAGAAATCTCTGTTTCTTTCCCTAATATTCCATTACTCTTGTAGTCTTTTCTCCAATAGTCAGCTACTTTTTTTGAGAGCTCTCTTAATATCTTTTTCAACCTTGAGAGAAATCTTTGAGGGAGTGACTCTTTTTACAGGCCACTTGGTCTGTCTTGATGCTCAAGTGCTTGACAAGTCTCCACTAGATAACGTGCGTGGACGCTCCCTTCATAACCTTGATCTATTTGCAAGTGTTGGCTAGATCATGCGCACAGACGCTCCCCTCCTAATCGTCTATGTGACAATCGCCAAGCCCGAGTTCACTTGTGAAGATCCTCATGTATTTGCAAGGATAATTTACTCTTATGTCACCAAGCCACCAGATTCCTAGTGTTCAATAAAGCGGCATGGTCGCGACACGCCTACATCCCACCACAATCGCGATCAAAGCCACGAGGGATTCCTCCGGTCCTCCCGCCAGGTTGATCAAAGCGGGGAACTTCTTTTCTCGGGTAACGCTTACTAGAAAATGGTTTTGGCCCCAATATCACACATTAACACCTCATCAGCCATTTTCAAGGAAGTTGCAAAATAATTTTGCTCACATAATCAAACCGGTGCCCATAAGCATCGTGGTCTACCACTCACACACGTCAAGTCGTGAATGTGTCACGTCCCTACGAGATCCGATCGCACAGTAATCGCGGTCTATCTCTCACACAGGTCAAGGACCACAACTCTACCCTCTTAAATCTAAGGTCTTGTATTCCCTCCTGAGTCAAGGAGTCGATGCTGCAGCACTCATGGCTCTATTGACATCGACCGCACATGTCTCTCTGAGTATCTTTCTATTGTGCATTGGCTATATGACTATGCCATAAAATCGATGGTCCATTTTCACCAACTCATCTTCGCCACGCGTCTGAATTTCGTAAGTCCATGTCTTAAGGAATATTTCCCCTTGCCCACACAATTGAATAGAAGTCAACAAATATTTAATTGTACAGGGGAAAATTTTAACCCAAGGCTTAAGCAGTAAACTAATTAAAAAGTTACCGGACCATCCAACCAAAATGAAAAGCCTAGGTTTGGGTTTTTGGAATGCCATCACTTGTTTCAGTACCTTGGTTTTTGATGCAAACAGAGGAGTATCAAACACAAATTCTCTCAAACTTTGTATTTCACAAACACTCTGAGAAACTGGATTTCTCTTACACACTTTTCTCACACTTTGATCACTCGTATTTGCATACTTTTACAATACAATTACAAACCTATTTATAGGCTTAACAATCAGAAAAAACAAAATGAGATAAACTCTCATTTATTATTAAATCACAAAAACAATCACGCAAGTTCAAAAAATCATCCGCCTGATTTTTGAACAGTACTCCACGTTTTAATTTAGGGCTGCTGAGAACCCACTTGGTTCTCTCAAGTTTATCCTTTTTTCTTCATCCCCCCTTAAACTTGAGTCTGGGGGTTTCTTCATTCCAAGCATTGTCTTCATTTTGATGAAGGCTTCATGCTTGAGGGGCTTCGTGAAAATATCAGCAGCCTGATCATATGTCCTGCAAGAAACTAGCTGCACTTCTTTTGCTTTCACATGCTCTCTGATGAAATGGTAGCGTGTGTCGATATGCTTGCTTCTTTCATGATGCAATTGGATTCTTGGCTAATGTGATCTTGGAGCTGGTTGTCAACATAGATCTCTGTGGGATTTTCTTGAGAAATTCCCAAGTGATTCAGCATATTCCGAACCCATATAGCATGACAAACAGCTGAGCTAGCTGCTACATACTCAGCTTCACAAGATGATAGTGTCACTATCGCTTGTTTCTTCGATGACCATGTGAAGGCTGTATCTCCAAGGAAGAAAGTAAATCCGGTAGTACTCTTTCTTTCATCCAAGTCTCTTCCCCAATCACTATCTGAATAGCCGACAAGTCTGAAGTTTTCAGTACTTGTATAAAACAGTCCCTCAGTGACTGTACCCTTGACATAGCGCAAAATTCGTTTGGCAGCATTTTGATGGGATTGGTCTGGTATCTCCATGTATCGGCTGATAAGACCAACACCATATAGTATGTCTGGTCTTGTGCACGTCAGGTAGCGAAGGCTTCCTACCAGACTCTTGAAATATGTCGGATCAACGTTACCGGCCTGCGCTCTTTCTCGAAGTTCCACTCCACTTTCAACCTGGAGTAGTCACTGGATTACTTTTCTCCATGCCAAAACGCTTGAGGATGCTTTTAGCATATCCAGCTTGAGAGATGAAAATGCCGTCATCCCCCTGCATCACTTCTATTCCAAGAAAGTGTGCCATCAGTCCGATATCTGTCATCTCGAACTCTCGAACCATACTTTGTTTGAAAGAATTAAACATAGCTGGATTGTTGCCTGTGAAAATCAAGTCATCAACATACAGGCATACATACAGTAAGCTTCCATCAGCTTCCTTCTTCATATAGAGTGCATGCTCGTAAGGGCACTTCTCAAATCCATTCTTCTGGAAGTATGCATCGATCCTTGTATTCCATGCACGAGGCGCTTGTTTCAATCCATATAGCGCCTTCTTTAACTTGTACACTTTGTCATAATGTCCTTCCTTCACATATCCAGGTGGTTGCTCAACATAGATTTCCTCCTCCAGAAATCCATTTAGAAACGCAGTCTTGACGTCTAATTGGTAGATCTTCCATCTGTGTTGAGCAGCTAATGAGATCATCATCCTGATCGTCTCCATCCTGGCAACAGGGGCAAAGACTTCGCCATAGTCTATGCCTTCCCTCTGTTTGTAACCTTTAGCTACGAGCCTAGCCTTGTATCTTTGAACTTCTCCTTGAGCATTCTTCTTGGCCTTGTAGACCCATTTCACTCCAATGGTTTTATAGCCTTCTGGAAGATTTGTCAGCTCCCAGGTTTTGTTCTTCTCTATGGACTGAATCTCTTCATCCATAGCCTTCCTCCATTTGTCTTCTTGGTTAGCCTCATCGAAGTTAACTGGATCACAAGTCATTTTGCGTATTTAACATGGTGAAAGTCTGCATCCGATGGATCTCAGATACGATATAGATCATCCAGGCTTCGCGTTCCTCTAGGCCTCATGTCGGAAAACTCTTCTATAGCTGGTGAGGATGGTTCACCTCTTTGTGGTGAAGGAAAAGCATGAGACGGTGATGGCTGCTCTTCTAATCTTCTAGGTACCTCCCTAGTTTGTACCTGTTCTTCATCTTCAACAGTCAGCTCCATATTCCTTGTAGTTTCTGTCTGATCCCAACTCCAGGATTCATTTTCCTTGAAAATGACATCTCTGCTGTATATCACCTTCTGAGTGACGGGATTGTATAACTTGTATCCCATCGTCCAGTCACCGTATCCAATAAGGATGCACTTCACTCCTTTGTCTTCAAGTTTGGTTCTGTTTGCCTCTGAAACTTTTGCGTAGGCAATACAACCAAACACTCTGAGATGGGCCACACCTGGCTTGTAAGTGGTCCATGCTTCTTGTGGTGTCTTTGACTTCAGACTCCTCGTAGAACATCTGTTGAGTAGATAGACCGCACATTGAACTGCTTCAGCCCAAAATCTCTTGGGCAGATCTTTATCCTTCAGCATGCTTCTCGCCATGTTGAGGATGGTGCGATTCTTCCTTTCAGATACACCATTTAGCTGAGGAGTGTATGCTGGTGTACACTGGTGTCTAATTCCTTGTTGTCTAAGGAATCCATCGAACTGATCTCCAGTGTATTCTCCTCCTTGGTCTGACCGCAACATTTTGATGTAGTAGCCGCTTTCTTTCTCAACAAGAGCTTTGAAGTCTATAAACTTCTCGAATACTTTTGACTTCCGTTTAAGAAAGTATACCCACGTCTTCCTACTATAGTCATCGGTGAACGTGAGGAAGTATTTGTTCTATCCGTTTGAGATTGGCTTCAACGGACCACACACATCTGTGTGTACTAGCTCGAGCGGCATGCTTGCTCTCCAATCAACTTGTTTCCCAAAACTGTTGCGGTGTTGTTTGCCAAGAATACAATTTTCGCATACCTCATTTGGATGTTGGATATGAGGTAGGCCTTTGACCATCTTCTTATTCGCCAACATCTTCAAGCTTTCAAAGTTGAGATGTCCATATCTGAGATGCCATATCCAGTCTTTGTCGTTGATAATGGCATTGAGGCACTTTGGCATGTCATGAAGAACAGTTAGCGGAAACATCCTGTTCTTCGCCATCTTTACTCGAGTAACCAGCTTCCCTCGAGCATCTGTGATCGTAAGTTGCATATCCTTCAGGCTAATTTGATAGCCTTTCTCCAGGAGTTGCCCAAGACTAAGTATATTAGTCTTCATGTCTGGAACATAGTAGACATTGGAAATAAATGCATGATCTCCATTCTTCCGTTTGATCACAATATTTCCTCTCCCTTGAACTGGGACTTTGGAGAGGTCGCCAAAAGAGATATCTCCCTGAACCTTTTCATCAAGTTCAAGAAAAAGCGCCTTGAACCAGTCATGTGATTACTGGCTCCAGAATCAAGAAACCATGTACCTTGATCATGTTCGATGGAACTGTGCGCCATGAGACTCATTGAATCTCCTTCTGTTGGCTCCTTATCTGCATAGTTGGTTTGTTTTTGCCAATTTGATTTGATCTTTGGCCTTCCTCTACATTCTTTCATGTAGTGACCATACTTCCGCAATTGTAACATTGAGCGTTGCTTTTTGTCAATGTTCTATTCGGTTGTTTGTAACCACCTCTTTTCCTTGTCTTGTCTTATTCTTTGCTGTCGCTTTGTGCCCATGACCACCTCCTTTTGGACCATGGTTTTGATTTCCTCCTTTGGAAAATCCTTTGCCTCCTTTACCTCTGTAATTTGAACTTCCAGAGCCTCTTCCATGAGAACCATACCCTCGTCCTCTCTGGAATGTCCCCCTTTGCTCATGTCTGTCTTCATTGAGGGACAACTTCGTCTGTAGAGCCTGCTCCACGGCTCTATCATCATCTCTGTGCAACTTTTGTTCATGGGCTTGCAGCGAGCCCACAAGTTCTTCGATAGACATGGTTGTTACGTCTTTAAGTTCTTCCAGCGTAACAACAATGAAGTTGAATCTCGGATCCAACGATCGAAGAATCTTCTCTATAACTCTCGTATCTGTGAGAGCTTCTCCGTTTCTTCTCATCTGGTTTGAAACCGTCATGATTCGACCATAATACTCAGAAATAGATTCTGAGGGTTTCATCCGTAAAGACTCGAATTCTCCTCGTAGAGATTGAAGGCGAATCCTCTTTACTTTGTCAGCACCTTTGTATGTTTTCTGCAGCGTCTCCCAAATTTCTTTGGAAGATATAGCAGAGGCGATGATCTCGAACATCATCTCATCAAGTCCTTGGTAGATAATAGACCTGGCTTTGCAATCCTTCTTTTAAATTTCAAGACGGGCGTTGTTTTTGTTCCTCCTTCAAAGTTGCTTCTGCTTCTTTTGAGGCAGGTTCCTCGTACCCGTTTTCGACAATCTCCATGACTTCTTGAGCACCCAGTAGTGCTCTCATTTGGATGGACCAATTATCATAATTGTCCTTGGTGAGCTTTGGAATAAGTGTTGGCGCAGCTCCGTTGGCCATCAGATTTTTTAATAAAAAAATCTGCTCTTGAAAAAATAAATGACACACGACCCCACTTCAAATAAGTGGAATGACCCCACTTGAAGAAGATTAGCTTGGCCTTGGAATTTTCTTCAGACTTTTGAAGTCTCACCTGACAACAAGTAATTCAAGGGGGCCACTTTCTTTTA
Source organism: Vaccinium macrocarpon (assembly GCA_022606695.1). Taxonomy (NCBI): domain Eukaryota; kingdom Viridiplantae; phylum Streptophyta; class Magnoliopsida; order Ericales; family Ericaceae; genus Vaccinium; species Vaccinium macrocarpon. The sequence goes on along the minus strand of CM040180.1, from coordinate 38,398,244 downwards.
ATAGATCTTTTGGTAGGTAGGCTTGTTGGACTCTTGGAACGTGGGAACAGTAATTGGAATTGATAGCCTTATCACTTTAAAGGCTATGATGTGGAGTAAATACAAAGAAAAAACTTCATTTTTCCTTTCTCGATGAAAAACAAAGAGGAGGCAGACTCTCAACGACCGACCCTTGTTTGAGCAATTCGGTGCTATTTATGAGGTTCTGCAAGAGGAGAAAAATAAATACCAAGGAAGAGGTGTTTTTCTCCGTCGTAAAAAATTTTGAAAACAAAATTTGCTTGCAGTAGTCCGGTGTCTTTGGATTTGCTTTTGCTCACGCCCCGAAAGCAATACACCGGAGATGAGGAAGAAACAACCGTGAGTAAGGTGAGAGTAGTTTGTCACTCTCCAACTTTTGGTTTTGAAAGAAACAAAGACTATTCAATTTTGTCACCGGATTTTTTCGTTTACGGCTGGGACAAAATCGGCACTCAAAAATTTTATTTTGAGGGAGCTATTTTCTAGATGAAAATAGCAGTAACACACCAAGGTATTTTTTTTGAGAGAAATTTTTTTACGATGAGCCTAAGCTCTGATACCACTGATGCAAACAGAGGAGTATCAAACACAAATTCTCTCAAACTTTGTATTTCACAAACACTCTGAGAAACTGGATTTCTCTTACACACTTTTCTCACACTTTGATCACTCGTATTTGCATACTTTTACAATACAATTACAAATCTATTTATAGGCTTAACAATCAGAAAAAACAAAATGAGATAAACTCTCATTTATTATTAAATCACAAAAACAATCACGCAAGTTCAAAAAATCATCCGCCTGATTTTTGAACAGTACTCCACGTTTTAATTTAGGGCTGCTGAGAACCCACTTGGTTCTCTCAAGTTTATCCTTTTTCCTTCAGTTTTGACTCATGAAATAGAATAATGGAAATGAAAACAGCAATATCAGTAGCTCTTATTATTTTTCCTCTTTCTGTAATGCTCTATACGATCAAAATTAATGCAAAAGAAATCTCATCGTAACTACCAAGGGATTTGGTTGAGTGGGTATAACACAACAACTAAAGAGTATAGCCCAAGAGATAGCAAGGTTGAATTTCACGATGGCCCAATATTTAAAAGCCAATAGAGGTTTGCCCCCATGTTAAATTTAGGCCCGGGAATAATCGAGGTACGTGCAAACTAAACTACCAGTACAAAAATAAAAATTTGAAAAGTCCCTTTTTTTGTGCGAAAGTCAGTATTGTTAATTGTAGTTGAAGAGTATTGAATGAATCTTACCAAATGCATGCATGGAGTATAATCAAGCAAAAATATGGAGCTGTTACTCAAACGAGAACAAATTAGACACCAAATATGTACGGAGGTCAACAATATGAAGAAAAAAAAAATAGCATTCACAAATTCATACTGCTGCCAATACGTTTTTGGCTGTGGTCCGAGTATATCAACGGCGTTGATAGGTAGCGCTGAGTGGCTTCTGGGTTTAGCGGGTTACGGTTAGGCATTCCATAGCCTTCTGCGAACGATGGGAGGAGAGAGCAGAGGAGTTGCAAAGCAGGCAGGGAGGGATAAAGATATGGGTACTGAAGGGTTGGGTACCTGTGCATAGTGGTCACTTTTGGGTGAATAATCCGAAAAGTTATATAATTTTATAATAGTTTTCAAGTGCGTTTTAAAAAAAAATTAGTTCAATTGGGCGTGCGTATATGATGAGTAATTTAAAGTACATGAGTAATCTAACACTTCAATTTTACATTTAAAGCTCATAATCCTAAATTCTGAATAATAAATGAAAGTGTTGAATACCCGGTTACGCATGTTCTATTGAACTGTTTTGTGTTTTCTTTTTTTATAACTTTGTTAATTAAAACGCGCATTTTTCAAATTATTCCAAAATTACGTGAAAAAAGTGTTCAAGAATCACGCTTTCTTAAAAACATGTTTGACAAACACGCTTTCCACGTTGGTTAAGACGGATTAACCAAAAAAAGTGTGGTTGTTAAACACGCCTTATGAAAACATGTTTTGAAAACACACTTTGACACTTTGGAAAAAAAAATAAAAAATAAAAAGGGGTTTCATCAAAGTTAGGCATGGGCATGGGGACGGTAGGGGGTGGATACTACTACCTCCATCCCCGATCCCTGAAGCTATATCAATCCTCGTCACCTCCCCGATCTCCACCGAAGATTGTTTTTAACCTCCATCCCCTCCCAATGCGGGGAACGGGGATCTGCACAGGGAATTGGGGATCCAAACCTTAACTACAATTTTCAAATTTTTCCTGTTGTAATGTTCAAGTAGCATACAACATGATCAAAAGCTGAAGCTTTCAAAAGATAAATCCAAATTCCAAATACAACAAATCCAAATGAAGAATAGAAGCAGAAAGGGTGAAGGCCTATACAAATTAGTACATGCATATATTACTACAAAACATGTATATAAAAGCAATTCAAGTCATGTGCAATTCAAATTGGTTTAAATTACCTTTCAAAGTATGAAGTGGTTTGAATGGCATGTAAAAATCAATAGTAAGATTAAAGGTAAAGTAAAGCTAGCAAACAAATTAATCTTTAATCTTTGGGGTTTTTTAATATGGGATTTTATTATATTATACCTATAAATATATATATGCGTGAATAGGGATGCGGGAGGGGAGGGGATTGGGTAGGAGACTGAAAATACCATCCCTACCCGATCCCCAATTTTTTTCTAAAAATAATCCCCATCCCTTATTCGATCCCTGAAAAAATCACCGAATCGCCTATCCATTCAGGGAGGGGACGGGTTGGATAGGAGCGGGTCAGCCGAGATGGCCATCCGTAATCGAGGTAGCGTATACAGAAAAGTGAGACTAGAGGGAGAGAGAGAACTGAACAACTTTGTTGAATTTGGTATTCTAGGTTCTATTGGTCTCAAAATTATGAAGAACTCAACAACTTTGTTGAATAGAGCACCACTTTTTAGTATTTTGCAGGAAAAGCACACGGCATTTTTTGAAACGATCAAGGTTCAGCCCATAGATATGGGCCAAGCATTCAGATTCGCATTAAAAAGATTGAAATGGATCAAGAAATAGGGTTTGAATGAAAAATATTCAGAGGGTTCATTTAACCCATCGCGTACTTTGGCAAGAAAAATATCATATAAAAAGTACTAGTTTTTCCAAAGTTGAGAGGGTTCACACGAACCCACTGGGTTCTACGTAGGGTCGCCCCTGTCCATATCTGGTACCAATCACCAGCAGCAGCTGAACTTAGTTTGAAGCATGTGGAATTAGTATGATTAGAGTGCTCTGAAGTGATTCAACTTGTTTTTATCTTCATTGGTGTTTATTTACTGTCTTCGAGTGTTAAAAACTTAAATATTTGTTCATTGGCTTCCTATTTTTGCCTTTATTCTCATCTTTAGGCTGTGTTTTGGTTCAAGGTAAAGGAAAATGACTGGTAACTATTATATGCCGATTATTTGCCAATAGTTGTGATTATCTATTGTACTTTAGGCCGAAACCATATAAGTTGAAATTGGTACAAATTTTTTGGGAGAAATTTTGATTATACACTGTTTGTTGAATGAAAATGTTGTCAAGGAGTAATTAGTAGCGAGCCGAGAATGAGGCTGACAAGGGATTACCAACACCCCCAAACTTGTGTACAAACCGAGAGAGTGCCGTTGTGGCACGAAGGTTGAAATTAAGATAGTTGAATCAAAGGTGTCGAAGGGAGAATTGTATTTTATATGCCCTAAGCCGTATACAGAGAGATGTGGGTTCTTTAACTGGTGTCTTCCTAAGAGGTAGCAAAGCATTGCAAATATAGGGGGTTGGTCAGCTAGCATACCTTACAACGTAAGTGCTACCAACATCAGTGATGATGCTGAACTACTTTAGAGAGAGCTTATGTATGTTCGCCAACAAATTGAGTACTCCAAGTTGTTGACAAAGGGGTTGATGATGTGTCGCATTCTCTTGAGTCGCGATGGTGGTTATGTTCAAATGAAAATGAAATTATTGTCGTATTTGTTCCTATATATTATTGTAATGCTTAAGGGATGCATCTGTCAATGACAATGTATTTTGAAATGTTCCCACTTTTTGGCATATTATGTAATGTGGTAGTAAGGGATTCACATTACATAAACACTTATGATCGTTTATGTCACTCCAAGTTTTAATGTTGCCTAATTTTGTGATTAATCGTCTGTGTTTGTATTCCTAAACGATCATGTATTTTTCTTTTTTCTTAGATATTTTTGGCACTTTTTCGAGTTGTCCAAAACCATCATTTGTGTATGGGTAGATTTTTTAAAGGGTAGTTGCTCGCTCAATGCTCCTCCCATTTTCTGCGCCAAATTGACCGCTGCAAAATCAATCTATTTGTGTGAAAGGTAAATGCATTGCACAACATATCATGCATATTTTTTTTATATCTCTACACGTTTGTCTTTAGTATAAAACTCTTCGAAAATTCACTTTCCATATCCATATATTCATATTGATATCAATCAAACAATTTTCTTTTAACTTGCTGAAAATTCGCTTTCCATTCTCATAAATATATTCCTATAAAGAAAATGATTCACTTTTTAATCACCAGAAATTTTGTATCCATATATGAATTGATATCAAACAAATAATTCTCTTTTAAATCAAAGAAAGTTTCTTGTCCATACATGCATCATCAAAAGATTGTTTTGATGGGTAACAAATAAAGTAGATACTCGTTTTTGGAAAATAAACATTTTCTGCAATAGGCTTGAAAAGGAGTTGGTGGTTTATGCCTATAAAAGGGTGCACCAGTGACCATAATCGATACACATTTTTTTCGTAAAAAAAGAAAACCGAGAGACTATATTATTGTGCATTAGTATTTTGAAGCACATTTTTTGATGGGAAATATTGAGATATATATATATATATATTATTGTGCTTTTAGTTTTCTTAAGAAAACACTTTTTATATCATATCATTTGGTGTTCGTGTTTCGTGATGCCGTATACTGCTGTGGCCGAATCTTTTGGAGATTGATTCGGAGCCGGTTAAATCTAAAGATCAAGCATGAAGTCTATGGTTCATCTATTAAATCTTGAAAAAGATCTAGGAGCATTGGTGATTGACGAGAATAAGTAAATGCTTGGGGTAAGGTTTTCACTATTTTGCAATCTGTACTTCTTTTTTATTAATAGAATAAAGCAGTAGGTTTAGGCCATGGTTTTGGCTAAGGGTTATTTAGGACCCTAAGTTTTTCCACGTAAATCGTGCGTATCTTGTGTCCTTTTTTATTTTTATTGCACTTCTTGTGGTTTGGTTAATTTGTATTAATCAAGACAAATAACCAATTTGTTATTTAATATTTTTTTAATCGGTTATTCAATTTAAAAACTGGCAATTTTGATCAAAACTCCTATTCACCTCCCCTCTAGGAGTAAGTTGAACACTTTCGCATAATTTCAATTGGTATCAGAGCTTGATTGCTTTGTTTAGGTTTAATCACTTGAGTTTAATCCTGGTTATAAATGGACATGAACACACCATGAGAGGGAGCCTCAAACTCGAGGCCACCCTTTTTCGATGGTGATGATTATCTGTATTGGAAAGCCTGTATGACCACACATTTAAGTTCCCTAGGACTAAGGGTTTGGAGATCTGTTAGATATGGCTGTGAGGCCCCAACCATAGAGGACGCTACGACAAAACAAATGAGGACTAAGGAGGACACTGAGAGAATTTCTGCTGACAATGAGAGTTTTGAGGCAAACTCCAAAGCCTTAGGAGCCATCTATGGTGCTTTAAGTAAAACTGAGTTTAGTCTTATTTCCGCTTGCACAACTACAAAAGTGGCTTGGGATATTCTTCAAGCAAATCACCCATGAGGGCACTAAAACTGTTAAAACTTCAAAACTACAAATGCTTACGACACATGTCGAAGAATTGAGAATGCAAGAAAATGAAACTTTTGATAGTTTTATCACTAAATTGAGTGATATTGTTAATTCCTTTCATGCATTAGGAGAACCAATCTCAAATCTTAAAGTTTGTCGAAAAGTGTTGAGGTCCCTCCCTGAGAGGTTTAGGGCTAAAGTAGTTGCAATCGAAGAGAATGATAAAGTTGATGATATTCTTTTTGAGGAACTTGTAGGTAAACTTCAAACTTTTGAATTGAATCATCTTTCGAAGAAACCTACAGTAAAGCCTAATAAAAGCATTGCTTTTAAATCTTCCAAAGAAGAATCATCTGTGACTCAAGAGAGTGACGATGACCTCGATGAAGGAGAACTTGCTTTCTTTGCTACAAAATTTAGAAAATTTGTCAAATTTCGTAAATCTGGAAATTTTTCGTCTTCAACTAGTAGGGGTATGAATTTTAATTCTGGGAATAATGAGAAGAAATATTCTATTGATAAATCCAAGAAACCCCAAGGTATACAATGGCACGAGTGCCACAGTTTTGGGCATGTTCAAGCAGAATGTGCAAACACTATTATAAAGAAAGAAGCCAAAGGATACAATGCTAATTCGTGGGATGACCATAGTTATGATAGAAGTGATGGGGTTGTGACACCCCTAGATTTTCTGTGTTGCTGGCCTATATCAAGTCTCCCACATCCTGTAAAACAATTGATCTCTCTACAACTCTTAGCGATGATAGTAAATATGTATAAATTGACGAAGACTGTGAGAATAGTGAGGATGATATACATTCTATTCATGAAGCTTATAATCAATTGTTTAAAAAGGGTGTCAAACTTGCAATGAAAAATAAAGAACTCATGAGTGTCATCGACATAATTTGCAGTGAGAGGGACACTCTTAGTGGTGAGATTGATTCTAAGAACACTGAACTTGAAAATTTTAAAATCTATAACTCTAATCTACCAGACAAGTTTGCCAAAATTGATAGAGAGCGTGTGGATGCCTTGAAGGCCCTTGAAGGGTCTAAGGATAGGATTCTTGAATTGCAGCGTGACCTTAGGGAGGCCACTGAGGCCATAAAGCGTAATGAGTGTGGTGCAACCCGTATTGTTGAGATGACATGTACTTTTAGAAATAGAAGCAGCTTAGGGTTTGTTGATCCACCTTCCCTGACACCTAAGGTCAATGAGTCCGCAAAAAGAGAAATCAAGTCTATGAAATCTGAAATTATTAAAAATGAGGTGATGAGTGATAAACCCGAATCTTCTACTAAATCTCCCATGACCACTAAAAAGGTCTACAATAATAATCATGCACATGATAAGAAAACTCCTTTCATTTGTCACTACAGTGGTGTCCAAGGTCACATCCGACCTTTTTGCAATATTTTTAGAAAAGTAAATCAAAGAACCAAAGGGAATTTGTTTGTTACTCCTGTTAATAAAAGTGTTCCATATGGTCATGAAAGTTTCTTGTCCATATATGCATCATCAGAAGATTGTTTTGATGGGTAACAAATAAAGGAGATACTCAGTTTTTGAAAAGAAAGATTTTCTGCAATACGCTTGAAAAGGAGTTGGTGGTTCGTGCCTATATAAGGGTGCACCAGTGACCATAATCGATACACATTTTTTTCGTAAAAAAAGAAAACCAAGAGACTATATTATTGTGCATTAGTATTTTGAAGCACATTTTTTGATGGGAAATATTGAGATATATATATATATATATATATATATATATATATATATATATATATATATATATATATATATTTTATTGTTCTTTTAGTTTTTTTAGGAAAACACTTTTCATATCATATCATTTGGTGTTCGTGTTTCATGGTGCCGTATACTGCTGTGGCCGAATCTTTTGGAGATTGATTCGGAGCCGTTAAATCCGGAGATCGTTCGTGAGCATCGGAGATTGGCGAGAATAAGTAAAGGCTTGGGGTAAGGTTTTTACTATTTCACAATCTGTACTTCTTCTTGATTAATAGAATAAAGCAGTAGGTTTAGGCCGTAGTTTTCGCTTAGGGTTAGTTAGGACCCTAAGTTTTTCCACGTAAATCGTGTGTATCTTGTGTCCTTTTTTATTTTCACTGCACTTCTTGTGGTTTGGTTAATTTGTATTAATCAAGACAAAGAACCAGTTGATTATTTAATATATATTTTTTAATCGGTTATTCAATTTAAATTGAATGCTTCCGCATAATTTCATTTTTAATATGGTGCAAATATTTATTAGTGATATTTGTTTATTTTATTTTGGAGAAATGTCTTTATTTCAAATAGCCACATGTAGGGGCAAGAATTTGTCTAGTGCAGGTACCCTGTTGGGATTCCACCCCGTGTGGGCCAATTGGGCTTAGGCCCAGAGGGAGTGAGCTAGGGTTTTATGTTGTATCTCTATAAATACTCATTATAGCCTTTTGGTTTGTAGTGTGGTAACACAATGTAGAGAGAGAGGCAGAGAGTGTGAGAGGGGGAGCCGGTTGTGGCTTCTCCCGGAGAGAGAGATACACGAGAGAACTGTGAGGTTTCATTATTTTGAGATGAGAGTGTGAGTGTGTAACACAAGATCACGAATTTCCTCTGGATTATAGTGAAACCCCCCTCCCCATGGATGTAGGTCCAATTGGCCGAACCACGTATATTTGTGTGTCGTGTTTTCTCTTGTTTTACTGCTTTTGTTGCATGTGGTGCGTTGTTGAAATCCTAACAACTGGTATCAGAGCTTGGGTTGAAGCAACGGGAGAGCGCCAGAGTTTTTAATATCACTGAAGGCCATTGGAGCACCGCTTGAAGCTTTGGCCTGACAAAAAAAGGTGACTAAACTTGTTTTTGATCAAAAGTGGAAAGGTGTAACTCTCGTGAGACGAAGTCCAATCCGGAGTGCTCTGAGTCAATTTTGTCACTGCAGAGAGAGTCCCACCCGTGGTCCGAATTGTAGGCGCTGAGGCGAAAGGGCGGATTTGGTGGGTTTCTCGTAAAATGTGATTGAAAGTAAGATTTGAGCATGAGGTTGTGTTTGTCTTGGAAAGACGATCACGGTGATGGAAGTCAGGTCATCGGAAACCGCCGACGCCGCCTCTAACACCGCTCGCCGATCCCGCTACCGGGCGCATGCCACGCTGCTGAAGAGTTTGGGAGACAGCCCACGGGGGCGCTAGGTCGCTGGCCACGCCGGATGCCACGGGTGCCATGTCACGCCAATGCCACGCCAGCGGGTCGCGCGGTCGTGGTTCAGGGTCAAATAGGTCAAGATTCAGTTCAAAGGGCTCTAAAGGATCAGAGGTCAGGTCAAAGGGGTCAGACCGGGGTCAAAGGGGTCAGACCGGTGGCTCAGGGGAAAGGAAAATCGGGTTCAGAGCGGATTAGACCGGATAACGGTCTGGAGGCAGACCAGTTTATGTTTTTTGGCCGGTTCAGTGGGATTTTGACCGGTTCATGGCCGGTTTAGACCGGTTCCGGTTCCCGACTTCGTTTTTTGTTCCGGATCCAACCACACGCTCTGTTTTTTGTGAAGAGGCTCGGAAGCAGGTTTTGTTGCTGGATTGAGCCGGATTTGAGTGTTTGGAGGCGTTTTGGGTTGTGAAGAGGCTTGCACTTAGCTAATTGGACGGTTTCGGATTCATTGGTGGGCTTGGTTTTGTGTGATTCAGGCCCGATTTTGTAGGAGGCAGACCATGGGAGATCCGATGGGAGTCCAAGGGGTGCTAAGAAGGCCGGAGATGGAACATGGATGGACCAAGGGATAGGATGAGACCCGGGAGAGCTGGCGGAGAGTGGCGAGAAGACCAGGATAGTGGCAAGAATGGCGGATAGGTGACAGATTGGTGACAAAGAGGCGAGCGGAGTTGGATGGCTATACACCAGGAGTATTGGACAGACTTTGCAGAGATCGGAGGTTGACCGGAGCAATCGGATGATTGCGGATTTGCGGCGTTTGAGCCGTGGTGAACAGCCGGAGAAGCTAGTGAGCAGGGATACATTCTCTCAAATGTTGCATCTCTATTTGGTGGGTGCGGATACACTTGTTTGGTAATGACATAGGCGCTTACTAGAGTGACAGGTCGGAGTTGGTCAGCAGTGATCGGAGGCAGTCTGGTTCAATCGGATTTGAAGACCTACCATCAGGATTTGCAGTTGTGATTCGAGCTGCATTGGATTGGATGATGGACCACCATACAGGCTTGTGGGAGTGCAGTGACAGTTGGAGCTGATGTCAGGCATGGTCAGGAAGTATGGGTGTTGTGATGTGAGCAGGGATGACGACCATTGCGGATGTACACAGGATAAGCGTGAGATTGTACCGAGGTGTCGCGACCGGGATGGTACTGGATGCATTGGGAGTCGAATCAGGAGTGTGCAGGATGCTAGCTAGCAATGTGGATGCAATTGGTTGTTCAGGATATGTTCATGAGAGCTCCAGATAGAGGGATCGAGATAGAGATCAGATGATGCATACTGGTATTCTCTTTCTTTTGTGTTTTTGTGGCGGATTATCTTTCTAGTTATGGGCTCATGTAGTATGGAAAGATGGAGTCACGGATTATGTCCTGTGATTGGGCATGAGCATTTGGGTTTTGGATGCCTGAATGCGGGCACTTCGGTTAGGGGGTGTAGGATTGTGATCAACCGTGGAAGATCTGGCTTGTAGGGATACATTCATTTGAGTAGTGTGCTCAGTTGGGGTGTGGATATGCTTGTTTGGGAATGACACAGGCGCCTGTTGAAGTGGTAGATCAGTTTGAGCTATGGAGATATTGCAGGATTTGTTCATATCCCGAATTCACGAGAGGAGTATCCCGGTTTTGGGATGCGGAGATACTCGGTGGGGGATGCAGTGTCAGAGAAGGAGTCAGCCTCATCGCAGATGGTGTGTGAGATCATTTGGAGGAGTGAGCCTCTGGTGTGGGCAGAGGGTTGCTGGATTCTCTTAACAGAACAGGATGCTAGAGTGGCGAAGCGCGGCAATGAAGCTGCGGGCACTCGATGAGGGGGTGCGGGCACCTTAGTTGAGGGGGTGCATGTGCTTCTGTTGGAGAGCGCGGGCGCTTCTGTTGGTGAGTGCATACACTTCGGGTTTGAGGTGTGCGAGTTGAGGCATTCTTTTTGATGGGATGCGGTACTCGGGATTTTCTGATTGGTTGCGGAGTCTAGTTTTGTAAGGATACACTCTTTCGGGTTTATGTACTCTGTTTGGTGGTGCATGGATGCTCGATTGGTTAGTGACACAGGCGCTTGCCAGAGGTAGCTGATTGGAGGAGGCGACATGGGGGTGTTGTAGACGACATTGCCCACTCGAGTTGGAGGGGGTGATTGTTGGGATTCCACCCTGTGTGGGCCAATTGGGCTTAGGCCCAGAGGGAGTGAGCTAGGGTTTTATGTTGTATCTCTATAAATACTCGTTATAGCTTTTTGTTTTGTAGTGTGGTAGCACAATGTAGAGAGAGAGGCAGAGAGTGTGAGAGGGGGAGCCGGTTGTGGCTTCTCGCAGAGAGAGAGATACATGAGAGAACTGTGAGTTTTCATTATTTTGAGATGAGAGTGTGAGTGTGTAACACAAGATCATGGATTTCCTCCGGATTATAGTGAAACCCCCCTCCCCGTGGATGTAGGTCTGATTGGCCGAACCACGTATATTTTTGTGTCGTGTTTTCTCTTGTTTTACTGCTTCTGTTGCATGTGGTGCATTGTTGAAATCCTAACATACCCAAGCTCAATGGGATCGACCGTCAAAGAAATTCTTCATCCACTCATGTGCGGAAGAGCTGGGAGGTGCTTCCTACAAAAGTGGAACCCAACTTACAAAGGCTGGGTGGGCCAACGTTGTCAAAAAGTTTAATGACTGAGTGCTGTGGCAAAACTTGGAGTTCAGTGAAAGTGGATTGGGTTGGGATCCAAACACGGGTGCAATTGTAGCATTAGACGACTAGTGGGACCTACAGCTTTTGGTAATCCATCCTCTGAAACTTATTCATCCTTGAACTTAATTTTGTTTAAAATTGTATTGTAATGAATTATTTAGTTGAAGTATGAAACACTTTTATGGTATATTTGTAGCGGTTTCCAGAATGTGCCAAGTTTCGGGAGAAGCCCTTGCCACTGAAGGATGAAATGCGTATTCTTTTCGAAAGTAACACAGCTACTAGGGAGCACAAGTATAGCCCAAGTTCGGGAATTCTTCCCAGTGTTTGGAACTCACCGATTGTTGATTGTGATAACTTTGACGCGTTGTTACAAAAAAGGAGGTGTGCAGACAGCTCTGCTTAAAGAAAGCCAAAGGGAAAAAGGGTACAAAAATTTTGCATTTTATGCGTTGTTACAAAAATTTACAACCAATAATTTGGACGGCCCCAAACACTTTTGGACGGCTAAGATGTGTGTTTGGTAGGCCGGTGCTCGTTTGACACTTAAAAATTATTCCGGTAACCGCGCATGTAACAAAATCTTTAATTCACTAAAATGCTATCAAAATCGTCATTCACAATAAAAAAAAATAAAAAAAACTTTTACAATTCCAAGTTTAAAAATGAATAATTACTCTTCAATATTAAGGTCGGCATAATTACAACACCACAAATTTGACAGAAAGTATCCAGAAAAAGCTGACTATAGGAAAAAGCTTGTATTCAAAATCCGAAGAGAGTAGTAAATTTATAACTACGTTTACAGAGATTGGATCATCTTATTTATTATTTGGCAAAGTTGAATTCAATAATTATCTCAGCATAGTAAACTAAGGCTAATGGTCCGTTTGTCTGACGCAACTAATAATGATTAGAGATTATAATTCCATCATCCTAATGACGAAGAGATCAATAATACTACGCCTGGCCGGCGATATATAAGCCCCTATAATATTGTACTAAACAAACACTGTGAAATCATATACCCGAGAATTATTCAAATCCTTTCCGCAAACCTTTGAAAAGATATTGGAAGGTCAGTTCAATCAAATACTCATATCCAGTGAGACAAAAGCATCATTTCCTCTAAACAAAGTTCCCTCAACTTTACTTTATACATGATTATATTGGCTAAGTGTTATATTGAAAGGTCTACTCTTGGAATGTAATCTTATTTACATAAATAAAAAGATTGAAAGATATTGTGAGCATGAAAAAATATTAGAAGGTCAGTTCTTAGACTATCCATTTTATAAACCTACTCAAATCAGAAACAAATTGTTGATGGGATCCCAAAGTACTGAAACTTGGTTTTAAATACCGGTTGTTACGTAGCATATCGGTCGTTATGTAACAGTTTTTGGCCTCTCGCTCAGATACCGTTACACCCCGGTATACCGATGTGAGGGAAAAATCGCATGCGTATTGGCCGGTTCCAGTTACGTATCGGTCTATATCTGATTCACGAATTGGTTCACAACCATTATGACCGATACTCGACCGCACCGGTTATTTAAGGAAATTTAAAATTATTGTTTTATCAAAAAGTGATTTTTAGAAGTACACCCGATTCTTGTTACATAACGTTCGGTACTACTGAACCGTTACACCAAAATCGTTACCGTTACGTATTGCAAAACTGGTATTTAAAACCTTGACCGGAAGGCCCAGGATGTCACTTTACAAATAGTCCAAAGCTGGCCGGCTCTAATAATAGTGGTTGTTTCTTGTTCCCCTCTTTTTCCTTTTTCACCTCTTAGAGCTCATTTGGATGATGTATAAAAGAGCCTGACTATTTAAACCGGGAGGATGATGAGTGATTGGACATTTAGCCCATGGTTTGGGAAGCAAAAATACCCCTTGACTAAATAGCTGCCGGCTAAATAGTTAGGGGCAAGCCAGACTAAATACAAGCACGGGGAGGTGGTCATGTATTATTGAAATGGTGTGACTGTGTAATAAGAACAATTTTCCATTATTTTTTATTTTAAAAAATATTACAATCAATATTATAAGCAAGGGTAATAAAAGTCTTTTGACGTGATTTTACATCATCTACACTCCTTGTCTCTCCTTTTTTTTTTATCCCTCATTCAAACTATAGACTATCTAATCCTCTCTTCTTAACTGTCATATCGATGTGGGCTCACCATTCTTATTTAATCATCCCTACTATTTTATCCCCCCTTATTATTTAGTCCCTTTCAAACTAATATGTCATCCAAACGGGCTTTTATATGTGCTAGGCACACTTGAAGAGCGGACCTAGCAGATCTTGTATGTCTGATAGTGGAGTGAAGGTTACGGGTTTGTGTGACAAAAACACCCTCTCTGCTTGTAGAGACTAGACTGTATATATTAATTCACTCCTAAATCCCGCATGTAGGGAAGCTTGATTGATTGGCATTGGTATGCCCAGGGCCCATTTGCCACAAAAAATTAGTCAAAATTAAACCAATAAACTGGTATATTTTGGTTTATTTTCGGCTTTATTAAAAAAATATTACTTTTACCATAATTTTATACTCTTTGGATTCGTCTTGGTGAGATGAAACCAAGATGAATCCATAAAACACTAAAAACATGACACAAAACTAACAAATGCAAAAAAAATAATAATTGAATAAGGACAAAACCAAAAAACTAGTTTTTGGCTTTTTCGCCAAAGCACTGGTGCTCGTACCAAGAAAATATTATGAAGCTATCAAAAAAATATTATAAAGCAAAGGCTCCGTTGGCAAAAAAAGTGCATTTGTTAGTTTTGCGTCATGCTTTCATGGTTTATAGATTTGTTTTGACAAGACGAATCCAACAAGTACAAAATTATGGTCAAAGGTAATATTTTTTTAATAAAGCCGAAAATAAACCAGTTTATTGGTTTAATTTTGGCTTTATTATAAAAAAATTAGTTTCAGCCATAATTTTATACTCTTTGGATTCGACTTGTCGAGATGAATTCATAAACCACGAAAACTTGATGCAAAGTAATAAATGCAAAAAAAAAAAAGAATAAAGATTTTGTGAAATTTTATTGTACTCGCAACCGCATGAATCGTACCGAAGTATAGTTTTGCAAGAGCGAGGTCGAACCCACAGGGACTTGTGTTTTTTTATAGGAGACTTAATAAATTTAAACCGATTGAACCCTAACCTAGTTCCAAAAAGTTGTGAATTGATTTTTAAACTAAAAATTAAACTAAGAATGGCAAAACAAAATAGGTAATTTTAATTAGACACCCTGTTACAATATTATCCTTACGATGCCAACCTATTAGATTTGAATCTTTATGATTCCATCATGTAATTGGAAATTGGACCATTGTACCCCTATTATGTATTTTAGTAGCTTATTATCTAATAGTAATTTATATTAGATGATTATCTGCATAAGTATTCATTCCATATAGGAATATCACGCCAATCTTTCCAAACAATTGAAGTCAATCTTTCCAATTTAAAGAGGATATCACGTGAATCTCCTCCTATTTTCACGCCATCTTTGTATCTCATATTACTTCCCCATCTTTTCTTTTCGTCAGAAACTTTGATCCACAAATCGACTCATTGGATTTTCCGGTGCCAGAGGGGCCATGCAGTAAATAGCTTTGCTTCCAAATGCGGTGTCGATGGTGATAATACTGTTTGGATCTGAGAAACGACCCCATATCAACCTTGACGTGGCTCTTAAGATCCAAATCCATGGTGATCTGTTCGAGAATGGAACCGATATCCACAATTAGTTTCAGATATCGGATTTTCTGTGTTCATGTAAAGCTTCATGTCTCTTTGAAGCTTCTATTTGAGCTCATCGGAAACTTTGTGGATGTGCTGGAGATAAGTTATATGTTTTCTAATAATTGTAATTCCTCAAATGGATGGATTTGTTTTCTCATTAATCCCAAAGTTGGCATGTGATTTTATGATGCATTAATCTCTATTATATTTTATGGTTTTTTGTATTTTTTTTTTGCATTAATCTATTTATTTTTTTATGGTGCATTAATGTATCGTGTTTCTAAGTTCATTTATTTGCACTTGTAATTTGTTCATAAATGTATCATTTTTTCCATAGCTATTGTAAAATGATTTTCATGGTACATAAAAGTATCATGGTAAAAAAAACATGGTTAATTTCTACAAAAGTGCATAAAATCAATATTTCGTCTTTTTAGGACAAGATATCATAAATCAATAAATTAAACCATGTTCACATATCCTTTAAGTGAGGGTATATTGATCACCACATTTGGTGATTTGATACAGTAAAAGTGATAAATTAATAAACCATTTTCACATGTCTCATGACTCGTGTTTTTAGGTCAAAAGTCACTATTATCATTTTAATTTTTTTTTTAGATTTTAGGTGTGTGTGTGTGAGAGAGAGAGAGAGATTTTTTACCATATTCATTCTTTAAAATATGGTTATTTCATATAGCGATTATAGTTTGTTTATTTACCATTTTGGGTTGTTTGATACTCCCTCCGTTCCTATTTGTTTGTCCTCTATGAAAAGTCGTGTCACTTTTCAAATTAAAAAATAAAGTGTTTTCGTGTATCATTTTTTAAATTTTTTTGCATCGAATTAAAGTACTCATTGTGTACTTTAATTCGGTGCGAAAAAATTTGAAAAATGATACATGGAAGCACTTAATTTTTTTTATTTGAAAAAAGGCAAGAGAGAGAGAGAGAGAGCATGGGACAAACGAATAGAAACGGAAGGAGTATAAAATAGATGGTGTGGTAGTGTAGTATATAAAGTTGACTAGGTTTCATGGTATAGTTCTCTCTTAATATTTTCTAAACATGAATTATGGTGATTTTTTTTTTATCATATTAGGTGGATTCGATAAAATAGATGGTGTGGTAGTATTGTAGTATATAAAGTTGATTAGGTTTCATGAATTATGGTTAAAATGGTTTATTGATTTTTCATAATTAACCATAATTAATATATGCAAATATACCTAGTCAATGCATTTTTTTTTCCTTTATGCGTTGTTTATTAATTTATCACATTTTCATTTTTTTTTCTAGATTTTAGGTGTGAGAAGATTAGGAGAGAGAAATTTAAGATTAGGAAAGAGAGAGACTTTTCAAGAAAGGAGAGATAGAGATTGTGATAAATTAGGAAATATTAGAATAGAGAAATTTTAGGAAATTAGGAGAGAATTATTAGGAAAATCAGGAGAGAAATATTACGAAAATTAGGAGAGGGAGAGGGCATTTTTGGGTTTATTTGAATTTCAAGATGGAATCATAATTATTCAAATCTTATAGGATTGAATCATAACGTTTTTTTTTTTGTACAAGATGTCTAGTTAAATCTCCCGACAAAATAATTAAACTTTAACGGAAAAATAAGTGAAGATTACCGGTTGGGAAAAAAATAATTAGAGTTTCATAATCCACACCCATGCATTCATAGTACTTTTTAACATACTCTGATCTATTTTTCTTTAATTCTCTTCATAGTAATTTGGTGGCTAAACTCTTTTTTTATGGAAAATATCTTTGTTAAGCTCGTTTTAAAAGAAATCAATTTATGTACGCTCTTCCTCGCCTCAAGGTTCAAAATCTAATAACCAGCCAAAATATTTAACTAGTAGTTTCAAATCATGGAAAAGCATGATTGAATCCATATCCAAAACAACTAAATTAAATTAAAAGGAGGTAAGAACGATTATCCAATGAAATTATGCATTAAGAAAAATAAACTGAGAGTTTGTGTTTAATCACTACTAGACATGAGCTTTCATCCTCTACTCTAGCCTAGAAATCTAGCCAGTCTTAGATAAAAATGCATTGAACATTGGACTAGAATCCATAAAAATCAAAAGCTTACTAATCATCTCTTTTGCTCCTCTTGTTTCTTTCCAAGTCGTGACCTTGTTCGACCACACCCGCGATGTAAATGATTGAGCTCAGCCGGGAGTCCCCTTCTCGAAAACCCTACTGCCTTATTTATAGATTGTTCCCAAAATTGCCGTGAGTCTTTTCAATAAAACATAATCATAATTTTCCTTAACTGTTAATTCCTTCTGGGCAATCTTTTGGCAATAACAATTCTAGTCAAAGTCAAATACAGAAATACTCCCATTTTGTAGTTCAACGTGCATGATCAATGCCACCAGCCATGATGGAAATTATATTCAATGGATCTCTCCTTGCTTGCTTGTGGTATACTCGTTCCACCTCGTGAATTAATTTGATCACGGGCTTTGCTTTGAGTAAGATTCGACATTGCACTTTTTGAATCCAACAGCCAATACGCAAGTTATTATCATCTTTTCCTTCAAGAATAATAATCTAAAGTAAATGATCAAAAAGATAATAATAATATCTGAATGAGCATAGTTAAGAACTAGAAACATATAATATTGGAGTTTCTATATGTCAATATTTTGCACTGATCAAAAGACAAAATCAAAAAATCATTGTTTTTTTTTTTTTTTTGCCAAAGGAATCATACCACACAGCTCATTGATAAACTAGTTTACATTTTTTAGAAATAAATTTTTCTATCAAGAAATATTACGACGCTTAGTATTCATAGGAGCAGATTAACGAAGACTGGCTAGACATTATGGTTGACCAAATATTTATGTAACGGGAGATGGTGCTGTCCCTTCGAGGCCAACATGGTTGTTGGGCCGATCATAGCCGTCCGTTATCGGCCATAGATGACTGAAGGTGTGCTTAAACAAAAATATTTTTTACTATTATATTGTCATTGTTGTTCTAGTTGTTTATTCATTCTTTATATTATCATAAAATATCCTTCCTGTGACATTCCTGAAGTGTTGAGTCCCACATCGAGGAAAAAAGAAAAATCATGGTGTATATAATGAATCGCAAACAGTTACTGGATAACTTGAGGTTAATTTTTTGAGTAATCTGATTAGGCTAAAAATTGGGATGGAGGGAGTACTATTTTTGTTGGTAACCAGGAAAAAAAATTCAATGCCGAGCGAGCACGGCCACGTGGTGCCGAGCGAGCATCTAGGCCGTATGAAAGTGTTTTGGACGGCCTAGTTTCTCCCTGTATCCCTCTCTCTCTCTCTCTCTCTTACTCACTCACTCTCTCTTTCTCTCTCTCTAAAATCTGGACCATCCCAAACACTTAAAAATTGTTCCTGTAACCGAGCGTGTTAGTGTTACAAAATCTTTAATTCACTAAAATGCTATCAAAATCGTCATCCACAATAGAAAACTTTTACAATTCCAAGCTTTGAAATGAATAACTGCTCTTCAATATTAAGGTCGGCAAAATTACGACACCACAAATTTGACAGAAAGTATGCAAAAAAATGTGACTACAGGAAAAAGCTTGTATTCAAATCCGAAGAGAGTAGTAAATATATAACTACGTTTACAGAGATCGGATCATCTTATTTATTATTTGGCAAAGTTGAATTCAATAATTATCTCAGCGTAGCATATGCAGGGCGTATGGTTTAGTTCGTAACTAATGAACTGAGGCTAATGGTCCGTTTGTCTGACGCAACTAATGATGAAAGCTTATACTCTTATGATTCCATCTGACTAATGAAGAAGGGATCAACATATAATACTACGGCCGGCAATATATAATACTACGGCCGGCGATATATAATCCCCTGTAATATCGTAGTAAACAAACACTATGTGAAATCATATACCCGAGAATTATTCAAACCTTGGAAAAAATATTGGAAGGTCAGTTTCAATCAAATACTCATATCCAGTGAAACAAAAGCATCATTTTCTCTAAACAAAGCTCCCTTAACTTTATACATAATTATAGTGGGATCAATTGACCCACTTGCCTCTTCTTGGGTCCGTCCCTTATTATATTGGCTAAGCGTTAGATTGAAAGGTCTACTCTTGGAATGCTGTCTTATTTACTTAAAAGAAAAGATTGAAAGGTATTGTGAACATGAAAAAATATTGGAAGCGGTTAGCTCTTAATAAAACCACTCAATTCAGAAACAAATTGTCGATGGGATACCAAAGTCGTTATCTCCAAAAAAAATTGGCCTTGTTAATATCAACTGAACTTAAAGGCAAAACAAAAAAGAGAATACAAAATTTCAGACTTTTTAATTAGTTGGATTTCCCAAAAGGGGCAAAGAAATCGAAACGGAGGTAGATCTTGTTTGATAGATTTCAATTTATTTTATAATAAAAAATTCCCAAAATCATAAAAAGAAAATTATAAATTAAAAAATATAAATAATACCTACAAAAGATACAAATAGAATTAATAATGATAAACAAAATAGAGAGGGAGTACTCAACAGAAAGGGAAGTTTAGACTTGGTCATCAACATCAGATGGTTATATAAAGTTCGAGTGCCAATACCCTGCACTAGCACAAGAAAATGTCCGCTTCTAACTCTAACGTTCCAACTTCATTTCCGTTGCTAAATGCTCACATTGTTCACTTCGCGACAGTTATCTTATTTCTTCTTCCTATGGCCAGTTCGGATTATTTCCAATTCCCTAACTTTTATCCTGCTACAACCGACGACAACGCACAGTATCAAGGAACTGCGGTGAGGTCGGCTGGGGCAGTAGAATTCAACTTTTCCAAAGGTAAAGTTGGTTGGGTGACATACGCACAGAATGTTCAGTTATGGGACGCCAAAACTGCAGCCCTCTCTGACTTCACCACCGATTTCTCCTTCACTATTGACACTCATGTGTCAGCCCATTACGGCGACGGACTCGCATTCTTTCTCGCTCCTGTCGGTTTTCAAATCCCGACAAACTCGGGAGGCGGGTACCTAGGCCTTTTCAGCCCCGATTTAGCAGAGCATCAAATAGTGTTTGTTGAGTTCGACTCCTACTCGAATTATCAATGGGATCCCAATTATACTCATATCGGGATCAACCATAATGCTATTGGTTCACTCACTACGACTCCGTGGAACGCTAGCTTGCACAGCGGAGAAAGATGTGAAGCTTCGATTACATACAATGGAAGTACAAAGAATTTGAGTGTGTTTTGGTCTTACGGGGAAAACTCTGATTCCAGTCTTTTTAACGAACTAGACCTAATGGACATTCTACCGGAGTGGGTCATGGTTGGATTTTCAGCATCGACCGACTGGGCTAAGGAGAAAACAACGCTTGAATCATGGGCGTATAGATCAAGTTTCGACACAAAAACAACTGGAAAGCACGCGAGAGATACCAAATTTACGGTTGGGATACCAGTTTCAGTGGGTGTTTTGATTTTTGGAGCATTCATATTGATAGGATCTGTGGTTGTATGGAAAAGGAGGCGTGTTCGAAGGGAGAAATCAGAGAAAACTAACTTGACATCGATCAACGATGATCTAGAAAGAGGAGCTGGACCAAGGAGGTTTACCTACGGCGATCTTGTTTCAGCTACTAACAACTTCTCGGCCGAAAGAAAATTGGGTGAAGGAGGATTTGGAGGTGTTTACAAAGGGTACTTAAATGATTTAGACATGGCGGTAGCCGTGAAGAAAATTTCAAGCGGATCAAAACAAGGGAAAAAAGAGTACTTAACAGAGGTCAAAATTATAAGCCGTTTGAGGCACCGGAATGTGGTGCAACTCCTTGGTTGGTGCCATGATCAAGGTGATTTCCTTCTCATCTATGAGTTTATGCCCAACGGAAGCCTCGACACTCACCTCTTTGGGAAAAATATTACTCTCACTTGGGCGGTGAGGTACAAGATAACTCTTGGTTTGGCTTCGGCATTGCTCTATCTACATGAAGAGTGGGAGCATTGCATTGTGCACCGGGACATCAAGCCAAGCAATATTATGCTAGACTCTGGATTCAATGTCAAGCTCGGAGACTTTGGGTTAGCTAGACTCATGGACCATGAACTCGGACCGCAAACAACAGGTTTAGCCGGAACTTTAGGGTACTTGGCACCGGAATATATAAGCACGGGAAAGGCAAGCAAAGAGACAGATGTTTTCAGTTTTGGGGTGGTGGTGTTGGAAATCGTTAGTGGGAGAAAATCAATCTATCCGTCGGACGGACAATCACAAATAGGGTTGGTGCAGTGGGTTTGGGATCTCTACGGAAGAGGCCAAATTCTTTCTGCTGTTGATGAGAGAATAAAATCGGATTTCGATTCGAATGAAGTAGAGTGTTTGATGATTGTTGGGTTGTGGTGTGCTTACCCTGACCATAGCCTTAGGCCTTCAATAAGGCAAGCAATTCAAGTACTTCATTTTGAGGCACCGATGCCAAATCTGCCTTTAAAGATGCCTGTTGCAATATATCAAGTACCTAGTGCAGCAACCTCCAGGTCTAAAGAAGCACCGATAAATTCCAGTGAGCCGATGATAAGTTGTACAAGCATTGAAATAGGTCGCTAAATCTTTTAAGTTGTTATTATTTTTGTAATTATGGTGTCCAAGACATCGCAAAATTGGTCGTCCGTTGTTCTCTCCGAGTCTTAAAGAAGGGTTTTATCGTTGAAATTGGAAATTCTTGAGTGTACTCTATTTATACATGTAGTCAACATGACAAAGTTAAAAATCTCGAGTAATTGATCTAATTGTACAATATTTAATTTAGAATCAGGACCTTAAAGTGTGAAAGAATTTTGAAAAAACATTATACAATTGTGCACTCAGTATTCCCTTGATATGAAATGAAGATATCGTAGCGTTTGTTGAGAGCTCGTGATCAAACATTGATAGGTATCACAATTTTTGCATTTTCATATTTATCGATCACCGATCAAGATAATTTTTGTAGTGAATGTTCTTCTCAACAAGAACTACAATATCTGTAAGGACCCAATTTCGGATTCGTCTTGTTTTTGGCAATTTCATATAACAAAACACATTTATTATCGAGTAGTAATTTTCTAAGTAGAAGTCCGTATAGGATTAGAGTGGAAGGAATTTCTTTGTAATGTAATTTGAGTGTTAGTGTTTCTAGTCGGTTGATGGCATTCGGAACGGGAAGATCAATCATACGATCAATCGGCTTTTCAATCAAGTAACTCTGATTTTAGCACAGGCAGTGGACCGTGGTATGAAACAAGTTTTCAGAGCATACCGATTGATAAGAGGATCAATCATGTTGTTAATCGACAGCATCAAAAAATCCGGATCTACAATGACCCAATCAATCGGCTTACGATGTGATTGATTGGATTGAGAATTCTATAAATAAGTCGCGTTTATGGATCTAAGGTAAGGTTATCGGCTGAAAAAGAATATTGGAGCCGTTTGTTCTCAAATCCACAAAACCCTAATTTATCGAGAGTGAATCTTGAAGCACAAGATCGATGGAACTTTAATCAAAGCTTCAAGAGGTTTCTACATCAGTCAATAATCAAGTTCAAGTTGTTTTCCAGTGGATTTCTGGAAGAATGTTTGGAAGGCTCGAGGATTTGAGGCAGCGGCAATCAAATACTGGGTGTGGTGTACGAGGATTCGGCAAGTACATCGATCTTAGAGCGATTGTGAGTGATTCAAATCGTAGGGTAAGATTACTTGTAACTACACAATGATTTTATAGTGTTTGATTCCTTCCCGTGGTTTTTACCCGTATTGGGGTTTTCCACGTATATCTGGTGTTCATCTATTTAATTGATTTTTGTTTGTGAGTGGTTCATAATTGATTGATGTTATTTTTTATTATTATTGAGATAAAATAACCTAGCAAATTATAAAACCTAGGCGATCTAGGATTTTTCAATATCTACGATTCAGATCAAAGGGATACCAAATGCACAATTGCATAATTTATTTTCAAAATTCTTTCAGACTATAGAGTCTTGATTTTGAATGAAAAATCAAAATAAATTAGATCAATCATTTATCAATATCCAATGGGTCTATTTTTTTACAAGTACACTCGATTAATTATTTTAAAACTACCAAGCAGTTCAAATCATTATTGTGAGACCCTGAAGTTAGCCCCATAAGACGACATGGAACAAACATAATTGTAAGTCCATGACTATCCCCCAAAACAACGTTGTTTTGGGGGCTCCACTACATATTGGATGACCAATTGGACGTAAGGGGGAAAATGATGGCGAAATGACAAGGTCAGGGGTGTAATTGACGTTTATTGAAATTCAAGTGCTTATGAGACATTAAGTGCAAAGATCAGAGATCTTTTTCAAATTTTCCTAGAGATGTAAACTTTGAGTATGAAACTGAAATGTACTCCTTTCTAATGGAAGCGAAACAAAATGCACTCTGGTACAACTGTTAGGAGCATAGCCATAACATTTTCTCTAGCCAAAACTCCACTCTACCCCAAAATTTCCTCCCTATTTCTGAAAATGTTATCAATATACAGAGATTACAAATCTGCATCAACTAGGAATAAACTTCTTTATGTTTCTTCTCTATAAAGAAACTATCCGTGTCCTTATCAAGTTACACGAGTCTGACCCGTATTCATCCCATATAATTTTGAGTGTTTGCAGGTTGCGCCATATTTGTATTCGTGTCAAAGAGTACTAGATTGATTCAAGGCAGCCTCCTTTTACGAAAATAATTTGGAAGAAGAAACACGAACACGTTTGAGCCAAAGGTACTCCCTCTTTGAACAAACAATTTTTGAGAATAATCTCATTCTTCTTTATTTATAAAGCATTGAATTTTAATGCCACCCCACAACTTATTTATATACTAGAAATTTTGGACCGAAAAGGAAATGGAAAAACATGAAGATAAATCCTGGTAACTCGCTAGAAATATCAGAAAGGAAATAAAATCATTGAAAGCTAAATCAAAATCTTGGTGGACATGTACAAGAAAATAATAAAAAAGAAATAAAATCAACCCAAATAAGAAAACAATCATCGAAAGTTATGCGAGGGATGTCAATTTGGAAAGCAATCCCAGAAGCTTTATCCAAAAGGAATCCATTTCTAGAGCTATGGAGCCACTTCAACTTGTTCATACTGAGATTTGTGGTTCAATCAAACCGGCATCTTTTGGTAAAAACAAGTATTTTCTAACTTTCATTGATGACTTTAGCAGGAAAAGTTGGGTTTAGTTTCTGAATGAAAAATCACAAGCTTTTGGAGTTTTCTAAAAATTTAAAGCTTTGGTTGAGAAGCAAAGTCCCTATGAAGTTAAAGCTTTGAGATCCGATAGAGGAGACGAATTCACATCCAATGAATTCAAGAATTTTTTTGAAGTGAATGGAATTTGTCATCCTTTAATGGTTCCAAGATTGCCAAAACAAAATGGTGTTGTTGTCTTTGCATATGGACACATGATATGCCAATCTAATTGACCGAATTTATTCTAATCATGCAGTAAGCGTCTCAACATTTTACCAAGCAATAAGCAATGTTTTTTATAGATGGCGTATACCTCCATCTTTAAATGCCTAGATGAATAAAAATATGAAATGACTATAACAAGTCGGGTTCCTTCAGTACAAAAGGAGTCAGGACATGAAAGAACTAATCACTTGTGTCTTTTTGTTTCGAATTTGAAATTTTCAAGTAGGTGTATTCTTTCCTCGATCTTGACCAATCGATTGAAAAAAAAAAATCATAAAACCAAACCAAAAGAAAAAGAAGGAAAAATGAAAAAGAAAACTAGGGTTCTAGGTCTACCTGAATTACGAAAGGTATGGATCTGGTTGAGGTTTCTATTAGCTGTGTGGCGTAGAGAATGAAGGAGGTTCCTTGATGATATTTTTGTAGGAAAGGTCAGCGCGTTTGACAGTAGGCAGTTGACCAACCCATAACAACAAGCCACGTGGAAGGCAAAGTTACCAATGGACACATCAGACATAGGTTAAAATTAGCCGATGGGAAACAACAGCTGCGAGATCCAACTCTCACGGGAAAGATATGTCGAAAAATCACAACGATCTTTTAAAAGAAGATGGCTAAGGCAAAGCCCCACCGCGAAGGCGATGACCTCGTGAGAGAACACGATAGAATAGTAGGTACCCTAAGCAAGGGATGCACTGTGCAAGGAAAGCACCATCTACTAGAATTTCAAACCTCGCGAAACCCTTGGCAAAGGGGATAGGTGCAACAGGAAGGAGTGAACACTTACGCGAACACGCGTATTGAGCTCGCGACTATACCTGACCAAAAAGCAGAGGCAGGGAAGTTGATACAAGCCTCGAGTTAGGTTTTGGCGTGAGCTAAAAGGCTCGCGGCCATGGCCAAGAGAACGGAAATAAGGGAGATACAAGTGGTTTGGTGGCTTCTTAGGGATCAAAGCTCGCCGCGAAGGAAAGGCCTGCACTGGATAGGCCAGGGGAATCTTCCTAATAGAAAGTGACGTCACCCACGTCACCAGGTATAGGGAGAGAGCACGTGTCATCATATTATTGGGGAAATGTCTGCAGTCCAATGATTGGGTGCAGATCCCTATAAATATGGGACACTCCTTCACAAATTCTCAGATAGATTGATTCATCCCCAAGGCACGAAAACCCTAGATAAAGAAAATAATTCAAAGCTCTTGAATTAAGAACATTGTTCTTGCTGGTGCTCGCGATCCTACCATCCTTCTAAAGTTGTGATATAAGGATGATGATAATCTAGGGAGGAATGGATGGAATGTTGCTGCCTTCTCTTTTTGTACACCAAATTCTTCCAAGTGACAGAGAAAATAACTTCACTAAACCTAATAAATGAGAAGCAAAAGCTAACAAAGGATATCGTTGACTTCATTAAATGATTTCAAGACAAAGGAGTACAATGCCACGAACCAGTTCCAAAGAAGCGCTTGGTGGAAATTTGCCTTCTAGGTATGATAAAAGAATACAAGAAACATTTAATCAATGGAAAGTATCAAAAGTGGTACTATCAATGTGGAAATACTAAAACCAACATTGAAGATCAAAAGTGGTTGGGTTGCTACTACGGCCTCTGCGCAAGCCTCACGAAAGCCACAAGGGGTGATGGCAACCCTAAGAGAAGGAACAAACCCTTTAAGGATTACAAAGAACGAACAAGAGATGCACCTCCATATCCTTGTACCATCGAGGAGGTCACAGATCTCGTTAACGCATGGGTCGCGGACGGATGTTTGAAACTCTCAGAAGTTGAGGTTTAGCCCACGCAACAAGATCGCGCAAACCCAAAGTATTGTGTCTTTCGTAGGAAGGTGCAACACCCTATGAGCAACTGTTGGACACTCAAGGAAATTTTCAAACAAGAAATAGGACAACAACGAATTAAGGATTGGCATAAACAGAGATGTACGACATAGACCCTACCCTCAGCATGGGGAAGGGGTCGTAATGGCGGAATGCTATAACGATGGGTATTATGACTTCATGCACGACATGGAAGATGATGTCGAAGAAGTTTACATAGCCTCCTTCTACGATCACATTGAGGAGATCGCAAGCTATGACCAGCCCGCTATGGAGGTAAGTGAGGAAAAAAGGTATTAGATCTTGTCTAGGAGCCATAAGTTTAAAACCTTCTTTGATGGGTTGGGCTTTACCCCCAACGTAAGAATAACAATGATGAAAGCAATACTGGAAATAGGTAATGAGGGTTAGGAAGCATGTGTGGTAGATGGAGGCTCCAACGCAAGGACCGTTTGCGAGGACTCTAACACTATCTCCTTCTCAAACGCGAACAAGAAAATACCATTTCCCCACAATAGGCCTTTGTTTGTCACTGCAACCATCAATGGTATCGAGTTAAAACGAGCGTTTTTGGATGGGGGTGCATCAATCACATTATGCCCCTCGAGATGCTGAAGAAATTGGACATCTTGGAGCCACGAATAATCAGGTCATTAGTGGGAATAGTTGGTTTTAAAGGAGAGAATAAGCCCTTTTGGGATATACTGTGCTAGACCTTGCCGTTGGGCCCATCCACGCGCCAACAAAGTTCCACATCATTGAAGGACCAAACAACTACCATGCAATTCTGGGAAGATCGTGGATGCACAGGTACGCAGTGGTTCCTTCTTTCTATCACTAGTGCCTCAAAGGCATATGGGCTGGAAAGAAGGTCAATGTACCTGCAACCGAAAGGCCCTTCGAGGGCTATAAAGCTCACCTTTTAAACGCAGTGTACTTTTCCGAAGCAAAGGAAGCCTGCGAGGCCGTATCCGCGAAGCCTGTAGGGGTAAAATTTCCAAAATGGGAAAACATCAAGGGCGAAGCATCAAAACCAACCTCGACGAAATTACGAAGACTAACGAAGGGGGAAAAACTGTGTATCACTTGTGATGGTGCGAAGGGTCAGAAGGTGTTTGTAAGGCTTTTGACCCCCGCGACATGGAGGGTAAAGGAGAGCAAATTGATATAATTGACAAACCTGAGCCAACTCTAGAGTATATGCTAGATGGACCAAACCTCAACCGGAGGAGCTCGAGGAAATCAACTTGCAAGATGGGGAAGGTACAATGAGGTGGTATGGTGGCTTTGCTTCGCAAATATAGTGATGTTTTTTCTTGGCACTACAACGAGATGCTAGATTTAGATCCATGGCTTGTGAATCACCATTTCGACGTCTTTCCAAATTCCAAGCTTCTTAAGCAACCTCAGTGGAAGTACCACCCGGATTTGGAAGAGAAGATCAAGGAAGAAGTGGAAAAGCTCAAGAGTGCAGGGTTCATTTGCCCAATCCAATATCCGATGTGGTTGTGCAACATTGTGCCCGTGAAAAAGAAGAAAGGCTAGATTAGAATCTACGAAAACCTTCACGACCTTAATAAAGCTTGTCCAAAGGATGAGATGCCATTGCCTCACATTGACACCTTGGTTGATATCACTGCTGGCCATGAAATGTTCTCTTTCATGGAAGGATTCAGTGGGTATAATCATATTAAAATGGCACCCGAGGATGTGCAAAAGACTGCTTTTCGGACCCCTTTAGGGAATTTATATTATACCGTGATGCCATTTGGGCTTAAAAACACTGGCGCAACCTATCAAAGGGCAATGACTGCGATCTTCCACAATATGATTCATCATTTTGTGGAAGTCTACATTGATGACCTTGTCACAAAGTCAAGGTATATGACTGAGTACCTGCGCGATCTCGAAGGGGTGTTCCAAAGATGTAGAAAGTTTAACATGCGAATGAATTCCCTTAAGTGTGCCTTTGGAGTCACAACAAGAAAATTCTTGGGCTTTTTGGTGCACAGACACAGCATTGACATAGATGAATCAAAGATCCGCTCCGTTTCGAACATGCCCCCCTCCCCCCCGCCCTCCTTGCACTCTAAAAGATCCCTCAAAGGATTCTTGGGAAAGATCTCTTATCTGAGAAGATTTATCCCTGCTTTGGCACAGATCACCGCGCCGTTGGGAGACTTGCTAAAGCAAAGGGTCAAGTTCAAATGGAAAGATCAGCACCAATTGGCCTTTGAGAAAATCAAGGCAGTTTTGTCCTCGCCACAGACAATGGTCTCTCCACAAAAGGGAAGCCATTGATTCTATATCTTACCTCGACTGCGAGAAATTGGAGCTTTGTTCGCTCAAGAAATTGAAAGAATTGAGAAACTAGTATATTACATTAGTCAAAAAGTACAAGGAGCAGAAGAATGTTATACCCCAATTGAACACTATTGTCTGAAACTTGGTTTTACAGCGCAAAAGCTCAGACATTATTTCCTTGCGTTCAATGTGCAGCTCATGACAAGAAATAACCCAATCAGGTGCCAGCTTTCTCGTTTTGTGCTTAAGGGAAGGGCCGTGAAGTGGCTACTAGCTCTTGCAGAATTCGATATAGTATGTTCATCGCCGCAAGCGATCAAAGGCCAAGCCCTCACGGACCTCTTAGCCCAGTTTCCTAGCAGAGAGTGTGAGCCGCTGGGAGAATCACTACCTGGAGACAATTTTGGAGCACTAGCAGCCAGCCCTGAACAAGAGAGCTGGACCCTAAGCTTCGATGGGGCAACAGGAGGAAATTCAGCTAGGGCAGGTGTCACGTTGCAAAGTGATAGTGGTACAAAGGAGTATTTATCATACAAACTAGCATTCCAGTGCTCCAACAATGAAGTAGAGTATGAGGCACTTATTATGGGGATACTCGCGGCCAGAGAAAGGGGAATTAAAAGGTTTAAAATCATGGGTGATTCAAAACTAATAATCTTACAAAGCGAAGTTGTTTACGCCCTAAAAGAAGCTAACCACGCACCATATAGGGCAACTGTTCAAAGACTTAGGAATGACTTTGATGATGTTAGCATCATTCACAAGCCAAAAGTATGAGAATAACGATGGCCATCGAGATCACAAAAAGGACTGAACCCTCATTTGTTGAAGAAAAAGAATGCAATAAGGATGATGATTGGCGCAAGCCCATAAAAGCACAGATCGCGACTGGCAATGGAGAAATCCCCATGACTACTCTATTCCAATTCACCATTTTGAAGGGCGAGGTGTATTCTCGCGGCCCTCAAGGATGGTGTAGACACCCCATTTTGGACCCTCGGGATTCCAAAACTTCCCCAATGATGAAAAAGCCTAATAAGGATACACAAGGTTTGATCAAAACCTTGGAAAACCTCTCCATTAACCTCCCATCAAGTCACCAAAGCATCCCTCAGAGCTCCGGAATGTCCCAAAACCTTGAGATACACACACCTGGATTGGCCTTTGAGGCACCTGGATTGGTCAAGTCCAGGCGCCTGGAAGGAGTTAAGGCGCTTGGATTCCATGGTTCAAAGCGCCAGAATGGGATTCAGCGCTGGAAATGCATGATCCGTGCACACGGATATCGATCCCGGGTTGAGTGTGTTTTAAGTTTGCTAGTGGGCGGGAACGAGATCTTGGGGGATTTTCTTGCAGAATTCAGTTGGAGGGAGTGGGGGAGATCATTGCACTTGTCCCTTACCCCCTAGGTGACCCTTGACCCTTTTGAAAGGCTCAAGTGGCCCTCTTTGGACCCTTGATTTGCCTATAAATTGAGCCCTTCACTCACATTTACAGGGGGCTGAAAAACTACACTCCTTCTATGCTGTTACTCTGCCAAAACTCCTCCAGAAATTCTATTCCTCTCTTCATCCCATCTCAAAACCCACTTCCAATACCAAAAATCCTCTCTTTGTCTCAACAATCCATCATCTACTTACCATAATCAACTGAGTTCTATCAAAACCACCACAAATTACCTTTAGTTCAGCAAACTAAGGAACCAAAAACCACATTCCTCAAAATCTATCCCAAAAGTCCATTTCAAGTTCTTGATCAAACCAAAGAGGTAGTTATTTTACCAATTTCTCCAAGTATGCCTTGAGGGGAACTTATTCAAGTTCTTTCTGGTCATCCATACCAGTAGTGAGCTTGAGAGTGGTTCGAAAGTCATCAAGTGAAGAAAATCAGTTTGTGCATCAGAGCCTGGTCCAGGCGCCTGGATCATCACCTTCCGGCTGCATGATCGGTCCAGCGCTGGATCCCTCCATGCGGCGCTGAACCTTATTTTCTCACTATCATAACTTTTGTTTTCCCTCACATTCTGATCATTGTTGCTATACCACTTGCATGTTTGGATTCACAGTTCTTATATCTTACTTTGAATCATCACTTTATTTATTCATTTTATGCATTTTGAACTCACATTCTTACTTTAAATGAGGGGATTTTATAAGAAAGAGTCATCTAAATGGATGCATGCATCATTCCGGAGTTCTATTCATTAGTTTTAAGACTTCATGTTGATGATTCATATGATATTCGAGTACAACCTCTTATAAGTGTATAAAATGTGTATCATCATGTTATTATTTTTGCATTTTGGGTATTATTTCATTGAGTATGAGTCATCTTTAAGTTGCATGCATGGTATTATGTTACTATAACACCTTCTGAATATTTGAGGTTGGATTAGAGCATTGCATTTACGAGATTACATTTAGAAATTTGGTTTCAAAGTTTAAATGCGAACTTTGATCAGCGCCGGATTCACCCCTTCCAGGCGCCTGAATCCCATTCTGGTGTCCATTTTCTGATCAATTTCTGGGTTATTTTAGGACATTTTGGTAGTATTTTAGTATAAATTCATCATTTCCAGTGTAGAAATCATTCATTCATATCATATTGCATAATCATGTACTCATCTTTTAGTGACATTCTTGATGTACTATTATGCTCCCACATGAATTTGATTCAAAAGTCCATCTAAACAACATTTTCAAGATTTTCAAAACATTTAGTAGAGACCGGCAAACATGTCGGGCGTGAGGGGTGCTTTGAATTCCTTCCCCTCGCGTAACCTAGCTTCCGAACCCGAGAAATCTCATTTTAAAGACCAGTAAAGCATTTTCCATTTCAAGGGCAAAAGAGTCATTTTTCAAAGGTTTCTCGGATAAGGTCCTCAAATCCGGGTGGCGACTCTATTCAACCAATCAAAACCATTTTTCAAAACAAACAATCGATTTTCGTGGACTTATAACGCGCTCTGCGGGGTGTCCACAAGCTGGCGACTCAGCTGGGGACGATGGTTAATATTTATTTTAGTATTATTACACTTATGTGTGATTTTATTAAAATGTGTATTAATTATTGAGAGCTAAGCTTGAAAGATTTTGAAAATATTGTTTTTATGGACTTTTTGCATTGCACGCGCATTGTTACTAGCCTTCGCTGACGTGTTTCGGCAATCCCGCCCGGCTTGTCGGTGACGGGGAATCCCGAAATGCTCAGCACCCCCCGACCGTGATAAGTCATAATTGTCGTTATTACCATCGCCTTGCGGGATCCTTGGCGGTGGGAGACAGCTTTGGCTTTGAGTCCGGGGTACCCTTTCAAACCAAAACCAGCATGTGCATATAGATAGCCATAAAACCCCACGTTAGTTAACCAACCCATGTGTTAGGATTATGTGCTCTATCCTGTTATGTGCTATATGTTACCGTCTTTCCAAGCATGCCATACTGCATACATGCATACACTTGCATCCGTACATATTCTGTTGTTAGTATAACACAAGTTAGGTTCCCGGCAGTTAGTAGAAGGTTGCCTCAGCCCAATGATGAGTCGTGTATCCCACATGCACGTTGTTCTTACGAGTTGGTCTTTAGGACGACCGGACGTGGGAAAATTTGAATCAACAGTTTCATAACAATGATCTAAACAGGTTTAAGGGACCTTGACTCGAAGGGGGGGTCAATCGCCTTAGGCATCTGATTCTAGATCATTGTCGGCATTCGTGTGAATCATGATTTCCCAAATCCGACCGTCCAATATCAAGGACATGTTGCTTAAAAGAAAACTTGAGGATTGGGGCAGCCTTCCAAAGTAGTCGAGTTCAGTCTAGGAGACTTTAAATCCATGGAGTTTGAGATACCTCCGGTGTTGGTCGTGCCCGAACGGCCGCCCGTGATTCAAACTAGCCTTGAGATCATTAGTATCTGGATTACAACACCCAAATTGCTTTGTCTCGGATGATCAAGAAAAGTGATTGGCTCTGATTCCAACAAGTTTGGAGTTTAACCTACCGAGTAATGGTCTACCCGGGGTGTTGGAAAATCATCTGTGCAATGGTTTTAAGTGAGATTTGAATCCGGTAGACTAACCCTAGGTCGTATATGAAGTCTAGGAGACTTTAAATCCATGGAGTTTGAGATACCTCCGGTGTTGATCGTGCCCGAACGGTCACCCGTGTTTCAGACTAGCCTTGAAACCGATCGTATCTGGATGACGACATCTCATTGTTTTGTCTCGGATGGTCAAGAAAAACACTACGGCGTCAACATTTAGGCTTTAGGTTGAAACGCCGTATTTGTCGAGTAATGACCTACCCGTGGTGTTGATACAATCTTCTGTGCGAACGGTTCCAAGTGAGTTCCGAAACCGGTAGCTTAATCCCTAGGCCTAGAAGTAGGACTAACTTTGGGCGAGGAAGTGACGCACGTATCATAGGCACCCATTTTGTTCGTACTTGGTATCTGAAGGCTACGAACTGAGTCCGACTTTTGCTTTATGATTCAGTTTATAACCATTGGGCCTGCGAAGAAGAAGAAGACCTTACCTGTTTGGACTCGACCTCCAGGACAGAGACTGTCTCGATCTATATCACCAAAGCCAGAAACAAGTATGGCGGCTGAACGGGAACAAGGTCCCCCAAATGAGATTGAACAAATAAGGAAGGAAATGCACGACGAGAGGGTCCGGAATGACGCCCGAATCGCCCAACTCATGGCGATTATGGTAAATATCCAAAGTCGGTTGCCTCCACCTCAACAGCAAATGCCCGAGGGTGAACCTCGAGAACAAGAGGTCCCTCATGATGAACAGCTAGAACATCCCCCTGAAAACCCCCAATTGGCTGAAATGCTAGCTAAGATACTCAAGTTAGAAGAGTCTGTTGCCAAAAGTGAGAAGCGAGCCATCACTGGCTTTGATATGAATAAACTCTGCATCTTCCCAGGCACTAAGCTCCCCAAAAAGTTCAAACATGTGGACTTCGAGAAGTTTGATGGGACTGGGGATCCGAGAGGACATGTTCAGGCATATGTAAGTTCTCTCTCGCTACAAGAAGTCGATGAGCCTGCCATGGCACAGATGTTTCATGAAACTCTCACCGGGCCCGCACTCCAGTGGCTCTTGTCTCTCGACATTTCGAAGAGACAGACTTGGGAAGAAATGGTGGCTGCCTTCATTAAGCAGTATGAATACAATGTCCAGCTTAAAGTCACTACTCGTGAACTTGAGAGCATCAAGATGAGAGAAAAGGAGTCTTTTGCAGA
The DNA here is from genome assembly GCA_022606695.1 of Vaccinium macrocarpon. Taxonomy (NCBI): domain Eukaryota; kingdom Viridiplantae; phylum Streptophyta; class Magnoliopsida; order Ericales; family Ericaceae; genus Vaccinium; species Vaccinium macrocarpon. Next base: position 38,363,774 of record CM040180.1, on the reverse strand, counting down.
ATTTGTAAAAAGGTGGAGGGCGAAGGCCGCACAAATGACCGATCGTCCCAGTGACAAAGATCAGATGCGCATCATAACCAAGAACCTTCAGCCTGATTTGGCTCAATACATGGTGATGGCTCAAGCACATGACTTTGCGACTTACTTTGAGACGGGCTTGTCAATTGAAGAAGCCTTGCAAAGTGGGGTGTTAAAGAAAGGTGATTCAATCCCCAAGCTGAAACGCAATTACATTGGGAATACCTCGTCCCTGTATGCGAACCCCAGTTACTCAGCCGGTACCTCATCCAACTCCATGAACCACCAAACCCATAAAGCCGAACCTGTAAATGCTATCTTGTCCCCATCAACCCAACCAAACCAACCACCACAGAACCAAAGAACCCGGCGTATCTTCACCCCTCTCCCTCTACCTTTGCCTGTTATTTTTGAGCGGCTTGTACAACAAGGAAAAATCAAACCTCTCCAACCAACTCCACCTCCACAAAATCCTCCACCAACCTATAACCCGAATACCTTCTGTGTTTTCCATCAAACACCAGGCCACCCCGCCGAAAGATGCCAACGACTGCGTCATGAGATTCAAGATCTCATTGACAGTAAACAAATTCGAGACCCGTCTGAAAAACCCAATGTTGTCACTAACCCTTTGCCCGCACACAGAAGGAACAATGATGTAAGTCAGATTACCCTCAGCTCCACTCAAAAAGACCAAAATTCCACTCCGTTTGACCCAAGCCAGTTCATTGTACCAGAGACGAATCCTAAGCCCATCGTATCTGTACCAATTGAATCCGATGTGTGCTTTCTTGAGGCACATCTAGACCCCACTATTTGGCAAGAATGGGGCGATTTGATAATGGCTATGGAAGCACGAGAGTATGAACAAATGGTGGCCAACAATGTGGTAAATGAAGAAATGTGGCCGCAAAATGAACAGTTGGATGAAGAACCTCCACTTGGAGCTTTGATTAATCAGTTTTGGGATCCAATGTTTGTAGATCCACTTGATGGATTCGCACTTCCTAATCTATTTGAGCCCTTGCCAGTGGAAGAAGGACAAGGACAGAATTGGCAAGAACAGATCATGGCACCCGATGATACGCAGGAAGCTGAATGGGATCCCACGCCGAATGAGTGGCAGCTTATGGATCCTAACGATCCTTTGGATGGGTCCACACTGCCCATGTTTTTCGAAGAAGCATATTTCTCTATGCCTCCACTGTGGGAAGGACGCCCAGATTTCTCCATGATGAGTGAGCATGCAATAAACCGGATGACAGAGGGGATAGAGTTCACACCTTATAATTACATTATTGATGAAAATCTTCCGACACCCCAAGTGCAAATTCCAGAGAATTGCAATGTCATGGTGTTGAACGGTGGTTTACCCGATGTTTGGTGACAACAGATGGAGGAAAATATCACAGCAAATGTGTGGGCCAATCAGAACGCAAAAGTAGCACTCTCACCACTGTGGGTCAAGGATGACGAGATTTGGACCCTTAACGAAGCACCAATGGAAGTTAGAGATGTATGGAATGAAGCGACTGTGGAAGGAATAACTAAGGGCTTAGAAGGGACTAGTATTGAAAAAGGGAAGAGAAAGGCAGAGGGGGATCTTGTTGATCTTTACACGGACTACACTGATCTATGGGGGGACGATATTGATTCAGTACTTCACCTACTCCGAAGCGGACGGTTTTATCAACCACCACAAGTGTACACTGGAGAGACCTCTAACCCACCTCCTAATACCCTAAACCAACCACCTTCTAACTCAGCCCCACAAAGTAACCCAACTCCACAAAATAACTCAGCTCCACCACATCTTCCAAACAATCCCAATGAGCCAATCACCGATCCTATTGATTTCCAAGACCTTTTTAGCCCACCAACCAACCAATCCCGTGCTACTTCCGCAGCTAATGGCCGTATGCCTCGTCCAAAACCTCCACCATCAGTAGAAGAGAATCCCATCCAGAAACAACTTGAGAAAACCCTAGCCGCTCTAACCATTTGGGGGCTACTCATGAGCTCCAGCGAGCACCGTCAGAAACTCGCTCATGCACTGTCTTGCATGGAGATTGCTCCCAACATTACCTCCGAAGCCATGATGGCCGCCATTGTTACCAAACCTACCGTTGCTACCAAACCCACTAAGCATGTTGTAACCTTCACCGAGGCTGATTTGCCGCTCGAAGGGACTGATCACAACAAGCCGTTGCATGTCACTATGAAGTGCATGGGAAAGTGGATCCCGATTGTGTTGATAGATAATGGTTCTGCGCTCAATGTTTGTCCACTCCGAACAGCTTTATGCTTGGGACTTAAGCCGAAGGATTTCACGCCATCTGATCTCACTGTTCGAGCTTACGATAACACTCGTCGCAGCGTACTTGGGACTGTGGAAATGGAGATTGCTGCGGAAGGGTTTAAGTCGACGGTGGAATTTCATGTACTTGAGATTCCAGCTTCTTTCAACTTGCTGTTGGGTCGTCCTTGGATGCATCGACCCGATATCATGGCAGTCCCATCCACTCTGTATCAGAAAGTCTTACTTGGGTTGGAAGGCGGAACGGTGGCTCTCTATGGAGACACAGGCATTCGTCCTCATGCTGAAGACAATGCTCCCCTGTTAGAAATTATGCATGATGAGAATGATGTTCAACTTGGGGGGTTCGCTTTTGATACATCCGGCGGTGTGTTCACACTTCGTATCGATGATGATTTCTCCATCAGCACCACCGTTCTTGAAATGGTGAGGAAAATGTTTTATCTGCCAGGCACTGGCTTAGGGCGAACTCGCCAAGGAGTGGCTCAATTTCCAGATTTTCCTTCCCAGCGAAGCCGTTTTGGATTGGGATATGAGCCTGCATTGAAGGGTAAGCAAAAGGGAAAAACCAATGAGGCAGAAAGCAGCGCCAACCGCCAGATTCACTTTGTCAAAGAAGGGTCAAATGCACCATATCACGGCCAGCCTGAGCCGTTTGTAAATGAAATAAGCGGAGTGGTGCACCCTGGTTTTGAAATCTTTGCTAATGACGCTTGGAATAGCGAAGACAAATATGAAAAGGTCAAGAAATTGGTGAAAGACCTTAAAGCAGACTGGATGATCGCTTTGGATGGTGGGGTCTTGATGTCAATGTTCGACGAGGTCAGTCTAACAGGTAAGGATGAAGAGGAGCCAGAGGTGATGATGCTCGAGCAAGAGGCCTTTGAAGACCCTAGCGTGCTGATTGTGGATGCTGTAGGAGGATATAAGAATTGCACTTTCACACCTGTTGTAAGATTCACAGGCACTTTCACCGAGTCCGAGTCTAATCCCGAGTCTCAGTCTGTACTTGTCTTTGAGTCGGAGATCGCGCCTCGTGCCACTCCAAGTTATCGCTTTTCTTTTGAGTTTGAGTCCACCTTTGGTACCGCACCCTCGAGGGTTTCATGAATGAAATGGATTGTGATTTCGCTTACTTTGTTTGTTCGAAATAAATTGTGTTGACCGACGGCGATGATGAGACCGAGTTCGAGGGAGAAATACCTAAAGAACTTAAATCTCTAATCGAAAGGGAAAATGAAAGGCATGCTCAGCCAATAAAAGAAGAGGTAATTTCAATTAAATTGAGAGATGAGGAAAATCCTCACATGGTTCAAATCAGTTCCGGGCTATCTTCGGAGGAACAGGAATCACTCACTGATTTACTCAAAGAATTTGAAGATGTTTTCGCTTGGTCCCACGCCGATATGCCCGGAATCGATCCTGAAATTGTGCAGCACCGAATTCCCCTATATCCCGATGCTAAGCCAGTAAAACAGAAATTGAGAAAAATCAGGCCAGATTGGGTTGAGAAGGTCAAAGAGGAAGTTACTAAGCAGTTCAACGCTGGTTTTCTAATGGTAACTGAATATCCGCAATGGGTTGCAAATATTGTGCCGGTGCCCAAGAAAGACGGAAGAGTCGTGGTGCGTGGTAGACTTTGAGATTTGAACAAAGCCACCCAAAGGATGACTTTCCTTTGCCACACATTGATGTACTAGTGGATAATCTGGCGGGGGCATGCACCTGGCATGCCGTTCATGGATGGATTCTCAGGATACAATCAGATTCTGATGGCACCAGAAGATCGTGAGAAAACAACTTTCACCACTGAATGGGGAACGTTCTGTTATCGGGTCATGCCGTTTGGATTGAAGAATGCTGGGTCAACCTACCAACGAGCCGCCACAACCTTGTTACATGACATGATGCACAAAGAGGTCGAGGTCTATGTGGATGATATGATTGTAAAAGCAAAAGAGAGAGGAGGACATCTCCCAGCATTACGTAAATTCTTTGAAAGGATTCGAAAGTATCGAATGCGCCTCAATCCGCAGAAGTGCACGTTTGGAGTCACTGCTAGAAAAATGTTAGGATTCATGATTACTTCCAGGGGAATCGAGGTTGATCCATCAAAAATCAAAGCAATATTGGAAATGGAGTCGCCAAAGACAGAAAAAGAGGTTCGGAGTTTCCTTGGGAAGATTCAGTTCATTAGTAGATTCATCGCCAAGTTGACTTCAACTTGCGAGCCGATGTTTCACCTACTCAAGAAAGGGGTGCCATTCAGATGGGATGATAGATGTCAGAAGGCATTTGAGGCAGTTCGAAAATACCTCCAAAATCCGCCAGTGCTGATGCCGCCAATACCTGGTAAGCCATTGATCCTGTACCTATCCGTGTCAGAGTCGGCAATGGGGTGCATGTTGGCACAAGAAGAAGCATCTGGGGTAGAAAAAGCTGTTTATTATTTAAGTAAGAAGATGGTGGGAGCTGAAGAAAGATATACCCCGTTGGAAAAGACATGTTGGGCCCTCGTTTGGGCCTCCAAAAAGTTGAGGCACTACATGCTGGCATATTCAGTGACGTTAATCTCTCGGATGGACCCTCTCAAATATCTGTTCGAGAAACCAACACTCACTGGAAAATTGGCACGATGGTTGCTTTTGTTGGCCGAATTCGAACTCAAATACATAACACGAAAATCAGTAAAAGGCAGGGCCGTGGCAGAATTCTTGGCAGACCATCCAATTCAGGGGCCAGAAGATACGGAATTTCAGTTTCCCGATGAACATGTTATGGCAGTATCAGAAGATGTGTGGAAGTTGTATTTTGATGGAGCTGCAAATCAGAGAGGGTTCGGAATTGGTATACTGTTAGTTTCGCCAGAAGGACCACACATTCCCCTCTCTTTTAAATTAAACTTTGAAGTGACCAATAACCAGGCAGAATATGAGGCATGCATTGTTGGAATGGAAGCCGCCTTTGAAATCGGAGTGAAAAAGTTGGAGGTGGTAGGAGATTCAAATTTGGTGGTCTCTCAAGCCAATGGTGATTGGAAAGTACGAGAAGAGAAGTTGAAACCATATCACAAGGATCTCGACGATCTGATTCATCAATTTGAGTAGGTCACCTTTACTCATATACCAAGAATGAAGAATCAGTTCGCCGATGCTCTTGCTACTCTGGCATCCATGGTTGAATTGCCTGTTGGGGTACGAATGAGACCAATCATGATCGAACAAAGGAATAGGCCAGCCTATGAATATATGTAATGAACATTGGAGAGGTTGACGACGGTCTACCTTGGTACCATGATATTTGGAATTTGGTTGAGAAAGGAAAGTATCCAGAAGGAGCAAACAAGAAAGATCGGATAGCATTGCAAAGGTTGGCATCGCAGTACATCATCTGTGGAGGAAAGTTGTATAAAAGGTCATATTGTGGCATGCACAAGCTATGTATTCATGGTGATGACACGAAAAGGGTAATGGAGGAAATTCATGAAGGTATTTGTGGCCCTCACATGAGCGGATTGATGATGGAAAAGAAGATCCTGAGGCAAGGGTATTTCTGGCTGACTATGGAAACAGATTGCATTCAGTATGTGCGGAGATGTCACAAGTGTCAAATTCATGCTAATCTCATGCATGTTCCTCCAACTGAACTTCATACGATGGCAATGCCTTGGCCTTTCTCAGTGTGGGGCATAGATGTGATTGGGAAAATCACGCCGTCAGCATCAAATGGACACAAATTCATATTGGTGGCGATTGATTATTTCACAAAGTGGGTGGAGGCAACTTCATATGCTACCTTAACCGCAGTGCAAGTGGCCCATTTTATTAAACAGAACATCATTTACCGATATGGGGTCCCCAATGCTTTTGTGTCAGACAATGGTGTGCATTTTAAAGGAAGAGCGGCAGAAGTACTGGAGGAGTTCAATGTTCAGGTACACAAGTCAACAGTGTACAAACCACAAACTAACGGAGCAGTGGAAGCGGCAAACAAGTCAATCAAGAATATCTTGGAGAAAACCATTGAATCGTCTAGGGATTGGCATGAGAAGTTACCATTAGCATTGTGGGGGTACCGCACTTCCATCCGAACTCCGACAGGGGCAACGCCCTATTCATTGGTCTATGGTATGGAGGCAGTGCTTCCTATTGAACTTGAAGTACCATCTTTGAGAGTATTGATAGAAAATGAAATCGATGAAGCTGATTGGTTAAGCGACAGGTTTGCGGAGCTGATGTTGTTTGATGAAAGGCGGTTGCAGGCATTGTACCATATTCAGGGATATCAGAGAAGAATTGCACGAGCATTCAATAAAAAAGTGAAATCCAGGGATTTGATTGAAGGAGATATGGTGGTGAAGGAAATTCGGGCACCAATATTCGATCCGCGGGGGAAGTTCAGACCAAAATGGGCAGGGCCGTACATCATCAAGACTATCCTCGATGGTGGAGCAGTAGTGATTATTGATTTGGATGGAAACGAGTTCAACAATCTTGTCAATCTGGATCAACTCAAGCGTTACTACCCCTGAGAGATGCTCGTTGGGCGGAAAATCACAAGGGCGAGCCGACCCAAGCAAAAATTAGAGCAAGCCTGCTAGGTCGAAGACCCGTAAGGGCGGCATAGGCAAAATCTAAGGCAAATATTCAAAAAAGAGCTCGCTGGACCGAAAACCTGGAAAGGCGGTACCAGGCAAAATTCAGAGCACAAAAGGAGAGTGTTAATACCCGAGTGAACCCTTACCTGAACTACGCCATGACCTGATTCCTTAAAAAAAGGATACGTACGCAACCCTATCCTAGGGTTCGGTCTAAGTCTGTTGAGTTGATTTGCATTCACGCAATATCCGAAAGAGATAGTATATGGAACCAAATGAACCAAGAGGGGGAAACCCTTCGTCGTTCAATTTTATTCAAATCACTTCTTCGATTACATAAGCTGAGCAAACATTTCAAAAAAAAAAAAAAAAAAAAAAACTACATGGATGCACCATTTATTTTGGGAAACAGCCTAGTAAGTCGAGAGAGTCATTCCACGTTGTTGCCAAATCTTGCTTCTATTTCCCCTCTAAGCCATTGGCGGTACCCTCCTCGCAGATGAATACTGGGATACTGGTCTCGGACCCAAGTCACTCTTCTTCCCCAATCACGACGATAAGCCTCGATTACTGAGTGTTTGAATTCAGGAAGATCGAAATCAGCGGGATATGGAAACTTCACGTCTTGACGAATTCCAAACTGACGAAGGATGCGCTGAGGAAAGTAGAAGGTGAAGCCAGTGAGCCCAGCCAAAACCACCCATGAGTGTCCCATATGCTTGGCTGTCATGTCTGGCAAAGGCAGCCAATGACACCTCCAAATGACGTGTTCCTCTTCCACAGCCATAAAGAAATCCAGCCATTCCTCCACATTGTGACGAATCTCCACAAAACCCCTGTTTCTCCAACCTCTAGCCTGATAAACCCAATCATTTGCCGGATTTGCAACCAATTTCATTTTATCACATAGCCACATCTGCCAAACCAAAGCCAAAAACCATAAGCCAAAAACCAAGTTCTAAAAGAACGACAAGCCAAAAGTCCAAAACTAAATCCAAACATCCAAAAAACCAAAATTCAAACCTGAAGGAAAAGAGGACTCCCGGCAAAAACGTTAGTCCTTCCGGATCTCAATGCATCCAAGCCCAAAAGAGTCTCTGCTAAAACCATAGGAACGACATCCCTTCGTTGCTCAATCTGTGCGGCGACTGAAATGATTGAGGGATTGGGGTTGCTGTCATTTGGAACCAACAGATAAGTGGCAAGGAGGCACATGCACAAGGCAAACATGCGGCGATTCTGAACTGAGTAGTCCAACGGGTTGCCACGAGGACTGAAATCGGCAAAGAGGCGAAGAATGTCAAGCGAATTACCTCGAGTCAAATGCCTAGCAAGACCATCATTCACGCCAAGTTTTTCCTTGAGGATCTTGACCAAGTTGGCACGGAGTGGTGGAACCACTGGTTCGGTCTCAGGACGAGTTTTGAGGTACGCATGGAATTCCTCAATAGTGGGACAGAGCTCTTGGAGACCAAAACGGAACACGTGAAACTCGGGATCCCAAAATTGGACGGCGGCATGCAAAAGCTCGGGACGGATGGGAATGGTGTGGATATGGCGTAAGGAATTAAGATGGTGATCTCGAAAGTTGAACCACTCAATATTTTCGAAGCTCGCAATCCATGGCTGAAGCACGGTGGACGCAAGCATGGCCATAATGTGAGGTTGAAAGAGAAAGAAGTGGAGAATGAAAGTGTAAAGAGTGGGATAATGTAAGTTGGTGTGGGGAAAATGCTTGGCAAGGCATGGTATTTATAGTGGAAGTGTGATGAATAGAAACAATCTTACATGCAAAAGAGGGTGAGAAAATTCAAGTTTCAAAGAATTCAAAGTTTATTTTCAAGAAATTTGCATGGGAAATCATAAGAAAACCTTGGAAAAAGATGGCATCTATTGGAAAATGGAGGAGAAAACTTTGAAAAAGTGAATGAGAGACTTGGAAAGGAAATTTGGGCAGTTTACATGCAGTTTGGAGCAGAAGAACGCCATGCAATGGGCAAGAAAATGTCTCGGGAAGAACAAAACATTTTGCCAGATTGAGTCCAGCGCTGGACTTGCCCTTTCCAGGCGCCTAGACTCAATCCAGGCGCCTGAACCAGCCTCCTTCAGGCGCCTGGAAACCAGATATTAGCAATCCCACTTTTGATCCCCGAATTCATTTTCATGCATTTTTGGCAAATTCCATTGATTCCAACATGTTCTAATGGACATTTATGACTTACGGGGAAGTTCCATTCTCGGAAGGTCCAGAAAATGAGATGTTTAGGCCAAGAATTCCACGAAATAAGCATGGTTTAACGTCTCAAAATTATGATTGAAGGTTACAAGTGGATTTTATCAAGCTTAAATGGTCGGGTCGGACAAGAACGACATTGCGAAGGCAATGGGATGTTCGTTCTCAGAGAAGAGCATGTGGCATTGGAGGGCCATCTTTTCAAACAAGCCCTATGGACGCCAAATTCCATCCTAGGGTCATTTGTGTCATTTTATTCATCTGAATGAGTTGAATGTACATTTTTGAGTCGAGTGAAACTGTCAATAACGTTTGTTGCCATGTCTATTGTATGTCTGAATCGTTTTTGTCAATATTTGTTCATTTGAGTGTGTTTCGAATAAATTCACGAACACATGTGTCAATAACCATCTCTTGATGTATTACTTGTGTATATGGTTGTTCATTATAGTCAATGGAAGTCTTATTCTTGTTATTTGTGAGTTTTACAATCGGTGTTTTGCTATGATCACAATAAAGAGATACCCAAGCGACATGTAAAGTGCAAATCATATATCCAAATATGGCATCCATGAAAGGCCAATGTAGGTCAACATGAAACAAAAATCAAGTCATGATCCATATGTGCTGGGGCAAACACACGCCCGAACAAGCAAAACAGGCGCGCAGGCCCAATCCAAAGAACTACTTGGGCACGCAGGCCCGAAATGGTGAAAAAGAGACTGATCTAAAAGCAAAAGTAAAACTCAAAATATCCTAAGGTCACCTAAGTACTAACTACGGGTCACCTATCTCCTCGACGTCCTCGCCCTCGTCCTCGCTCCCCGCTGCGTCCTCCGGGATAGGCTCCTGTGGAGTAGGCTCATACGCAGTAGGCTCTCTGCTCGTCGACGACTCGCCAACTCTGCGACGAACCGATCGTCCGTCCGCACCATCCTCATCCCCAGCCTCTCTCATTGCAACGTAGCCTACTTCCTTCGAGCGAAATAGGCGGATGGTCGTCGATCCAGGACCTGCGACACCACTTCTCTCGCGTCTCCGGGGCACCTGCAAGCAAGACAAAAACACAAGAGCATATCAATATTCTGCAAATCAAACAACTGTCGAAGTCAAATGCAAGAAGTCAAGAGAAATACCGGGATATTCCTAGAAAGAGGAGGACTGGGAGCGACTGGAGGGGCAGGGTCGCCCGGCCGTCGAAGCACCACGTCAGCCCCAGCCACCAGCTGGCGAACCAAAGTCCGCAAGCTATGAGTCTGCTCATAGTAGAAGTGCGCGGTGTCCTGGGAAAACTGCAATAAGAGGCAATGGTTTCAGTAAAAGGGAATTCCAAAGACAGGGAAGCTAAAAGAATAATGGAATTTTTGCATACCGGGCCAGTAGGAAGTGCAAGGTTGGCGGCTGGCCGCGGGATATCAACATATCCCCTCTCTCCTTCAGGTGTCTGCACAGAAACCTGCCACAACCTCATAGCCTCGTAGGCTGATCTCTCAGAAGGCTCAGGCTCTCCTGCTGTAGCACCACCCCATCTCTCTCTCAGAATCGGCACAAGCACCTCCTCTCTCTCCTCCTCCTGAGCACCAGTTCTCTCAGAAGGGACGTCCTCCATCACCACATCCTCGCTCACTCTCTCTCTTTCCCTAACTCTCTCCCTCTCACCCCCAGCAGAAGATCCTCCTCTCTCTCTCACAACAGAAGGACCAGCCTCCTCTCTCACCCCGGTATCACCACCAGCCTGACCCTCGGCTCTAGCCCTCTCTGCCTGCTCAGCAGCCAAAGCCTCTGCAGCCGCCAACGCAGCAGCCTCTCGTGCAGCTCTGGCTCTCTCTCTGTAACCCGCCACGTCAAGTGGGCTAGCCAGGTACCGCTGTCTGTACTCCTCATAGTCCTCTGTCGGTCGGAGGTACTGGTCCAAAGCTGTATCGAGGATAGTGTATCGCTCGATCTCTGCCAAAGTGTAGCTCTTAGTCCTCAAAACCAACGGCGGGAGAGGTCTAGGCACCACCTGTGCTGGGGCACGTATCGACTGACGCAAAACCCTGTCTCCAAGGTACCACTGCCAGCCGTAAGTGCACTCCAACAGCACCCTCCCTTAGGTCAACTCTCTACTCGGTGCCAAGTACTCGTCCTGTACCCCATTCCATACCTGCCAAAGTACCTATACAGAAAACAGGAATTCATGAGATGGAAAGCAGTAAAGGTATGGTAAAAACATGGAAATGATATTTGAGGTATGCATATACCTCTACCAAGGTGAGTCGATCAAGCTCTCCACGAAAGAAATCCAGTTGGCCGCGCACGACACTCTTCCCTCTGTATCCTTTCCCCCAGCGGAGAGCTCGAGGAATCACACGCTGATCCCGGTAAGAGGACTCTGGAGACATAAGCCTTAGCACCTCGTAAGCCCACATCTGCAAAACAATGTTGAAATGGTCAAGTGGGTGTACAATGAGCAGATAAACAAGGGTTCAATAAAACATAATTGTGAAATATGAAGTTATTTGGTTTACCTCCCAAGCTGACCACAGTCCTCCTATACTTGTCGCCACGCCTCGAGAAACGGATCCCATGAAAGCATAACAAGAGGCCAGGGCCCAACCTCCCCAGTCGTATCTGGCAACTCACTCAAAGTCTCTCAGCGCCGCCAAGTAACCTAGGTGCACATGATGTCGTCGGTTCGCGAACAGGGTCGCACCGAACATATAAAGCAGGTAACACCGGGCCTTTTGCTCTGCAGCAAGCTGAGAAGTGGGTCTCCCAAGACAATGGTCGGTGAACTGACCATAACCAGCAGAATCTGCTCCGTGATTGGGCTTCCAGCCCAAAAAGTGCCGTAATGCATCATCATCCTGAGCGATCCCCGAGTCAAAAGGCAAAGGCTCTCCACCAACTCGCAGGCCTGAAATCGCTGAAAAGTCTAAAGGTGTCATCGTCGCCTCGCCGAACTGCAGGTGAAAGGTATTAGTGGAATCCCTCCACCTCTCTGCAAGAGCTGTCACCACGGTATGATCGCGCATCGTCTTCGTCTGCGTCTCAATGAATGGCTCAAAGCCAGTAAGCACCACCAAATCTCTCACATCGTGATGAAGGTCCACGAAGAGAGACAGTGTCTTCCCAGATGAGCCGTTCACGCTCAGGCATCTGTTCACCTGTTGGAACAGAAGAACATTTCATCAGTATCGAATGGTTCGGGAAGTTTGTACATTGATAATGCATGGAATATGGTGAAATTCATGAATGTAGAGCATGGTAAATCGAATCTGTACCTCTAAGCAGTCACGAGAAAGGTGCCTCCCAGCATCGAGCAGAACATCCTCGCCGTCATACCTCTCCTGCAACGAGGTATATCTGTCTATCGCTGAGGGAATGATGTGATGCACGGGAGCGTCATAAGTATCGGCGTGAAAAATCGGCCTCGCCAGCAATGCCCGTCAGGCCACCTCCACCACAAACACTCTCGGACCCGCCACCCTCTCTCTCTCCTCGGCCTCAACCTCCCTCAAAACCTCAGAAGCGGTCTCCTCAGTCACCGGGGGGACATCTGTTGTCTCCATAGCAATCCCCTTCCCCTTGTCCGGTCTGCTCGGCCCCACTCTGAAATCTCCGAGAGGGTCACTGAGACCTGTACCACCACCACTACCGCCAACACCTCCAACATCACCACCACTACCGCCAACACCACCACCCGAACCACCCACAGCCTCCAAAACAACATCATCAACGGCGAGCATAGTAGGTAATGAGCTACTACTAACAGGCACATCAAGAACAGTAGGTAAAACACTCGCAGTGCTCAGAATGGTCTCAGTTGCACTCACCTGTTCCGGATCTGAAATTTCGGTTGGGTTTTCAACCGGTACGGGGTCTGCCACCCCTTCCCGTGCGTCGCCGGCGGCTGTGGTGGCCGGCAGTTCCTCCCCGATCCCGGCCGGTCCCACCTCAGGACCGTGGGTCTCACCCACGGCCTCCCCCGTCGCCGCTGCACCACCCGCTGAGGTCCCCGCCGCCTGCGGGACCTCCTTCGGTCTCTCCTCTGCACTACCGACATCGGAGGAGGCCATAGGAGAATCGTGAGTACTTGAATCCGCCATGAAAGGGCGATTTGTGAACCAAAATCGAACAAAACTGAACGGATTTAGGTTTGGATGATAGGAGTTCGAGTTTTGGGTGAAGGATTTGTGCGAAATCGTGAGTTTGAGACCGAGAGAGTTAAAAGAAGAAAAAAGAAATGCAGTCGGTGTAATCGGAGAAAAAGAGAGAAATGACTGAAAATCGCACCTGGACGTGTTTTAAGCATACCCGAATCCGGCCGCGGATCGCTCACGGCCTCAGGAGTCCAGCGCTGAAGTGATTCGAGCGCTGAATGGAGTTGGTGCGGCGCTCAAGTGATTCCGCGCTACCGATAGTGTTGATATGGGTGGCTCTCGGTTAATCCAGGTGCAGTGCAATGCAATCCAATTGAAATTGGTTGGAACTTTTGAGGGTTCCCAAGGCTTTTTGAAACATTTTCAGAGAAATTTTGGTTCAAATCATTGTCTTAAGGAAAATTAAATCATTTTTCTGAGGATTAATTTTTATTAATCTGTTTAAATCATTTTTCTGAGGATTAATTTTTATTAATCCGTTTAAATCATTTTCTGAGGATTAATTTTTATTAATCCGTTTAAATCATCATTTTGAGGATTATTTCGTATTAATCCGTTTAAATAATTTTCTGAGGATTATTTCGTATTAATCCGTTTAAATCATTTTTCTGAGGATTAATTTTTATTAATCCGTTTAAATCATCATTTTGAGGATTATTTCGTATTAATCCGTTTAAATCATTTTCTGAGGATTATTTCGTATTAATCTATTTTAATCATTTTTCTGAGGATTAATTTTTATTAATCCGTTTAAATCATTTTCTGAGGATTAATTTTTATTAATCCGTTCAAATCATCATTTTGAGGATTATTTCGTATTAATTCGTTTAAACCATTTTCTGAGAATTATTTCCTTTTAATATGTTTAAATTATCATTTTGAGGATTAATTCATTTTAATCCGTTTAAATCATTTTCTGAGGATTATTTCGTATTAATCCGTTTAAATCATTTTCTGAGGATTATTTCGTATTAATCCGTTTAAATCATTTTCTGAGGATTATTTCGTATTAATCCGTTTAAATCATTTTCTAAGGATTAATTCGTATTAATCCGTTTAAATCATTTTCAGAGGATTAATTTATTGATCCGTTTAAATCATTTTCAGTTGCGTGTTTCGGAATTTCTAAGGCAATGGATCGGGGACGTCTTTACCTTTGACAATACTTACATCAAATCAATGATGTCAAGTCGTGTCAAAGGGGGGCAACTGTAGACACCCCATTTTGGACCCTCGGGATTCCAAAACTTCCCCAATGATGAAAAAGCCTAATAAGGATACACAAGGTTTGATCAAAAGCTTGGAAAACCTCTCCATTAACCTCCCATCAAGTCACCAAAGCATCCCTCAGAGCTCCGGAATGTCCCAAAACCTTGAGATACACACACCTGGATTGGCCTTTGAGGCACCTGGATTGGTCAAGTCCAGGCGCCTGGAAGGAGTTAAGGCGCCTGGATTCCATGGTTCAGGCGCCTGGAATCATTCAGCGCTCGAAATGCGCGATCCCAGCGCTGGATATCACCCGTGTTGAGTGTGTTTTAAGTTTGCTAGTGGGCGGAACGAGATCTTGGGGATTTTTTCTTGCATTCAGTTGGAGGGAGTGGGGGAGATCATTGCACTTGTCCCTTACCCCCTAGGTGACCCTTGACCCTTTTGAAAGGCTCAAGTGGCCCTCTTTGGACCCTTGATTTGCCTATAAATTGAGCCCTTCACTCACATTTGCAGGGGGCTGAAAAACTACACTCCTTCTATGCTGTTACTCTGCCAAAACTCCTCCAGAAATTCTATTCCTCTCTTCATCCCATCTCAAAACCCATTTCCAATACCAAAAATCCTCTCTTTGTCTCAACAATCCATCATCTACTTACCATAATCAACTGAGTTCTATCAAAACCACCACAAATTACCTTTAGTTCAGCAAACTAAGGAACCAAAAACCACATTCGTACAAAATCTATCCCAAAAGTCCATTTCAAGTTCTTGATCAAACCAAAGAGGTAGTTATTTTACCAATTTCTCCAAGTATGCCTTGAGGGGAACTTATTCAAGTTCTTTCTGGTCATCCATACCAGTAGTGAGCCTGAGAGTGGTTCGAAAGTCATCAAGTGAAGAAAATCAGTTTGTGCATCTGAGCCTAGTCCAGGCGCCTGGATCATCACCTTCCAGGCGCCTGCATCAGGTCCAGGCGCCTGGATCCCCTCCATGCAGGCGCCTGAACCTTATTTTCTCACTATCATAACTTTTCTTTTCCCTCACATTCTGATCATTGTTGCTATACCACTTGCATGTTTGGATTCACAATTCTTATATCTTACTTTGAATCATCACTTTATTTATTCATTTTATGCATTTTGAACTCACATTCTTACTTTAAATGAGGGGATTTTATAAGAAAGAGTCATCTAAATGGATGCATGCATCATTCCGGAGTTCTGTTCATTAGTTTTAAGACTTCATGTTGATGATTCATATGATATTCGAGTACAACCTCTTATAAGTGTATAAAATGTGTATCATCATGTTATTATTTTTGCATTTTGGGTATTATTTCATTGAGTATGAGTCATCTTTAAGTTGCATGCATGGTATTATGTTACTATAACACCTTCAGAATATTTGAGGTTGGATTCGAGCATTGCATTTCTGAGATTCTGTTAGAAATTTGGTTTCAAAGTTTCTGTCTGAACTTTGATCCAGGCGCCTGGATTCACCCCTTCCAGGCGCCTGGATTCAATCCAGGCGCGTCCAGGCGCCTGAATCCCATTCTGGTGTCCATTTTCTGATCAATTTCTGGGTTATTTTAGGACATTTTGGTAGTATTTTAGTATAAATTCATCATTTCCAGTGTAGAAATCATTCATTCATATCATATTGCATAATCATGTACTCATCTTTTAGTGACATTCTTGATGTACTATTATGCTCCCACATGAATTTGATTCAAAAGTCCATCTAAACAACATTTTCAAGATTTTCAAAACATTTAGTAGAGACCGGCAAACATGTCGGGCGTGAGGGGTGCTTTAAATTCCTTCCCCTCGCGTAACCTAGCTTCCGAACCCGAGAAATCTCATTTTAAAGACCGGTAAAGCATTTTCCATTTCAAGGGCAAAAGAGTCATTTTTCAAAGGTTTCTCGGATAAGGTCCTCAAATCCGGGTGGCGACTCTATTCAACCAATCAAAACCATTTTTCAAAACAAACAATCGATTTTTGTGGACTTATAATGCGCTCTGCGGGGTGTCCACAGATGGCTCGTGAGATGCATCAATAATAAGGAAGCTGTAGAGAAACTGAGGCAAATCCACAACGAAAATTGTGGAGAGAATGACGTAGCATTTTACAGGAGAATTCAATGACAAGCATACTACTGGCCTACGATGAAAAATGACGTCGCGACTCTGCTCAGAGAATATCCCAATTGTTCGCTCCATGAAATCGAGCATGAATGCAACTTCTCTAGTGAAGAAACGGATTGGAGGCAGAAGTACATTGATTATTTGAGGGAAGGAGCCCTTCCCATGGATCGCCACAATATTCAAGAAGTACAACGTTGTGAGAAGAGGTTCTTTGTCAAAGATGACCAGCTATATAAAAGGGCCCTTGATCATATTTCCCTCAAATACTTATTGAATAATGAGGCAGGTGAGGTCTTGCAATAAGTACACGAGATGGAACACCAAGGAGGCAGAAAATGTACGAGCAAATCACCAATCTCGGGTACTATTGGCCAAGAATACAAGGGGATTGCAAAGGCCACGTCCAGAGATGTCATGCCTGCCAGAAACATGGAGATAAGGTAAATGCACCCTCTATCAAGCTCCACCATATTTGAGCACCCTACCCCTTTCACACATGGGCGATGGATCTGATTGGCCCCATCCATCCCTCCTCGTGAGGGAACCAATGTATTATAGTGGCAATAGAAATTACCACAAAAATGGGTAGAGGCAGTTCCCTTGAAACGTGCGACTAGCGACGTGGTGGCTAATTTCATTAAGGAAAATATCGTCTACAGATTTGGAATCCCTAAAGTAATCCTCTCAGATAATGGTACTCTCTTTGTCAATAAACAAGTAAACAGGTTGCTCGCGTCCTATGGTATCAATTAGAAAACTTCAACCCCCCATTACCTTCAAGGAAATGGGCAGGCAGAAGCTTCTAACAAATCCATTGTTAGGATTTTGAGCAAACATTTGGATGAGAATGGAGGAACTTGGGCTGAGCACCTCCCAATCGCTTTATGGGCTTATAGAACGGCTAAGAGAAAATCTACACGGACGAGTCCCTTCAGCTAAGTATACAGTACTACCCGCAGAGAAAAGTATGCCTTCTGCACGTCTCGCATTATCCACCGAAGTGACTGAAAGGGAGAGAAGGGCTAATCTAGAAGCATTGGATGAAAGAAGGGAGGTCGCGGCTAAAAATCAAGAAAATTATTGGCAATCTGCGGCCAAATACAATAACATAAATGTGCTCGCGAGAAAATTTAAGGTGGGTGACCTAGTATGGAAATCAGTTCTCGGGGTCATGTAAAACATAAAGCTGCCAAAATTCACGCCGAAGTGGGAAGGCCCCTACGAGGTGATTAAAGCTAGTGAAAGTGGACACTACAGGCTCATGAGGGTTAGCGACAGATTCCTTACAGGACCAATCAATGTGAAGTACATCAAAAAATATTACCCGTGATATAGGTGAACTTTGACAAAATTAGTTCATTTGCAACTTTAAGCTATCTTTTGTTCCTTTTCCTTCAGAAAATTTTACTTGTTCACAATCAGATGTAGCCCTGGGCGTTGATTTATCACCACTGAGGCGAAGTTATGTTGATTGAAATTATGAATGAGAATGCTATCCCTTATTTCAAAATTGTGTTCCATGAATGATGTTCCATTATTTATCTGAGCATGATAGAAACGTAGGAAAGCGGTAGAATGAGATAGGCACCCATGATGGTGACCTCGTGGCGCAAATTCGTGCTAGCACAGGGGGAAATTTCACCCTTCGCAAAGTAAAAAAAAAAGAAGGAGGTACAAGATAGTGTACTCACTCGTGATCAAGGCCCTTAAAAGTCGTGAAATAATTGGGGACCAAAGAAATTTCTTCCTTTGAAATACTAACTAAAATGTTGGAAGACCCTCGCGACGGCCATTCCCCACAAATGAATGGAAACCAAAGAAGGCTTCTCTTTGGAATGACTAATTTTAAAAGTTGGAAAAGAACATCGCGATTAAGCAAAAGAAATCCCTGGTATAACTAAGTGCTAAGACCCTTAGAGGAAACAAGTTCAAATAATGAACTTTGAAACGTTGTGAATAAAAAGGGAAATAAAGTGATGAGTGGCTTGCAAGGGAAAATTATCATCTACCCTTACAACAATACAATAAACAAAATTGCAATGACAAAAAGTGAAGTACAGGTAAGGTCCTTAGAGACTTCATTAATATTAACATCATTCATAAAAAAAACTGGTCTCCTAAGGAAAAGGGGCTTAAAAAAAAAAGAGGGGCTACTCGCTAAGCTTTTGAGTTATTAAGTCAGCCTGAGGAAGAATTGGCTCTTCACCGCTCAAGGTGGCCTTCGGAGCGGCCTCCAAAGCCTTGTGCTCTTTGACGAGCAACTCATGGCCAACCTTTAATGCGGAAATTTGTTCCTTGGCTTCAGCAAGCAAACGGTTGTACCTCTCTTCAACTTCGGCAATTTGGGCTTCACTACTCTGGATCTTAAAATAGCTCACAAACAGGGTCTGCGTCGAGTGCACTTTCTCCAAATACTCGCGGAGCCACCCCAAGTTTAAGCCAAAAGTCTCCATGTCGTCAATGGAGGAGATGAAGTCTTCATACTTTCAGTCGTCGAAGTCCTTTACTTTCAACCATTTCAGGCATACCACAGTCTCCGCGAGTAATTCGAAAAGTGTTCCTCCAACGAGATAACCGGCGATGCACTGGGCGAAGGTTTGAGGATATTGTTTCTCCAGAGCTTGAAGGATAGGGGCACTGCAGGTTCGGATTCTCCACTTGTTGTCACCCTTAGTATTAGAAAGAAGAGCATACGAGGGAAGCATGAAACTGGATACCCCATGGTTGCCCTCATGCCTCACCACGATATTTTCAATTTCTGGGGGCTGCTTGTGTTGACCCTTGTCTTCACGATGCGGCTCTGAGTCAGAAAGACGGCCTGATATTAGCAATTTAAAAGGAGTAAAAGATGGGAGAGGGAAAAGGTCCCCAATTCCTTTAAAAATGTCACCACTCGGCTTACCTCTGGAGTCTGTATCATTCTCTTCTTCACTATCCTCAGCTAAATCATCCATGTCAGAGCTACCATTAACTGTTGGCTAGCGAGCGGCTTTGAGATGACGTCCTCTTTCTCGGTTGAAGAAGGAATGTTAATAGCTGGGGAGACGTCCGAAAGAGATGGTGTTTGATCGCGGGAAATGGAATTAGTAGCAACATGGGATTTCTTCCTCAGCTTCTTCTTCTTCTCTTTTTGATCAACCACTTTTTTGACTTCGGGGGCATTGAAGAGTGGAGGTTTTTTACCAAGAGATCACGCAGGGGATTCGATTTCCTCTACAGCCTCAGCGTTTATAGCGACGGTCTCGTTTTCTAAACCAGCGGCCTCCCCCGTCTATTGCATGGCCCCAGTGGCATTACCACTTCGCAATGGCGCTCGCAATAACCATGGCATTGAACTCATTAACACTTGGGACAGCTTGACTTTGTCCCTCAGCAAGATTTGGGACAGCCTTTCCCTGCTCAGGAGCAGATCCTTTTGAAGCCTCCTCTGAAAGAGGATTATCAAAAGAGGTTGGTTTATCCACATCGCGAGAGGTAGGGTTTGCAAGAGGCACGTCCTCTCCAGCAGTAGCAGTGGTCTTGGACGTTTGAGTCTCCTCGCCTGAAAGATAGCAAACAAATTTTGTGAGTGCATGAAACGGAGAGAAAACTGCAAAGATCATGGACACATGGGCAAGGAGCATGACCTTGATCAATTCGAGCCAGTGGCTCAGCCTGGGATAAAGGCTTCGCGACGGAAAGAGAAGGTTCTATCATATTTCGACCCCTTCGAGAAGGAACCTAAAACATTAGAAACAACGACAAGTCAGTAATATATATATATATATATATATATATATATATATATATATATATATATATATATATATATATATATATATATATATATATATTACCCTTGCCCTCTTTGGAGGTGGCCCTAGCTGAAGGAGTGAGAGATCCTTAGCTTTTCTCTTATCCTTCGTGGTAATGTGTCACGGCGTGGGAGCAATCTTTTGATCGGCTGGACGAATTCGAGCAAGGGGGATGGTGGTAATGACATCAAAGGGGACCATGGTTCGAGCAACCCGACAGGACTACAGTCCTCGCCATTTAGAATTCTTCCCAGGCTTGAAGGTACGAAGAGTCAGATGCTTTTTAGATATGGGTTCCACAAGAGGCACTAATGGTGGGGTTTGAACAAATTCATGAAAAGATTGGAGATTCCTGGCCCAATACACCCTATTCTTTGGAGTAAAAGTAGCCTTGCAAGCATTCCTAGGAATAACTCCGTCGCCGTCATAACCAACAGTCAGCTCATGGTTGAAGATCTTCAAGAAACGGCGGAAGCCGGTGAAGAAACCTTTGGAAGGAGAAGGTGGGCTATTGGGGACACCTTGGTCATAACCAAATTGTAGTTGAAGCCGATTTGGACGGTACGGCACCAACGTGGGACCCTTAGGAGAAAGAGTGGGGAAATGACTAGGAGTAACCCAGGTGAAGAAAGATAACTTGTTAGCGCGAATGCTTTTACTCTGAAAATCCTCTACGGAATCTTCCAGGAAAAACTGGAGGGTTTATCGCACCATCAACATTCTTGTGATAAGGGCGTGGATTGAAGGATGCCTCATCGTCACACCAATCTTTGAGAAGCTGCGTGGGACTAGTATGGCTCCATCTCATAATCCTGGGGAGCCTATCACTAGTACACCTCATTATCAGTTTGCCCGTACCATCTAGAATGATTTCACCTGTAGCATTCCTCACTGCGACGGTCATTAAAGGGGGAAGCACTTTGGGGGTAGGCGCGGCCTCTGGAAAATGCTCGGAGAAAAAACCCAACAAGAAAGGAGTATGGACCATTGAAGTGATCTCGTACCTCCCCATGGATCATTTGAAATCTTGCACAGTGCGATCCAGTTGGTAATAGAAATGGCCCAAGAACATAGGGCCAAGGGGGAGCCTCTTCTCAGTGGCAATAGTGGTCGCAAAAGGGATCATCTCAGGACGAGGACCCACGTGGGGAAGATCAGGGAAAAGGAAGAAGGACAAGAATTGGACCAAAAAGGCTGATAAATGCGCCGGGTCTTTCTCGCGAGGGCTAATTGTCACGGTAATTGAGCCTCCCACTACTACAGGAGCGACGTCGTGGAATCAGTACCACTGCTAAGCCCCCCATGAGGTTTTGTTGGCCTCTGGAGGGTCGCGAGGCTTGCCCTGACTATCATAACAAGATCCATACTTGCCTGCAGGTTTGAATTCCTGCTCGAGATACTTAATCAACGACGTAACTCCAACAGAGTGGTGGTTGGGGTCACAATGGTATTCACCGCGAGTAGGAAGGCCCAGAAGTACCTCTGTGTCCAAAAGGGTGGGAGCTACTTCTCCAAACGAAAAAACAAACATATGGGTCATTGTGCTCCAACGAGTTACTGCGAAATCTAGGTCGCATTGATAGCAATTCATGGATAGGTCTAGCGAGAGACGTACATCCTTCAGTATACCCGCCTTTTCAAGGATCCTCTTGTACTCGCCGTCCTCGAGCACCGTGGTTACCCAGTCACCCCAGCCCTAGGGAGCTTGAACGCTGGTTTTATATTGAACTTGGGAAAAAGGGAAGTCTCCCCTCTCTATCCTCATGTGTGTCAGCGAAGAAGGATTAAGCATATCCGCCTCAGAAGCACTTGGCTCTTCAGGGAAGAGGATATATTGTGCGTTAAGGTCAAGGTCGCCACGGATGGGGACATAATTTAAACATTGGCCCAGAAGACGTCATTCTTGGACCTCAAGAATAGGGTTCTCTTCCACTCGCATGAAGGAGGAATGGAGGTCTTTGCCAACACAGCCTCAGTGTTAGGTTCGTACCTTCTTGAGCAAGCCATGGCTTCAGAAGAAAAAAAGGGAACTAGGGTTGCATAAAGGGTTTAAAGAAGAGAAAAATGGGAATGACCTGGAAGATCTCAGAGTAAACACGAGAGAGAGGAATCTCAGAAGAGTAAAAGACTAATTTTCTCTCCATGGAGGTATTTATAGATACAACATATCTATCATCGCGAGAACGAGTGGTCGAAATGGCATCAACAGTCCAATCGGTCTGCAACTTCGAAATTGAGAACAACCATCTTTTAGAGGGAAATGATAGAATGATGGACTCTGCTGAGATCACATGCGCATGATACAACGCGTTAAGCACCATGCACTGCAGAATCATGCTCATGAGAGTGACTTATGTAGGAAAGGTTAGCACGTCTGACAATAGGCAGTTGACCAACCCATAACAACAAGCGACGTGGAAGGAAAAGTTACTTATGGACGCGTCAGACACTGGTTAAAATTAGCCTATGGGAAACAACTGTTGCGATGTCCAACTCTCGCAGTAAAGATATGTCGAAAAATCACAACAGTCTTTTAAAAAAAGATGGCAAAGGCAAAGCCCCACCGCGAAGGTGATGACCTCGCGGGAGAACACGACAGAATAGCAGGTACCCTAAGCAAGGGATATACTGTGCAAGGGAAGCACTATCTACTCGAAGTTCACCCCTCCCAAGACCCTTGGTAAAAAGGGATAGACACGATGGGAATGAGTGAACACTTATGCAAACACACGTATTGAGCTCGCAACTATACCTGACCAAAAGGCAGGGGCAAGGAAGTCGAAACGAGTCTCAAGTTAGGTTTTGGCATGACCTAAAGGGCTCGCGACCATGGCCAAGAGAACGGGAGTAGGGGAGATACAAGTTGCTTGGTGGCTTCTTAGGAATTAAGGCTCGCTGCGAAGGAAATGCATGCACTGGATAGGCCAAGGGAATCTTCCTAACAGTCACTGACGTCACCCACGTCGTCCAGGTATACGGAGAGAGCACGTGTCATCACATTATTGGGGAATTGGCAGCCCAATGATTGGGTGCAGATTCCTATAAATATGGGACACTCCTTCGCAAATTCTAAGAGAGATTGATTCATCCCCAAGTCACGAAAACCCTAAAGAAAGAAAGTAATTCAAAGCTCTGGAATCAAGAACATTGTTCTTGCTGGTGCTGGCGAACCCACCATTCTTCTAAAGCTATGATATAAGGATGATGATGATCTAGGGAGGAATGGATGGAATGTTGCTACCTTCTCTTTTTGTATATCTGGCTTAGTCCTTCACCCCTCCACTCACTCTCTTATTCATTGTTAAATCATTAGTTATTGTTTTCCTCTCCAAGTTAATTTAATTTGATTTGGATTCTCTTTCTGCTAAGAACCTAACCTACAATTTTCACAAGCCTTTTTCGGAATGCTCAAGCGTCAGAACACAATCTTTTGCATAGCCAGAGGTTGTCCCATCCCCATGATCTGCCTAAAAAAGCAGACCTCCCCCACAATGTATTAGATCATCTCTCATGGTCTCATACACTTCAAAAATGATTTAGATCATCTCTCATGCTCTTATACACTTCAAAAATCATGTATACACTGTGCTAGCCTTAAAATAAGTTTCCAAACCCTTGCTGAAATAGCCTAGGAAAAGCCTGGAAAAACCCTCATAGCTGTAACCCTTTTAAAGATACGGCTAGGTAGCATTCCACCGCACTTTTTAGGCCGTAGTTCTGCCTGATTCTTGATAAAAACTTAGGCAATTCTCCTAGTTCCTAACAAAGTTTTGTCTTATTTTCAGTAAAACTCGAAGCAATCTCCCAATTCCCTGCCAGAGTTCTTCCCAACATTTTGTGAGCGATTTCGCAGTCTTGCAAGAATTCTACCCGCAATGCGAATTGATTACATGAAATCCATTCAATCCCTGCAAAAATTTCATCTGGATTATGCATGTGATCACCTATGTCAATATGTGTTGCATTCAATAATGAGAAAAATGATAACCTCATTGGTGTTGTAGATAATCAGTAAAAGGTACATCAATATCCAAAATTCGAATAAATTCTGTCTATTATAATATATGTGAAGTATATTCATATCAATCTGTGAGATGTGTATCAAAATTTTAACTTGTTAGGCATCATATGTGTATTATTCATTGCCTAATGGGCGGTATTAGCAAGACCCACACAATTTTATCAATTCAGTTTGTGTTCATGTGTTGCGTATGGTGATAAACTAATAGATGCATTTGTTTGACGCGATTGAAAGTGAAGGCATATGCAATTCCTTCAGACTACTAGTGACGGGATTAATAATAGCATATCCCTCAACTGTAAACATCGAGTCGGACTGTCAATACCGATGGGTTTGTACTTCGTACAAAATATGCATAGATCCTATGTGTTTGCCCTGTCTTAACCGCTCGAGTTGTTGCCATTGCCAAGGATGGAAATAGGGTTTCTCTACCAATACACAGACGACAACTTTTCACAATTCTCTTATGAGTTGGTTATCCGATGGGCCCACCTCAAGTCCCACACAGAGAATCTAAAACATTCATTTTTAACCTATTGCGCAAAACAAATTAATCAGAGATATTAGCAAGTAGTTCACATGGTTCTAAAAGATGCTAGTCAATACCAAGTTGGTCGGCTACCGACCAATGACTAGGGGATTAATTAGTTAGTCGAATTTCCTTTTCCTTTTTTTAAAAATATATATATTCTCCTCCCTCTTTCTGAGTTTTGAGTAAGTAGAACAAATCGGCAAACAAAAACATGTACTGAAACCAAATAGTTAGTCAATTGTTAAGTGTGTGTGTTCTGTGTTCAGTATATCTATATTGTCGTATATAGTACATACTGAACACACAAGTTACAGGCAACAGAAAAGGAGAGCGACTAACAAAGAATGATCGTCGATTTAGGGTTACCTATCAGGCTCATCGATCCTCGTCATCATCGTCTCTTTCGTCACTTAAACCGCATCATCGACTCACAATATTTAGGTTTTCTTTCTGTCTTCATAATATAAATATTTACAGTTACCCCCGTGTATAACTTTAGAATCACAAGAGTTAACCGATTTCTTTTAAATTTTAAAAACTACTTTTTTTTTCCCCTGCAACTAGTCACCATTTCTCTAATTTGCATAATTTGGCAACTAATCTGACTAGCCGATTAGTCGGCGATTAACTCCAACTTACGACTAATTAATCCTCAGACCGATAAATCAAAACAATTATAAGGGAATCGGGTCGGTCACGTCCCGACTAGCAACTTGCTACCGGCCAACTTTTCAAACAATGGTAGTTGATTGTTTCGTCCAATTTTTTGGTTTACAATTTTGGACTGCAAATTGTGAAGTAAAAACTGTACGAATTGATCAAGCACTTTTGATATCCGATTTAACTAGTACTTACGAGACAATGTTACAAGACTACAAAATAAAATGATCAGATCTTTTGTGAGGACCCTAGGTAGATTCTATGCATAGGGTTTTTACATTTTCTGTACCAGCCCATCAGTAACAGTAGAGTTATTGACACAAACCTTCATCCGATCGTATATCACACACTTTGTAAAATCATATACCCAATGAGTATTTAATCTAGTCCGTAAAACTTTTATCCAAGCACTGAATATGGCAGGGCATTGGAATATATGATCCAAACCGTATCTCATATTCGGTCAAACAAACAAATACTACTCGGGTGGTATATACGATCCATTCCATGGCTCATATTTGGTCAAACAAACAGATGCTTTTCTCTAAAAAAAATTCTTTTAACATTACTTCACACATAGTTTTATTTATTAGCTACACATAAGATTGAAAGATATGTTCTATGAATATTTCCTAAGTACCCAAAAAAAAAAATGAAAGATGTTCTATGAACTCTGGTTCGTCTACTCTCTCAATCAGTGTTCTAAAAGAAGGTCTAGAAGGTTGACTACTCGCCACTTAGGCGCTAGAAAGACCCTTTCCGACTAGCCTGACTAGACTGATTATCTCGAGTATCCCGAGTAATTGCCCGACTAGGCGCTGAGTACTCAGCCTTGGAAGCTAGAAGGTGCCCGGCCGCCCTGGGAGTGCCCAGTGAGTTTTAAAACCTTGCTCTCAATGACATTTCCAGTTACCAAAAGAAAGTGGATTGAAAGATCAGTTCCTAGACTTGGTCAAAATAAACTTATCAGATCTTCTCCCGGGACCCAGGGGGTTCCACGCATGGGGTTTGTTCATTTTCTGTACCAACCCATCAATACCAGTAGAGTTATTGACACAAACCTCCATCGTATGATACATCACACACTTTGTAGAATCATATACCCAATAAATATTTAATCTAGTCCGTAGAACTTTTAACCAAGCACCGAATATGGCAGAGCATTGCAATATATGATACAATCCGTAGCTCATAATCGGTCAAGCAAACAGATTCTACTCGGGCATTGGAATATATGATCCAATCTGTAGCACGTAGTTGATCAAACAAACAGATGCTTTGCTCCAAAAACAAGTTCTTCTAACTTACTTTGTACATAGTTTTATTTATTAGCTGCAAGCGTAAGATTGAAAGATAAGTTCTTTGAACTTTGGTTCATCTGCTCTTTCAATGAAATTTCCAGTTATTAATAGAAAGTGGATTGAAAGATCAGTTCCTAGACTCAAGGGGGTCTAGACAGGGCAAAAAAGGGGATTGAAACTTTGGTTCATCTGCTAGTTTTTCTAGTACTGAAGTACCGTTGAATATATTTAGTCATTCTTTATGTTACCACCCTTTCCTTTCACCAAAACTTCCACTATGTACTAAACAAAAAGGGCAGTTGAAACTTTCTCATCAAGATATTAGACGAGTTAATCTCAACGGGTTGAGAAATTGGTCTGGTCTTGACATTCAAGGGTTTCCTCTTAGCTAAGATATTAGGTTTGATTTTCCTTGCCAACAAACTCTTGGGCCGCCGGGAGTTATGACCGGTTGTTATCTACAGGCCTCGGAATTAATCGAGGTATGCATAAGATGGCTAGAACATCTCATTATAAAAATTAAAAAAGTTAAAAAAAAAAAAATGCAAGACAAGTTTCGAGTTTCAACATCAAAAGGTTGTATAAATTAGAGCCAATACGCTGCACTAGCTCAAGAAAATGGCTGCCTCTACCTCTAACATTTCCATCACCAATTGCTCAAATTAGTCTCTTCACTGCACTAATCTTCCTTCTTCTTCCAATTGCTAGTTCAGATTATTTCCAATTCTCTAACATTTCCTAGGCTACAACTGATGTACTCTACCAGGAAGATGCAGGGACGTTGGCTGGAGCAGTAGATTTCAACTCAGTGATTTACCTATGTTGCGTTGGTTGGGCAACTTACGCACCGAGGGTTCAGTTATGGGACTCCGAAACAGGGACCCTCTCTGACTTCACCACCAATTTCTCCTTCATTATTGACACCCTAGAGTCAACCAATTATGGCCACGGGCTCGTTTTCTTCCTTGCTCCGGTCGGATTCCAAATCCCCCATAACTCGGCTGGTGGGTTCCTGGGCCTCTTCAACACCACAACTAGCAATTCAGCGAAAAATCAAATGGTGACGGTTGAGTTCGACTCCTACCCGAATCCTGAGTGGGATCCTGCGTATGAGCACATCGGGATAAATAACAACTCGATTGATTCGGTCGTTACAAGTCCATGGAACGCAAGCTTGTACAGCGGACAAACATGTCATGCTTCGATTACATACAATGCAAGTACAAAGAATTTGAGTGTGCTTTGGTCTTACGCGGGAAACTCTAATTTGCAAGGCAATTCAAGTCTTTCTTACAAAATTGACCTAATGGAGATTCTACCGGAGTGGGTCATGGTTGGATTTTCGGCCGCAACTGGGCAGTATATGGAGAAACATACACTTGAATCATGGGAGTTTAGCTCTGGTTTCGACACAAAAACGACGACTGGGAAGCACACGAAAGATACCAAATTGATAGTTGGGATACCAGTTGCGGTGGGTATTTTGATTTTTGGAGTGGTGATATTGTAAGGAAAAGACGGCGTGTTCAAAGGGAAAAAAATAGAGGAAACCAACTTGACGTCAATCAATGAAGACCTAGAAAGAGGAGCCGGACCAAGGGGGTTTTCGTATGCACATCTTGTCTCGGCCACAAGCAACTGGATTTGGGTTTGTTTATAAAGGGCGATTAAACGACATAGGCATGGCCGTAGCTGTGAAGAAAATTTCAAGGGGGTCTAGACAGGGTAAAAAAGAGTACATAACAGAGGTGAAGATTATAAGTCGGTTGAGGCACCGGAATTTGGTGAAACTCATTGGCTGGTACCATGAAAAAGGCGAGTTCCTTCTCGTCTATGAGTTTATAACCAATGGAAGCCTCGACGCTCACCTCTTTGGCAAGAAGATTCCTCTCACTTGGGCACTGAGGTACAAAATAACTCTTGGTTTGGCCTCAGCATTGCTCTATCTCCACGAAGAATGGGAGCAATGCATGGTGCATCGGGACATCAAGTCAAGCAATGTTATGCTAGATTCAGGATTCAATGTCAAGCTCGGAGACTTTGGGTTGGCCCGACTCATGGACCATGAGCTCGGACCACAAACAACTGGCTTAGCTGGAACATTAGGGTACTTGGCACCAGAATATGTAAACGCAAGGCAAGTAAAGAGGCAGATGTTTTTAGTTTCGGGGTGGTAGTGTTGGAAATCGCTAGTGGGAAAAAATCAACCAACCTGACAGATGGAGAATTAGAAATTGGGTTGGTGGAGTGGGTTTGGGATCTCTATGGAAGAGGCCAAATTCTTTCAGCCCTTGATGAGAGACTGAAATCAAATTCCGATCCGAAGGAAGTAGAGTGTTTGATGATTGTGTACTTTGAATAAAGAAGGGTTGTATCACTAAATCCATGCTTACTATTGTGTACCAATTTTGATACTCTTGATTAGTGTCAGTCAATATGACAAATGTAACAATCTGAGTAACTTTTCTCATCGGGATTGTATTCCCTTTTGCATTTTTGTAATGCCCTGATTTCCACCAGCATCGATTGAAAACATTATAAATGATTTAATGTTAAAAATCACATTCCATGAAGAAATTCGAAACTTTGTTTGATTACAATTTACAACCCAGTTTAAGTGTACACTTAAGTTCTTCCAGAATAATGTTACATTTTGAAAAATTCTCCAAGTACTTTGTTAATATAACGACAGAGTTCTACAAGTGTGGAATTCAATGCACAACCGGTTACTCCTTGGGAATGGTGTTGTACTATGGTTGATATGGCCCTACTCTGTCTTCAACACTGGCGTTAAATACCATGGTAACGTAATACCATGAGCCAAAACACGTTCAGCAGATATATTTCTGCCCTCTAACACATACTTCACATAGCAAGTAAAATAGTAAAGTAACATGCAATTTAAAAGAACACATAGCTGTTTAATTCTTTATCAGGCCATTAACCGATGTGCAATCTAATTAAGATCTCTGCCTCGGGCACTTTTCCTCCTCTAATTATGACCATGGCATAATACAACTCTCTCTCATTGCTTGTCCTAACACCTATTTGTAGGAGCATAATCACTAGTAGTTTGTACTATTTTTTCTAGCCAGAACTCCATTCTCCCCCCGATTCCACCTCATTTCTAAAATGTTTTCAAAATACATATGTTCGAAATCTTAATCAACAAGGAATAAACTTCTTTATGTTTGATACTACTAAAAAGGATCTTTGAGGACCTTCTTTTTATCTCTTTGGGAAGCTTCTCCACAATCTCCCATTTTATTCTGCGAAGAAATCTCTATTTCTTTCCCTAATATTCCATTACTCTTGTTGTCTTTTCCCCAATAGTCAGCTACTTTTTTTGAGAGCTCTCTTAATATCTTTTTCAACCTTGAGAGAAATCTTTGAGGGAGTGACTCTTTTTACAAGCCACTTGGTCTGTCTTGATGCTCAATTGCTTGACAAGTCTCCACTAGATAACGTGTACGGACTCTCCCTTCATAACCTTGATCTATTTGCAACAATCCTCAACACCCGTGTGCTCCTATGAGTGTCACTCCCATATTTGCAAGTGTTGGCTAGATCATGTCCACAGACGCTCCCCTCCTAATTGTCTATGTGACAATCGCCAGGCCCGAGTTCTCCTGTGAAGATCCCCATGTATTTGCAAGGATAATTTACTTTTATGTCACCAAACCACCAGATTCCTAGTGTTCCCGCAAAGGGCGTGGTCGTGACATGTCTACATCCCACCAACACCACATCAAAGCCACAGGGGATTCCTCCAGTCCTCCTGCCAGTTGATCAAAGCGGGAACTTCTTTTTCTGGTAACGCGCTTACTAGAAAATGGTTTTGGCCCCAATATCACACATTAACACCTCATCAGCCATTTTCAAGGAAGTTGCAAAATAATTTTGCTCACATAATCAAACCGGTGCCCATAAGCATCGTGGTCTACCACTCACACACGTCAAGTCGTGAATGTGTCACGTCCCTATGAGATCTGATCGCACAATAATCGCGGTCTATCTCTCACACAGGTCAAGGACCACAACTCTACCCTCTTAAATCTAAGCTCTTGTATTCCTTCCTGAGTCAAGGAGTTGATGCTGCAGCACTCATGGCTCTATTGACATCGACCGCACATGTCTCTCTGAGTATCTTTCTATTGTGCATTGGCTCTATGTCATATGATCGATGGTCCATTTTCACCAACTCATCTTTGCCACGCGTCTGAATTTCGTTAGTCCATGACTTAAGGAATATTTCCCCTTGCCCACACAACCAAATAGAAGTCAACAAATATTTAGGCCTAGTTTGGCTGTTTTTTGGTTTATTGGATTATTTGGTTTTGTCCTTATTCAATTTTTTTTTGCATTTGTTAGTTTTCGGTCGATTTTTTGAGGTTTCTTGGCTTGTCTCGACGAGAAGAATCTAAAAAGTATAAAATTATTAGCCAAACATAAAGTTTTGTGAATGAAGACAAAGTTTTTTGGTTTATTTTTGTCTTTATTCACAAAACTTTAAGTTTGGCTAATAATTTTATACTTTTTAGATTCCTCTCGTCGAGACAAGCCAAGAAACCTCAAAAAATCGACTGAAAACTAACAAATGCAAAAAAAAATTGAATAAGGACAAAACCAAATAATCCAATAAACCAAAAAACCAAATTTAGCCAAAGTCTACCTTAATTGCACAGGGGAAAATTTTAACCCAAGGCTTAAGCAGTAAACTAATTAAAAAGTTACCGGACCATCCAACCAAAATGAAAAGCCTAGGTTTGGGTTTTTGGAAGGCCATCACTGGTTTCAGTACCTTGGTTTTGACTCATGAAACAGAATAATGGAAATGAAAACAGCAATATCAGTAGCTCTTATTATTTTTCCTCTTTCTGTAATGCTCTATACGATCAAAATTAATGCAAAAGAACTCTCATCCTAACTACCAAGGGATTTGTTTGAGTGGGTATAACACAACAACGAAAGAGTATAGCCCAAGAGATAGCAAGGTTGAATTTCACCGTGGCCCAATATTCAAAAGCCAATAGAGGTTTGCCCCCATGTTAAATTTAGGCCCGAGAATAATCGAGGTACGTGCAAACTAAACTACTAGTACAAAAATAAAAAATTAGAAAAGTCCGTATTGTTAATTGTAGTTGAAGAGTATTGAATGAATCTTACCAAATGCATGCATGGAGTACAATCAAGCAAAAATATGGAGCTGTTACTCAAACGAGAACAAATTAGACACCAAATATGTACGGAGGTCAACAATATGAAGAAAAAAAAATAGCATTCACAAATTCATACCGCGGCCTAATACGTTTTTGGCGGTGGTCTTAGTATATCAACGGAGTTGATAAGTAGCGCTGAGTGGCCTCTGGGTTTAGCGGGTTACGGTTAGGGATTCCATAGCCTGCTGCGAACGATGGGAGGAGAGAGAAGAGGAGTTGCAAAGCAGGCAGGGAGCAATAAAGATATGGGTACTGAAGGGTTGGGTACTGTGCATAGTGGTTCACTTTTGGGTGAATAATCCGAAAAGTTATATAATTTTATACTCCAATACTTTTCAAGTGCGTTTTAAAAAAAATTAGCTAAGTTGGGCGTGCGTATATGATGAGTAATTTAAAGTACATGAGTAATCTAACACTTCAATTTCACATTTAAAGCTCATAATCCTAAATTCTGTATAATAAATGAAAGTGTTGAATACCCGGTTACGCATGTTCTATTGAACTGTTTTGCGATTTTTTTTATTACTTTGTTAATTAAAACGCGCATTTTTCAAATTTATTCTAAAATTACGTGAAAACGTGTCTAGGAATCACGCTTTTTTAAAAACATGTTTGACAAACACGCTTTCTACGTTGGTTAAGACGGATTAACCAAAAAAGTGTGGTTGTTAAACACGCCTTATGAAAACATGTTTTGAAAACACACTTTGACCCTTTGGAAAAAAAAAGAAAAAGAAAAAGGGGTTTCATCAAAGTTAGGGATGGGCATGGGGAGGGTAGAGGGTGGATACTACTACCTCCATCCCCGATCCCTGAAGTTATATCAATCCCCATCCCCTCCCTGATCTCCACCAAAGATTTTTTTTAACCTCCATCCCCGCCCCAATGCGGGGAACAGGGATCCGCATAGGGAATTGGGGATCCAAGCCTTAACTACTCTTTTCAAATTTTTCCTGTTGTAATTTTCAAATAGCATACAACATGATCAAAAGTTGAAGCTTTCAAAAGATAAATCTAAATTCCAAATGCAACAAATCCAAATGAAGAAAAGAAGCAGAAAGGGTGAAGTCCTATACAAATTAGTAAATGCATATATTACTACAAAACATGTATATAAAAGCAATTCGAGTCATATGCAATTCAAATTGGTTGAAATTATCTTTTAAAGTGGTTTGAATGGCATGTAGAAATCAGTAGTAAGATTAAAGGTAAAGTAAAGCTAGCAAACAAATTAATCTTTAATCTTTGGGTTTTTTAATACGGGATTTTATTATCTTATACCTATAAATATATATATGCGTGAATAGGGATGCGGGAGGGGAGGGGAGGGGAGGGGAGGGGCGGGGATCGGGGAGGGGATTGGGTAGGAGACTGAAAATACCATCCCCTACCTGATCCCCGAATTTTTTTAAAAATAATACCCATCCCCTATCCGATTCCTGAAAAAATCCCCAATCCCCTATCCATTCGGGGAGGGGACGGGTCGGATAGGGGTGGGTCAGCCGAGATGGCCATCCGTAATCGAAGTAGCGTATACAGAAAAGTGAGACTAGAGGGAGGGAGGGAGGGAGAGAGAGAGAGAGAGAGAGAGAGAGAGAGAGAAGAGGTTGGAAAAGGAAAAACCTCTCCGGCGAAGGCTAGTTGGAGGAAAATCCTCTCGAGGTGATTGAATCGTTCGTCCAATATCATATTTTAAAACCCAGTTGTGTTTGGACAACAAATTATTTCGTTTTCACATTGTAGTTTTCTAATTCTGGGTGTTTGGGCGCCAAAACCCATTCCCTCAAAACTCATTCTCCCAATTTCATGATCTAGAAAGCAAAACGAGATGGCAGCAGCTTTTTCGTTTTTACTTCTCATTCCGCTTTTCCCCTCAAATTCTACTCTCCCAATCTACCACTTTTTTTCCCACAACAACAAAAGAGAGGGAGAGAGGAGAAGCCAAAAGACGCCTGCGATCCACTCACCCCTTCTCGTTGCCGCTTTGTTCATCCTCGGAAATCGTTCAGATCTTTACCTTATCGTCGAATGTTGAGGTAGTCTCTCCCCCCTACCCCCAAAATCGATCATTACCGTTGTAATCTATAACAGTCTTGAATTGCATACGTCTGTGAGGTAAAGTGGGATAATGTACAGCTTTCAGAGGCAAGATCTCAGAAAACCCATCACCACACTCTCTCTATGGACTTTGAAGAAGCCAACGACCCAGATCTGTGACCAAAACAAAGTCTATTTCAAGAAAAACAACAACCCAAAACACCCAATTAGTCGACTGATTCTCGAACCATCTTTTACCTTTGTCACTACGGTTTAATTTGGGAATCTAGGCTCTATTGGTCTCAAAATTATGAAGAACTGAACAACTTTGTTGAATAGAGCACCACTTTTTAGTATTTTCGCAGAAAAGCACACAGCATTTTTTGAAACGATAAAGGTTCAGCCCATAGATATGGGCCAAGCATTCAGATTCGAATTAAAAAGATTGAAATGGATCAAGATATAGGGTTTGAATGAAAAATATTCAGAGGGTTCATTTAACCCATCACGTACTTTGGCAAGAAAAATATCATATGCAAAGTACTAGTTTTTCCAAAGTTGAGAGTGTTCACACGAACCCACTGGGTTCTACGTAGGGTCGCCCCTGTCCATATCTGGTACCAATCACCAGCAGCAGCTGAACTTATTAGTTTGAAGCATGTGGAATTAGTATGATTAGAGTGCTCTGAAGTGATTCAACTTGTTTTTATCTTCATTGGTATTTATTTACTGTCTTCGAGTGTTAAAAACTTAAATATTTGTTCATTGGCTTCCTATTTTTGCCTTTATTCTCATCTTTAGGCTGTGTTTTGGTTCAAGGTAAAGGAAAATGACTGGTAACTATTATATGCCGATTATTTGCCAATAGTTGTGATTATCTAGTGTACTTTAGGCCGAAACCATATAAGTTGAAATTGGTACAAATTTTTTGGGAGAAATTTTGATTATACACTGTTTGTTGAATGAAAATGTTGTCAAGGAGTAATTACTAGCGAGCCGAGAATGAGGCTGACAAAGGGATTACCAACACCCCAAACTTGTGTACAAACCGAGAGAGTGCCGTTGTGGCATGAAGGTTGAAATTAAGATAGTTGAATCAAAGAAGGTGTCGAAGGGAGAATTGTATTTTATATGCCCTAAGCCGTATACAGAGAAATGTGGGTTCTTTAACTGGTGCCTCCCTAAGAGGTGGCAAAGCATTGAAAATATTGGGGGTTGGTCAGCTAGCATACCATACAATGTAAGTGCTACCAACATCAGTGATGATGCTGAACTACTTTAGAGAGAGCTTATGTATGTTCGCTAACAAATTGAGTACTCCAAGCTGTTGACAAATGGGTTGATGATGTGTCTCATTCTCTCGAGTCGTGATGGTGGTCATGTTCAAATGAAAATGAAATTGTTGTTGTATTTGTTCCTATTATTGTAATGCTTAAGGGATGTATGACAATGTATTTTGAAATATTCCCACTTTTTGGCACATTATGTAATGTGGTAGTAAGGGATTCACATTACATAAACACTTATGATCGTTTATGTCACTCGAAGTTTTAATGTTGCCTAATTTTTTGATTAATCATCTATGTTTGTATTCCTAAACGATCATGTATTTTTCTTTTTTCTTAGATATTTTTGGCACTTTCTGGAGTTGTTCAAAACCATCATTTGTGTATGGGTAGATTTTTTAAAGGGTAGTTGCTCGCTCAATGCTCCTCCCATTTTCTGCGTCAAATTGACCGCTGCGAAATCAATCTATTTGTGTGAAAGGTAAATGCATTGCACAACATATCATGCATATTTTTTTATGTCTCTGCACGTTTGTCTTTAGTATAAAACTCTCCGAAAATTCGCTTTCGATATCCATATATACATATTGATATCAATTAAAAAAATTTCTTTTAATTTGCCGAAAATTCGCTTTCCATTCTCATAAATATATTGCTATAAAGAAAAATGATTCTCTTTTTAATCATCGGAAATTTTGTATCCATATATGAATTGATATCAAACAAATAATTCTCTTTTAAATCTTGAAAAAGCTCTGGGAGCATCGGTGATTGGCGAGAATAAGTAAAGGGTTGGAGTAAGATTTATACTATTTCGCAATCTGTACTTCTTTCTTATTAATAGAATAAAGCAGTAGGTTTAGGCCATGGTTTTGGCTTAGGATTATTTAGGACCCTAAGTTTTTCCACGTAAATCGTGCGTATCTTGTGTCCTTTTTTATTTTCACTGCACGTCTTGTGGTTTGATTAATTTGTATTAATCAAGACAAATAACTAGTTTGTTATTTAATATTTTTTTAATCGGTTATTCAATTTAAAAACTGGTAATTTTGATCAAAACTCCTATTCACCTCCCCTCTAGGAGTAAATTGAACATTTTCGCATAATTTCAATTGGTATCAGAGCACAGTTGCTCTGTTTAGGTTTAATCACCTGAGTTTAATCCTGGTTATAAATGGACATGAACACACCACGAGAGGGAGCCTCAAACTCGAGGCCACCCTTTTTCGATGGTAACGATTATCTGTATTGGAAAACCCGTATGACCACACATTTAAGTTCCCTAAGACTAAGGGTTTGGAGATCTGTTAGATACAGCTATGAGGCCCCAACCATAGAGGACGCTACGACTAAACAAATGTGGGCTAAGGAGGACACTGAGTGGATTTCTGCTGACAATGAGAGTTTTGAGGCAAACTACAAAGCCTTAGGAGCCATCTATGGTGCTTTAATTAAAACTGAGTTTAGTCGTATTTCCGCATGCACCACTGCAAAAGAGGCTTGGGATTTTCTTGAAGTCACCCATGAAGATAAAACTGTTAAAACTTCAAAATTGCAAAAACTTATGACACGTTTCGAAGAATTGAGAATGCAAGAAAACGAAACTTTTGATAGTTTTATCACTGAATTGAGTGATATCGTTAATTCCTTTCATGCATTAGGAGAACCAATCTCAAATCTTGAAGTTTGTCGAAAAGTGCTGAGGTCCCTCCCCAAGAGATTTAGGGCTAAAGTAGTTGCAATCAAAGAGAATGATAAAGTTGATGATATTCTTTTTGAGGAACTTGTAGGTAAACTTCAAACTTTTGAATTGAATCATCTTTCGAAGAAACCTACAGTAAAACCTAATAAAAGTATTGCTTTTAAATCTTCCAAATAAGAATCCTCTGTGACACAAGAGAGTGACGATGACCTCGATGAAGAAGAACTTGCTTTCTTTGCTACAAAATTCACAAAATTTGTCAAATTTCGTAAATCTGAAAATTTTTCGTCTTCAACTAGTAGGGGTAAGAATTTTAATTTTGGAAATAATGAAAAGAAATATTCTATTGATAAATCCAAGAAACCCCAAGGTATACAATGGCACGAGTGCCACAATTTTAGGCATCTTCAAGCAGAGTGTGAAAACACTCTTAAAAAGAAAGAAGCCAAAGGGTACAATGTTAATTCGTGGGATGATGATAGTGATGATAGAAGTGATGGGGTTGTGACACCCCTAGATTTTCTGTGTTGGTTGCCTATATCAGGTCTCCCACATCCCGTAAAACAGTTGATCTCTCTACAACTCTTTGCAATGATAGTAAATATGTATAAACTAACGAAGACCGTGAGAATAGTGAGGATGATATAGATACTATTCATGAAGCTTATAATCAATTGTTTAAAAAGGGTGTCAAACTTGCAAAGAAAAATAAAGAACTCATGAGTGTCATCGACAGAATTAGTAGTGAGAGGGACACTCTTAGTGGTGAGATTGATTCTAAGAACACTGAACTTGAAAAATTAAAAATCTATAACTGTAATCTAGCAGACAAGTTTGCCAAAATTGATACAAAGCGTGTGGATGCCTTGAAGGCCCTTGAAGGGTCTAAGGATAGGATTCTTGAATTGGAGCGTGACCTTAGGGAGGCCACTAAGGCCATAAAGCGTAGTGAGTGTGGTGCAACCTGTATTGCTGAGATGACACGTACTTTTAGAAATAGAAGCGGCTTAGGGTTTGTTGATCCACCTTCCCTGACACCTAAGGTCAAAGAGTCAGCAAAAAGAGAAATCAAGTTTATGGAATCTAAAACTGTTAAAAATGAGGTGATGAGTGATAAACCCGAATCTTCTACTAAATCTCCCATCACCATTAAAAAGGTCTACAATAATAATCATGCACATGATAAGAAAACTCTTTTCATTTGTCACTACTGTGGTGTCTAAGGTCACATCTGACCTTTTTCCAATGTTCTTAGAAAAGAAAATCAAAGAACCAAAGGGAATTTGTTTGTTGCTCCTGTTAATAAAAGTGTTTGGTATGATCATGAAAGTTTCTTGTCCATATATGCATCATCAGAAGATTGTTTTGATGGGTAACAAATAGAGGAGATACTCATTTTTGGAAAAGAAAGATTTTCTGCAATAGGCTTGAAAAGGAGTTGGTGGTTCGTGCCTATATAAGGGTGCACCAGTGACCATAATCGATACACAATTTTTTCGTAAAAAAAGAAAACCGAGAGACTATATTATTGTGCATTAGTATTTTTGAAGCACATTTTTGATGGGAAATATCGAGAGAGACTATATATATATATATATATATATGTATATATATATATATGTATATATATATATATGTATATATATATATTTTATTGTGCTTTTAGTTTTTTTAAGAAAACACTTTTCATATCATATCATTTGGTGTTCGCGTTTCATGGTGTCGTATACTGCTGTGGCCGAATCTTTTGGAGATTGATTCGGAGCCGGTTAAATCCGGAGATCGGGCGTGAGCATTGGAGATTGGCAAGAATAAGTAAAGGCTTGGGGTAAGGTTTTTACTATTTCACAATCTGTACTTCTTTTTGATTAAACTAGAATAAAGCGGTAGGTTTAGGCCATAGTTTTCGCTTAGGGTTATTTAGGACCCTAAGTTTTTCCAAGTAAATCGTGCGTATCTTGTGTCCTTTTTTAGTTTCACTGCACTTCTTGTGGTTTGGTTAATTTGCATTAATCAAGACAAAGAACCAGTTTATTATTTAATATATATTTTTTAATCGGTTATTCGATTTAAAAACTGGTATTTTTTTATCAAAACTCCTATTCACCCCCCCCTTCTAGGAGTAAATTGAATGCTTCCGCATAATTTCATTTTTAATATGGTGCAAATATTTATCAGTGATATTTGTTTATTTTATTTTGGAGACATGTCTTTGTTTCAAATAGCCACATGTAAGGGCAAGAATTTGTCTAGTTCTGGTACCAAAGCTCAATGGGATCGACCATCAAAGAAGTGCTTCATCCACACATGTGCGGAAGAGCTGGGAGGTGCTTCCTACAAAAGAGGAACCCAACTTACAAAGGTTGGGTGGGCCAACGTTGTCAAAAAGTTTAATGAACGAATGGGTAAGCACTATGATAAAGTCCAATTGAAAAACCAACGGGAGGTTGGGTGGGCCAACGTTGTCAAAAAGTTTAATGAACGAATGGGTAAGCACTATGATAAAGTCCAATTGAAAAACCAATGGGATGTATTGAAAATGGACTGATAGCTATGGCAAAACTTGGAGTTCAGTGAAAGTGGATTGGGTTGGGATCCAAACACGGGTGCAATTGCAGCATCAGATGACTGGTGGGACCTAAAGCTTATGGTATTCCATCCTCTGAAACTTATTCATCCTTGAACTTAATTTTGTTTAAAATTGCATTGTAATGAATTATTTAGTTGAAGTATGAAACACTTTTATGGTGTATTTGTAGCGGTTTCCAGAATGTGCCACGTTTCGGGAGAAGCCCTTTCCACTAAGGATGAAATGCGTATTCTTTTCAAAAGCAACATAGCTACTAGGGAGCACAAGTATACCCCAAGATCGGAAATTTTTCCCAGTGTGTTTGGAACTCACCGATTGTTGATTGTGATAACATTGATGCGTTGTTACAAAAAAGGAGGCCTGCGGACAGCTCTGCTACAAAGAAAGCCAAAGGGAAAAAGGGTACAAAAATTTTACAACCAATAATTTGGACGGTCCCAGACACTTTTGGACAGCTAAGATGTGCGTTTGAACATCATGTATGCCGGTGCTCATTCGACACTTAAAAATTATTCCGGTAACCGCACATGTAACAAAATCTTTAATTCACTAAAATGCTATCAAAATCGTCATTCACAATAAAAAAAATAAAAAAATACTTTTACAATTCCAAGTTTTAAAATGAATAATTACTCTTCAATATTAAGGTCGGCATAATTACAACACCACAAATTTGACAGAAAGTATCCAGAAAAAGCTGACTACAGGAAAAAGATTGTATTCAAAATCCGAAGAGAGTAGTAAATTTATAACTACGTTTACAGAGATTGGATCTACTTATTTATTATTTGGCAAAGTTGAATTCAATAATTATCTCAGCATAGTATATGCAGGGCGTATGGTTTAGTTCGTAGCCAGGGTACAGAGCCGGCTTAGAGGAGAATCGGAAGAAGAAACCGCTTCGGGTCCCGAAAATTTTGGTCAAATTAGGGGCCTCATATGTTTCAAACTCTCTATGTATAATTAAATCTCCCTCCTTTTAAACATACCAAGTCTTTGATATTAGTGGCATGAGAATCATCCTAACTTGTACAAAGTTTAGTGTTCAAGTCTTGGAGTGAGGTACCATTGCCTTTTATAATTTTTTTTCCCTTTTTCCTTTTTCTTGGGATGATAAAAGTATATATATTCATCACTGTTTCACTAATTGTGAAATATAACATAATCGGAAAACAATTTCTAAGTGACCCTTATTGCAGTTGATTTAATTCTTTTGTTACAAAGATTAAAAATCAAATAGTCAAGTGAACTATCATAATTCTATAATTTTTTTAAAATGTAGTTAAGAAAAGGTTCTATTTTTTTTCTTATAACTTCTTCCAAAGATATGGGTCTTGTGAGTATATTTTATTATTTTGAAATTTTATTCTTCTGTTCACGTAAATCTTATGTTATAATAGTTTTTGTTTCGAAAATATTAAGGGCCCCAAGTTGGAAGTTCGCTTTAAGCCCCCAAAAGTTTTGAGCCGGCACTGCCAGGGTAATAAACTGAGGCTAATGGTCCGTTTGTCTGACGCAACTAATAATGATTAAAGATTATAATTCCATTATCCTAATGACGAAGGGATCAATAATACTACGCCTGGCCGGCGATATATAAGCCCCTATAATATTGTACTAAACAAACACTATGTGAAATCATATACTCGAGAATTATTTAAATCCTTTCCGCAAACCTTTGAAAAAATATTGGAAGGTCAGTTTCAATCAAATACTCATATCCTGTGACTGTGAGACAAAAGCATCATTTCCTCTAAACAAAGTTCCCTTGACTTTACTTTATAAATAATTATATTGGCTAAGTGTTAGATTGAAAGGTTTACTCTTGGAATGTAATCTTATTTACTTAAAAGAAAAGATTGAAAGGTGTTGTGACCATCAAAATATATTGGAAGGTAGACTATCCATTTAACAAAACTACTCAGTTCAGAAACAAATTGTTGATGGGATCCCAAAGTACTGAAACTAGGATTTAAATACCGGTTGTTATGTAGCGTATCGGCTA
This sequence comes from Vaccinium macrocarpon, assembly GCA_022606695.1. Taxonomy (NCBI): domain Eukaryota; kingdom Viridiplantae; phylum Streptophyta; class Magnoliopsida; order Ericales; family Ericaceae; genus Vaccinium; species Vaccinium macrocarpon. The sequence goes on along the minus strand of CM040180.1, from coordinate 38,321,959 downwards.
TTATGTACCGATGAGAGGGAAAATCGCATGCGTATTGGCCGGTTCCCATTACTTATTGGTCTGTATCTGATTCACAAATTGGTTCACGACTGTTATGGGCGATACTCGACCGCACCGGTTATTTAAGCAATTTAGAATTATTTTTTTTATCAAAAAATGCTTTTTAGAAATTCACAACTGGTACACCCAATTCCAGTTACGTAACATTCGATACTACCGAAACCATTAAACCAAAACCGTTACCATTACTTATTGCAAAACCGGTATTTAAAACCTTGACTGAAATGCTCAAAATGTCACTTAACCAAATAGTCCAAAGCTGGCTCTGATAATAATAGTGGTTGTTTCTTGTTCCCCTCTTTTTCCTTTTTCACCCCTTAGAGCATCCTCATCAACCTTAACAAATTTTGGACAAAATTTGACCACAAAAACAACTATTGCAATTTAGTAAGCCACTTTATCAAAAACTCAAAAAATCAGACTCTCTAGCCAAACTTTACTTTATTAAACTATTCCCCTCAAATCTATAAAAAAATAATAATAATTCTCCCTAAAAGGCTAAAATGTTCCCTCGGTGCACTAAGTGGACCCCCCTTTTAGTCATTTCAATGTTCTCCCCCAACAAAGACTAGCCACGTGTTCAACCCCACCCCCCTCCCTCTTCCCCTCCCTCTCTCTCTTTCGCCCATTTCTGACGCATCCAGAAGAAAAATAAAATAAAATAGGCTAACCCATAAACAGTGACTCGTTGGGGAAGTAAAGACACTGTAGCAATTATATTTTGACCCAAAGAAGTGGCGAGGCTGATTTTCCTATATTTCTTGCACTTCTACTTGGTAGTTTAGCTTCCAAGTCAAAGTAGCAATCCTGATAAGGATAGTCTTATATGTGCTAGGCACACTTGAAGAGCGGACCTAGCGGATCATGTATGTTTGATTGTGGAGTGAAGGTTGCAGGTTTGAGTGACAAAAACACCCTCTCTGCTTGTAGAGACAAGACTGAGTATATTAATTCACCCCCAAATTCTGCATGTACAAAAGCCAAATTGACTGGCATTGGTACGCCCAGGGCCAATTTGCAACAAAATTTTTATTTTCAAATCTAGTTCATGTAGTATGTCGATCGCTCGTACCAAGAAAAGATTATGACGCAAAATATATCATACCACACAGCCAGAGCTGGCTTAGAGAGGAATCGGAAGAAGCAACCGCTTTAGGTTCCCAAAATTTTGGGACGATAAAAGTTTGAAATATAACATAATTTTGAAATATAAAATACATTCATCACTATTTCACTAATTTTGAAATATAACATAATCGGAAAACAATCTCTAAGTGACCCTTATTGCAGTTGATTTAATTCTTTTGATACAGAGATTAAAAATCAAATTGTCAAACGAACTATCATAATTCTATAATTTTTTTTAAAATGTAGTTAAGAAAAGGATCTTTCTTTTTCTTATAAATTCTTCTGAAGATATGGATCTTGTGAGCATACTTTATTATTTTTGAAATTTTGTCATCTATTTAAGTAAATATTAGCTTGTACTCCCTCCATCCCTTTTTAAATGATTTATATGGGAATACGTGCAATTTCAAACCCCTAAAAAACATATTTCTCTATATAACTTTTTAATTTGTTTTATACCAAATTAAAGTGCTCATTGAGTACTTTAATTTGGTGTAAAAAAAATTAAAAAAATGTTATACGAAAGTATATTTTTAAGCGTCCGTAAAAATACACATTTTTCAAGTGGATCACTTAAAAATGACGGAGAGAGTAATAGTTTTTGTTTCGAAAATACTAAGGGTCCCAAGTTGGGAATTCGCTTAAGGCCTCCAAAAGTCTTGAGCTGGCACAACACACAGTTCATAGATATACTAGTTCACATTGTTTAGAAATAAATTTTTCTATCAAGAAATATTACGACACTTGGTATATCATATTACATCTCGTTGATTTACTAGTTCACATTGACAAGAAATAAATTTAATTATGAACAAAATATTATGACACGATTGTTCTTTTTCAGCTTTCTTTCGTAGTTCAATTTTCTTTGTGATCATTGCATATATACTCCTATTTTTTTCGCTTTTCTAGTTCCTTTCATTGGGACGAATGACTAATTCTAAAACTTTTTAGAATAGACTAACCAAATAACACTAACATTAAGAATACCCACTGTCATCAGGGAAAAATAGCGTAACCAAAACCAATGTTCTATTCTATACATTGCTAGGCGCTAGTTAGGTGAAAAAGGGACGCTAATGCCTAGGGAGGGACTGCGCAACCGCCTAGGTAAGGACTAGGTTCCAATCGATTGCCTAATCTAGACATTGGACCACCGCCTAGTGCTTAGGTGGAGACGAGTGAGCTTAGGCGACCGACTTTTAGAAAATTTTCCAACCGTAAATAGATTTTCAAATGTTTATTCATTCTTTATATTATCAGAAAATATCGTTCCTGTAACATCCCTCAAGTGTTGAGTCCGACATTGGGGAAAAAAGAAAAAAATCATGGTGTATGTAATGAATCACAAACAGTTACTGGATAACTTGAGGTTAACGTTTTGAGCAATGTCATTAGGCTAAAAATTGGGGCAGAGGGAGTACTATTTTTGTCGGTAACCGGAAAAAGTTTTCAATGCCGAGCGAACACAACCACGTGATGTCCACCTCGCATCTAGGCCGTCCGAAAGGGTTTTGGACGGCTTAGTTTCTCCCTGTCTCCCTTCCTCCCTCTCTCTATCTCTCTCTAAAATCCGGACCAAATTCCGGTAACCGAGCGTGTTAGTGTTACAAAATCTTTAATTCACTAAAATGCTATCAAAATCGCCATCCACAATAGAAAACTTTTACAATTCCAAGCTTTGAAATGAATAATTACTCTTCAATATTAAGGTCGGCAAAATTACGACACCACAAATTTGACAGAAAGTATGAAAAAACAGGTGACTACAGGAAAAAGCATGTATTCAAAATCCGAATAGAGTAGTACGTAATTGTACAACCACTTGGATCATCTCTTATTTATTATTTGGCAAAGTTGAATTCAATAATTATAATTTCATCATACTAATGACGAAGGGATCAATAATACTACGCCTGGCCGGCGATATATAAGCCCCTTTAATATTGTACTAAACAAACACTATGTGAAATCATATACTCGAGAATTATTCAAATCCTTTCCGCAAACCTTTGAAAAAATATTGGAAGGTCAGTTTCAATCAAATACTAATATTCAGTGAGACAAAAGCATCATTTCCTCTAAACAAAGTTCCCTCGACTTTACTTTATACATGATTATATTTGCTAAGTGTTAGATTGAAAGGTCTACTCTTGGAATGTAATCTTATTTACATAAAAAAAAAAAAAAAAAGATTGAAAGATATTGTGAGCATGAAAAAATATTGGAAGGTCAGTTGTTAGACTATCCATTTAATAAAACTACTCAATTCAGAAACAAATTGTTGATGGGATCCCAAAGTACTGAAACTTGGTTTTAAATACCGGCTGTTACGTAGCGTATCGGCCATTATGTAACTGTTTTTGGCCTGTCGCTCTGATACCGTTACACCCTGGTATACCGGTTAGAGAGAAAAATCACATGCGTATTGGTCGGTTCCCGTTATGTATCGGTTTGTATTTGATTCACGGACTGGTTCACAACTGTTATGGCCGATACTCGACCGCACCGGTTATTTAAGCAAATTTAATAAAAGTCTTTTGACGTGATTTTACATCATCTACACTCCTTATGCCTCCTTTTTTTATCCCTCATTCAAACCATAGACTATCTAATCCTCTCTTCTTATTTGTCATAGCGATGGAGGCCCACCATTCTTATTTAATCACTCCTACTATTTTATCCCCCCTTATTATTTAGTCCCTCTCAAACTAATACGTCATCCAAACGAGCTGTTATATGTGCTAGGCACATTTGAAGAGCGGATCTACTGGATCTTGTATGTTTGATTGTGGAGTGAAGGTTACAGGTTTGTGTGACAAAAACACCCTCTCTGCTTGTAGAGACTAGACTGCGTGTATTAATTCACTCCTAAATCCCGCATGTAGGGAAGCTTGATTGATTGGCATTGGTATGCCCAAGGCCCATTTGCCACAAAAAAATGTCAAAATTAAACTAATAAACTGGTATATTTTGGTTTATTTTCAGCTTTATTAAAAAAAATTACTTTGGACCATAATTTTATACTCTTTGGATTCGTCTCACCAATCTTGGTGAGAGAAAACCAAGATGAATCCATAAAACACTAAAAACATGACACAAACGAGCAAATGCTAAAAAAAAATTGAACAAGGACAAAACCAAAAAACCAGTTTTTGGCTTTTTCGCCAAAGCATTGGTGCTCGTACCAAGAAAATGTTATGAAGCTGATAAGCCCCAAATATGGTATATATCCGGGCTTATCTAGCTCCTTTATGTTCACACACACGCACGTTTTAGTGCCTAATACAATCGATGTTGCACAAAGCATATTTTTGGAAGTTTCAGGTAAAACCACGGCATAAGGCGCATTTGAAGTGTTTTGGGACACACTCCAAGAATCCAAGAGCCAATGAGTGAAGATTTGGCTAAGGATCAAGAAGTCCAAAGATCACAAGATCAAACCGGAAGTTTAAAGCTTTGACCAAGTCTCGCAAAGACTCCCGGTGGAATCCGGGAGTGAACGAAGACTCACAAGACCAAGTGCCCCCTTCCCGAAGCTCGCACGATATTCGGAAATGTTTTGGAAGATGCTCGGTAGCACACAAGGCCAATGGATGGCGAAGAAAGAAGAGGCAACCTCAAATGCCTAACTATTGATGCAGGTATTGATACCAGTATTTATAGGTATCAATACCTCTGAGGGACAGAGATGGACAGAACCTTGGGTATCAATACCTCCAACCTTGGTATCGATACTCAGGCGTTTTGGGTAACATTGTAAATGCAGGTATTGATACCAGTATTGATAGGTATCAATACCTAGCAACCCGAAAAAGTGTTTAAACCACTTGTTGGACTTTGCACTTATGGAAACTTACTACTTTTGTTGCTTTTATGATATTTTTGTGAGAGAGGAAGTGTATATGTATATATCTCTCCCTCTCTTTTTCTCTCTAAGATACTACACTTTATCTTTAGTTTTAGTTTTGAGTCTCATTTTGCTCTCTTCTCTCTCCTCCATTGTTGTTCAAGTTTTAGCTCTAATTACCTTAGGAGCTCAAGTAAGTACTAAGCTTCCGTTAATTTCTCGTTTATTAATAGTTCTTGTAATCTTCGGATCTCCACATAAATCTAGTTTATTTGTGTTTTTACCTGTTAAATCTTATCTCTCCTCTCCTAGTCTATTGCTTTGAAAACTCAAGTTTTTATGTGTTGTTAGTTAATTTCTCAAGTATTAAAGTGTTAGGCAAACATAGTATCTTCGTTAAAATCAAGTTTATTGAGTCATTTGTTATGTTCTTTATTTCCTTTATAAAAATAGTCATGGTTTACTTATTAATTGTCGAGTAGTCGTTATAGGCTTGGTCATGGGATGATTATCACCCCGTGACTTAGGTTGATTCACTCTCCTAGGCATATGGCAAACATCGCTTGTTAATCAAAGGGTTAGGATTGATTTTATGTATCAAAATTTGGATTAGTTAATCCCGTTGATCACGTGTAGCCAAGGGCATGACCATTTGGCACGTGTGATGCTTCGGGCTATGTTAATCAAAATGTTTGTATAAATGGCACAAGAATCCTATTCTTTGAGAAACACCATTTCTAGTCAAATGAGTTTAAGTACCAAATCTTCCGTTCAGGGTCGTTTAACGACGCCCTGAGCTGGTTATCTTAGAGGAGAATGAATCGGCCTAAGGCATGGGTGTTGCGGACCCCTTGACTTAGCCTTATTTTAATTAGTCTTTTTAATCTTTCGAGTCATTCACGAGGTTAAGTGAATTCCATCCCCAAATTACAAAGCCAAGTTTGCTGCTTTAAGGCTAAAACCAGCGCTCGCGAGTCAAACAACACACTCAGCACATTCGGTCTCTGTGGACTCGACCCGGACTTCCGGTTATTATGCTACGCGCTACCTGAACCCTACGCTTGGGGAAATCATATTCGATATACACTCCAAAGTCGCAAGCAGAAGCTATCAAAAAAATATTATGATGCAAAGGCTCCTTTGGCAAAAAAAGTGTAGAAGTGGTTTTTTGGTTTTTCCATTCTGTCTTTGTTCATTTTTTTTTTGCATTTGTTAGTTTCGCGTCAAGTTTTCGTGGTTTATGTATTTGTCTTGACAAGACGAATCCAACAAGTACAAAATTATGGTCAAAGGTAATATTTTTTAATAAAGCCGAAAATAAACCAGTTTATTGGTTTAATTTTGGGTTTATTAAAAAAAAATTTAGTTTCAGCCATAATTTTATACTCTTTGGATTTGACTTGTCGAGATGAATTCATAAACCACGGAAATTTGACGCAAAACTAATAAATGCAAAAAAAAAAAAGAATAAAGATTTTGTTAAATTTTATTGTACTCGCAAGTGCACGAATTGTACCAAAGTATAGTATTGCAAGAGCAAGGTTGAACCCATAGGGACTTTGTGTTTTTTTATACGAAACTAAATGAATTTAAACCGATTGAACCCTAACATAGTTCTAAAAAGTTGTGAATTGATTTTTAAACTAAAAATTAAACTAAGAATGGCAAAACAAAATAGGTAATTTTAATTAGACATCCTGTTACAATATTATCCTTAGGATGCCAACCTATGAGATTTGAATCTTTATGATTCCATCATGTAAATGGAAATTGGACCATTGTGCCCCTATTATCTAATAGTAATTTATATTATATGATTAGCTACATAAGTATTCATTCCATACAGGAATATCACGCCAATCTTTCCAAACAATTGAAGTCAATCTTTCCAATATAAAGAGGATATCACGCGAATCTCCTCCTATTTTCACGCCATCTTTGTATCTCATATTACTTCCCCATCTTTTCTTCCATCAGCAAACTTTGATCCACAAATCGACTCGTTGAATTTTCCGATGCCAAAGGGGCCATGCAGAAAATAGCTTCGCTTCCAAATGCGGTGTGGGCAGTGATAATACTGTTTGGATCTGAGAAACAACCCCATGTCAAACTTGACGTGGCTCTTTAGATCCAAATTCATGGTGATTTGTTTGAGAATGGAACCGATCACCACAGTCAGTTTCAGATATCGGATTTTTCCGTGTTCATGTACAGCTTCATGTCTCTTTGAAGCTTCTATTTGAACTTATCGGAAACTTTGTGGATGTGCTGGAGATAAATTATATGTTTTCTAATAATTGTTATGTGTTTTCTAATAATTGTAATTCCTCAAATGGAGGGATTTGTTTTCTCATTAATCCCAAAGTTGGCATGTGATTTAATGATGCATTAATCTACATTATATTTTATGGTTTTTTATGATTTTTTTTTGGTTCACTAATCTATTTATTTTTTTATGGTGCATTAATGTATCATGTTTCTAAGTTCATTTATTTGCACTTGTAATTTTTTCAGAAATGTATCATTTTTTCCATAGCTATTGTGAAATGATTTTCATGGTACATAAATGTATCATGGTAAAAAAACATGGTTGATTACTACAAAAGTGCATAAAATCAATGTCTCGTCTTTTTAGGACAAGATATCATAAAATCAATAAATTAAACCATGTTCACATATCCTTTAAGTGAGGGTAAATTGATTTACCACTTTTGGTGATTTGATACAGTAAAATTGATAAATTAATAAACCATGTTCACATGTCTCATGACTCGTGTTTTTAGGTCAAAAGTCACTATTATCATTTTTAATTTTGTTTTTAGATTTTAGGTGTGAGAAAATTAGAAGAGAGAGAGAGAGAGATTTTTTTCCATATTCAATCTTTAAAAGATGGTTATTTCATACAGTGATTATAGTTTGTTTATTTACCATTTTGGGTTGTTTGATACTCCCTTCGTTCCTATTTGTTTGCCCTCTACGAAAAGTCATGCCACTTTTCAAATGAAAAAATAAAATGTTTTTGTGTATCATTTTTTAAATTTTTATACACCAAATTAAAGTACTCATCGTATACTTTAATTCGGTGCAAAATTTTTTGTAAAAATGATACATGGAAGCACTTAATTTTTTTATTTGAAAAAAGGCAAGAGGGAGCGTGAGACAAACAATTAGGAACAGAAGGAGTATAAAATAGATGGTGTGGTAGTGTAGTATATAAAGTTGACTATGTTTCATGGTATAGTTCTCTCTTAATATTTTCTAAACATGAATTATGCTTATTTTGTTTATCATATTAGGTGGATTCGATAAAATAGATGGTGTGGTAGTATTATAGTATATAAAGTTGATTAGGTTTCATGAATTATGGTTAAAATGGTTTATTGATTTTTCATAATTTATTTTTCCCCTTTATGCGTTGTTTATTGTAATTTATCACATTTTCAATTTTTTCTTTCCAGATTGTAGGTGTGACAAGATTAGGAGAGAGAAATATAATATTAGGAAAGAGAGACTTTTCAAGAAAGGAGAGATAGAGATTGAGATAAATTAGGAAAGATTAGAATAGAGAAATGTTAGGAAATTAGGAGAGAGAATTATTAGGAAAATCAGGAGAGAAATATTAGGAAAATTAGGAGAGAGAAAGGACATTTTGGGGTTTATTTGAATTTCAAGATGGAGTCATAATAATTCAAATCTCATAGGATGGAATCATAACGATTTTTTTTGTACAGGAACCTAATTAAATCTCCCAAGAAAATAATTAAACTTTAACGAAAAAATAAGTGAAGATTACCGGTTGGAAAAAAAATAATTAGAGTTCCATAATTCACACCCATGCATTCATAGTGATTTTTTAACAAAGTCTGATCTATTTTTCTCTCATTCTCTTCACAGTAATTTGGTGTCTAAACTCTATTACTATGAAAAATATCTTTGTTAAGCTCGTTTAAAAGAAATCAATTTATTTATGCTCTTCCTCACCTCAAGGTTAAAAGAAGGTAAGAACGATTATCCAATGAAATTATGCATTAAGAAAAATAAACCGAGAGTTTGTGTTGAATCACTACTAGACATGAGCTTTCTTCCTCCACTCTAGCCTAGAAATCTAGCCAGTCTTAGATAAAAATGCATTGAATATTGGACTAGAATCCATAAAAATCAAAAGCTTACTAATCATCTCTTTTGCTCCTCTTGTTTCTTTCCAAGTCGTGACCTTGTTCGACCACACCCGCGATGTAAATGATTGAGCTCAGTCGGGAGTCCCCTTCTCGAAAACCCTACTGCCTTATTTATAGATTGTTCCCAAAATTGTCGTGAGTCTTTCCAATAAAACATAATCAAAATTTTCCTTAACTGTTAATTCCTTGTGGGCAATCTTTTGGCAATAACAATTCTAGTCAAAGTCAAATACAGAAATACTCCCATTTTGTAGTTCAACGTGCATGATCAATTAATGCACCAGCCATGATGGAAATTATATTCAATGGATCTCTCCTTGCTTGCTCATGGTATACTCATCCCACCTCGTGAATTAATTTGATCATGGGCTTTGCTTTGAGTAAGATTCGACATTGCACTTTAAAGTAATTTAAAGTAATATTGGAGTTTCTATAGGTCAATATTTTGCACTGATCAAAAGACGAAACGAAAAAACTAAAAAATCGTTGTTTTCTTTTTGCCAAAGTAATCATACCACACAGCTCATTGATATACTAGTTCACATTGTTCCGAAATATAATTTTCTATCAAGAAATATTACTACGCTTAGTATTCATAGGAGCAGAATAAGGAAGATTGGCTAGACATTAAGGTTGACCAAATATTAATGTAACGGGAGATGGTGCTGTCCCTTCGAGGCCAACTGTTGGGAGTGTGAAGATAAGCAACTCGGTAGCGCTACCAAGGATTTGGTGTAGTGCTACCCAAAGCCTAATTTGTGAACAGAATGTTCTAGAGCGCTACAGGTGTTTCCCTGTAGCGCTACCGAGGCCTTAAAATTGTTTTTTAGGGTTTTGGCCGACAGTGTGTGTGGTAGATTTTGTGTAACAGTTTTCAGAGTGTGAAAACTAGAGAGAGGCAAGAGAAAACCAATCTCAAAGAGATTGTGAGAAGACTTGTATTCTTTGATTCGATTTCATAGTGGACTGGTGTGGCTCCCGTGGTTTTTCCTCACGTTGAGGTTTTCCACGTATATCTTGTGTCTTGCTTTCTTTCCAGTTTTTCATTACGCACTTGTTTGCTTGCCTTTTTCCTGTGATTCATTGTTCCCAAGATCCGTAGGGGCGTTTATGTTGTAGGATTGAACGGATTTTCGTCGTTAATCCATAACAACTGGTATCAGAGCCGCGGTTGCGGTAGTTTTTTGTTCGATAGGTTAGGGTTTAATCTCGTCGCGCGCACTAGGTTTCAAAGGGGAGCTATGGGTTCTCAAGAAGGCAAACAGAGGATCGATAAGTTTGATGGGTCGACTTTATGATTGAAAACGCAGATAGAGGACTATTCAGATCAAAAGGATCTTTACCGCCGTTGTTGGGCAAAGAAAAGGGGGAAGAAGACCGAGAGTGCAACAAGGATTGGGACATTCTAGACGAGGTGAAGGCGTTAGGGGTTATTCGGCCCGTCCCCTTTCAAAGTCACCACCCACAACATTTTGAAGGAGAAAAACGACGAGGAGCTTATGGAAGCATTGAAGAAGATGTACGAAAGCAACCGCCTCACGCTAATAAGGTACATCTTATGAAAAACTTTTCAACCTATCTATGGTCAAGCGGGTTTCCTTTATGTCACATCTCGCTGAGTTCAATATGATAGTTGATCAACTTACGCCCGCCGATATCAAGTTTGATGATGAGGTTCAAGCCCGGTTAATTCGCCTCAGTTTTGCCGAGAGTCGGGCAGTGGCATCAAGTTATTACCAAGAATTCGGCAAGGGGAAAGAAAAGTCAAACCGAGTGAGGTTGTCGGGCTTGATTTTGACCGAGGAAGTCGGCGGGTTCGGACGATAGTTCGTAGTTCGTGTTCAGCTCTAAGTGTTGAGCGTAGGGCGTAAGCCGTGCCGTGGATGGTCGAATCAATCAGAAAAAGAACAGTCAAGTCCAAGGGTAGCGGAAATAAGGCCAAATCTCGTGTTCGGCCTATTAAAGGTGAATGTTGGAATTGTGGTCGACAGCCATATGGCAACAACTTGCAAAGCAATCAAGAAGAATAACAAAGGGCAAAGAGGCTCATGTTGTGCACCATGCACTTATTCTTGCCATGAACAAAGGACGTTTAATCATGGGTGATTGATTCGGTGTCTCATTCCACGCCATCGCTAACGTGGGAGGTTCCGCGAGAACTATGTAGAGGACTTTGGGAAAGTATACTTGGGGACGACGCAGCCTTGCTGTATAGTGGGAAAAGGGGATGTTCGGGATTTGCGCACGCTAGGTAATAGATGGTGTCCGAAAAGATGTCGACACGCTCCAAATTTGAAGAGGAATCTTGTTTCGGTTGGACAGCTTGCAACAGCAGGTTATACTTTGACATTCACAGGGGACACGAGGAAAGTCTCCAACGGTACCATGGTGGCGGCAAAAGGCAAGAAAGTTGGTACACTTTACTTGACTTCACATGGTAGCGACATAATTTGCGGTTGTAGACGCCAGCGAGAGTTCAAATCGGGCACTATAGACCGGGGCATATGAGTGAGAAAGGAATGAAGGTTATGCAAATGAATGGGAAGCTACCGGTTTAGAGTCGAGTGGATATTGATATGTGTGAGGATTGCATCTTCGGGAAACGTAAACGGGTTAGCTTTCGAAAAAGGCCCGCAGCCTCCTGTGGCTTCCGGTTAGAGCTTGTCCATACAGATGTGTGGGGTCCAGCTACAGTGTCTTCTCTTGGTGGTTCTTACTACTATGTTACCTTTGTCGACGATCACTCAAGGAAGGTATGGGTATACTTCATGAAGCACAAGTCAGAGGTCTTTGAAGTCTTCAAGAAGTGGAAGGCCATGGTTGAGAATGAAACAGATTTGAGGGTGAAAAGGTTGAGGTCCGACAACGGCGGAGAGTATGAGTTGGGGGAGTTCAAGAGAGCCGCGCCTATTCGGGATTCGCTTTAGAGAGGACACCTCCGGGGACTCCGCAAAGATAATGGCATTGCAGCGAGAGGATGAATAGGACTTTGATCGAAGGCAGCAGAGCATGCGGATACATGCAGGGTTGCCCAAGATGTTTTGGGCAGATGCAGTGAGCACAGCAGCATATTTGATCAATCTTGGGCCATCAGTTCCGTTGAATTTTGGCATACCAGAGGAGGTTTGGAGTGGTAAAAAGGTAAATCTCTCACACTTACGTGTTTTCGGTTGTGTTTCCTATGTGCATATTAGCGACAAGGACAGGGATAAACTTGATGCTAAGTCACAGAAGTGCACCTTTATTGGGTACGGCGGAGATGAGTTTGGTTATCAGTTTTGGGATGACAAGAACCGAAGATAATCAGAAGCAAAGATGTTGTGTTTGATGAAAAGGTGATGTACAAAGATAGGGACAGCAAACAGAGCAGTGGGAGTACCACTTCGGATGGAGATACGTCCGAGTACTTTGGGTTGGAAGATCTTCCAGATGACAGTGGGGTTGAACAGAGGTCTGGTTAGGTAGAGGAGAGAGCTTTAGATGAGACAGTTTTAGAGGGGACAGTTTCAGATGAGGTAGCTTCAAAGACAGGGACTAGTTCAGAGGTCACAGTGTTGAAGAGGTCAACCAGAGTATGCAAACCGAATCCAAAATATATTTCTTCGCTTGATTACTTGCTTTTGACGGACAGTGGAGAACCAGAGTGCTATGATGAGGCTATGCAGGTTTCCAAGTCAGCTAAGTGGAAGACTGCGATGCAGAAAGAGATGGATTCTCTTCATTCCAACGAAACTTGGCAATTAGCTCAGCTTCCAGCAGGAAAGAAAGCCTTGCAGAACAAATGGATTTTTCGACTTAAGCAGGAGAGTGATGGCAAGAAATGGTACAAGGCAAGATTGGTTGTTAAAGGCTTCCAACAGAAGGAGGGAATTGATTATACAGAGATATTTTCGCTGGTTGTGAAGATGGCCACTATCAGAGTGGTGTTGAGTTTGGTTGCTGCTGAAAATCTCTACCTTGAGCAGTTAGATGTTAAAAACCGCTTTTCGAAGACTTGGATGAAGAAATCTACATGAAAAGACTCGTTGGCTTCATTGTGAAAGACAAGGAAGAGATGGTGTGCAGGCTCAAGAAGAGTCTGTATGGTTTGAAACAGGCTCCCCGCATAAATTGGGGTACGAAAAGTTTGATGGTTTCATGCAGCACAGTGGCTACACAAGGTGCAATGGGGATCACTGTTGTTACTTCAAGAGGTTTGAGTCTAGCTACATCATTTTATTGCTCTACGTAGATGATATGCTTGTAGCAGGTTCCTGTGTTAGGGAGATCAACAGGTTGAAGCAACAGTTGGCAACGGAGTTTGCTATGAAAGATCTGGGTGCAGCCAAGCAGATACTTGGGATGAGGATCAGCAGAGATAAGGCTCAGGGGACCTTGCGGTTGAGTCAGGCTGAGTATATTGAGCGTGTTCTAGAGAGGTTCAAGATCTGAGAGTGATAAGGCGATTTGGCACACCCCTTGGGAAGTCATTTCAAACTTTCTCGGGGCAATCACCCAAGGCAGATGCAGAGATAGAGTATATGGCCAAGGTTCCGTGATACCCTGGCCGTGGGTAGCCCGACGATGTATGCGATGGTGAACATGAGACCAGACATTGCCCATGCAGTGGGAGTTGTGAGCAGGTTTGCTAGCAATCCAGGGAAACAGCATTGGGAAGCAGTAAAGTGGATCATGCGATATTTGAGAGGTACCACTGATTTGCCACTTTGTTTTGGGAAAGGGAAATTGACAGTACAGGGATATGTGGATGCAGATTTTGCCGGTGATCAGGATACGCGGCGAAGCACCACTGGTTATATCTATACTATGGGTTCAACAGCGGTGAGCTGGGTCTCGCGTCTGCAGAAATTAGTGACACTATCCACCTACGTAAGCCGAAAGTATGTGGCCGCGGATGGAGGCCGCAAGGAGATGATTTGGTTGAAGGGCTTCTTGGAGGAGTTGGGTTTGAAGCAAGAGAACTGCGTTCTTTTCAGTGACAGCCAGAGTGCTATACACCTTGCCAAGAATCCAGTGTTCCATGCCAGGACGAAGCACATTGATTTGAGGTACCATTTCATTCGTTCGCTTTTGGAGGATGGGGATTTGTTGCTAGAGAATATTTTGGGGATCAAATCGCGGATATGTTGACCAAGTTCTGTTATCTTGTAAACCGAAGTTGTGTTCAACTTCAGTTGGTCTTCATGCTTTAGGAGATGATGGGCCTGGAGTCACACCAAGAGGGGTCAGATGACTACGTCCACGTTTTGATTGAGATCTTTTGGGTTTGCAATTGTTTATTTGTGGATGCTTCAAGTTATCTTCAAGTGGGAGATTGTTGGGAGTGTGAAGATAAGCAACTTCGGTAGCCTACTAAGGATTTGGTGTAGCGCTACCCAAAGCCTAATTTGTGAACAGAATGTTCTAGAGCGCTACAGGTGTTTCCCTGTAGCACTACCAAGGCCTTAAAATTATTTTTTAGGGTTTTGGCCGACGGTGTGTGTGGTAGATTTTGTGTAACAGTTTTCAGAGTGTGAAAACTAGAGAGAGGCAAGAGAAAACCAATCTCAGAGAGATTGTGAGAAGACTTGTACTCTTTGATTCGATTTCATAGTGGACTGGTGTGGCTCCCGTGGTTTTTCCTCACGTTGAGGTTTTCCACGTATATCTTGTGTCTTGCTTTCTTTCCAGTTTTTCATTACACACTTGTTTGCTTGCCTTTTTCCTGTGATTCATTGTTCCCAAGATCCGTAGGGGCGTTTATGTTGTAGGATTGAACGGATTTTCGTCGTTAATCCATAACACCAACATGGTTTCTGGCCCGATCATGGCCATGCATGATTGGCCATGGATGACTGCAGGTGTGTTTAAACTAACTTTTTTTTTACTATTATATTGTCATTGTTGTTTATTCATTCTTTATATTATCAGAAAATATCCTTCCTGTGACATCCCTCAAGTGTTGAGTCCCACATCGAGGAGAAAAGAAAAATCATGGTGTATATAATGAATCGTAAACAGTTATTGGATAACTTGAGGTTAACTTTTTGAGTAATCTGATTAGGCTAAAAATTGGGACGGAGGGAGTACTATTTTTGTTGGTAACTGGGAAAAAAATTTCAATGCCAAACGAGCATGACCACGTGGTGCCGAGCTCGCATCTAGGCCGTCCGAAAGTGTTTTGGACTGCCTAGTTTGTCCCTGTATCCCTGTCTCTCTCTCTCTCTCTCTCTCTCTCTCTCTCTCTTTCTTTAAAATCCGGACCATCTCAAACACTTAAAAATTGTTCCGGTAACCAAGCGTGTTAGTGTAACAAAATCTTTAATTCACTAAAATGCTATCAAAATCGTCATCCACAATAGAAAACTTTTACAATTCCAAGCTTTGAAATGAATAATTACTCTTCAATATTAAGGACGGCAAAATTACGACACCACAAATTTGACAGAAATTATGCAAAAAAAGGTGACTACAGGAAAAAGCTTGTATTCAAAATCCGAAGAGAGTAGTAAATACTCCCTCCATTCCAATTTATGGTTCCACTATGAAAAGTCGTGCCATTTTTCAAATCAAAAAATGAATTACTTCCGTAAATCATTTTTTGAATTTTTTCACACCAAATTAAAGTACTTGACGAGTACTTTAATTCAGTGTGAAAAAATTCAAAAATGATTACACGAAAGTACTTCATTTTTTGATTTGAAAAAAGGCCAGAGAGAGAAAGTGGGGATCATAAATAGGAACGGAGGGAGTATATAACTACGTTTACAAAGATCAGATCATCTTATTTATTATTTGGCAAAGTTGAATTCAATACTATCTCAGCGTAGCATATGCAGGGCGCATGGTTTAGTTCATAACTAATGAACTGAGGCTAATGGTCCGTTTGTCTGACGCAACTAATGATGAAAGCTTATACTCTTATTATTCCATCTTACTAATGAAGAAGGGATCAATATATAATACTACGGCCGGCGATATATAAGCCCCTATAATATCGTACTAAACAAACACTATGTGAAATCATAATAGTTTTAAATAGCGGTATCGATCACGGTATTGGTTGCGGTATTAGTGTATTGGTATAGGAACAGATCGGTGATACGTAGCGGGAATCGGATGTAATGGTCGTGAATTTTTTAAAATCATTAGCAACTCATACAAAACTTTTCAATACACATTTTTTTCTCTCATTAGGCATAGTTTGTCACATTTATAAGTTACTAGTAATATTTAGTACTGCTCAAACTATATATTATCAAAAAAAAAAAAAAGAAGGCCAGCTGTTAACCCAAAAAAAAGGCCAGACATGCGTGAACAAAAACACTCTTATGCATTTTCCAATCCTGCACGTCTATCCTTAAGCAATTTTGAATGATAACCGTCCATCCCAAATTGTTTTCACGTGCCTGGCCTAGAGAATTAAATCCCCTCAATAACACAGTTGGACACAATACTTGAAAGCAAAATGCAGGATTTTTCTTCCTTCTCTCATACGCCTCTTTCTGTCAGTCTCTCTGCCATGGCTGCGAGAGGCAACCTCTCTCAATACTCTCATCCC
Source organism: Vaccinium macrocarpon (assembly GCA_022606695.1). Taxonomy (NCBI): domain Eukaryota; kingdom Viridiplantae; phylum Streptophyta; class Magnoliopsida; order Ericales; family Ericaceae; genus Vaccinium; species Vaccinium macrocarpon. The sequence continues at coordinate 38,305,203 of CM040180.1, read as the reverse complement.
CACCCTCACTCTCCGGAAATCATAAACCTTCACCCCATTGCTTCAAATCGGAGAAGATCGCCATTCTATTAAACGGCGGATTGATGGTAAGATTGCCATAAGCCGTTTACTTTACTCTCATCTCTCTCCTCGATCTTGCCTTTCTTTTGTAGGGCGTGTTTGCTGCTCTGTTTTCCTTTTTCTCTTTTTTTTTTGTATCGGCCGATACTCTGTGAACCGGCTGCCGTCGCAGCCGATACACCGATACATACCGGGAATCGGCCGGTTCACAAGCGATTTTTAGGTCGCACCGCTATATCAGTGCGCATCCAATAATTATTTAGAAGTATGGAAATCATATACCCGAGAATTATTCAAACCTTTGAAAAAATATTGGAAGGTCAGTTTCAATCAAAGACTCATATCCAGTGAAACAAAAGCATAATTTTCTCTAAACAAAGTTCCCTTAACTTTATACATAATTATAGTGGGTCAATTGACCCACTTGCCTCTTCTTGGTCCGTCCCTCATTGTATTGGCTAAGCATTAGATTGAAAGGTCTAATCTTGGAATGTTGTCTTATTTACTTAAAAGAAAAGATTGAAAGGTATTGTGAACATGAAAAAATATTGGAAGGTCAGCTCTTAGACTATCCATTTAATAAAACCACTCAATTCAGAAACAAACTGGCCATGGGATACCAAATTCATTATCTCCAAAACAAATTGGCCTCGTTAATATCAACTGAACTTAAGGGCAAAACAAAAAAGACAATACAAAATTTCACACTTATTAATAAGTTGGATTTCCCAAAAGGGGCAAAGAAATCGGAATGGAGGAAATAGATCTTATTTGATAGATTTCAATTTATTTTATAATACAAAGTTCCCAAAATCATAAAAAGAAAATTATAAATTAAAATATATAAATAATACCTACAAATAGAATTAATAATGATAAACAAAATAGGGAGGGAGTACTCAACAGAAAGGGAAGTTTAGACTTGGTCATCAACACAGAGCCGGCTTAGAGGGGAATCGGAAAAAACAACCGTTTCGGGCCCCAAAAATTTTGGTCAAATTAGGGGCCCCATATGTTTCAAACTATCTATGTATAATTAAATCTCCCTTCTTTTAAACATACCAAGTCTTTGATATTAGTGGCATGAGAATCATCCTAACTTGTACAAAGTCTAGTGTTCAAGTCTTGGAGTGAGGTACCATTGCCTTTTATAATTTTTTTTTCCCTTTTTCCTCCTTCTTGGGATGATAAAAGTATATATATTCATCACTGTTTCACTAATTGTGAAATATAACACAATCGGAAAACAATCTCTAAGTGACCCTTATTGCAGTTGATATAATTCTTTTGTTACAAAGATTAAAAATCAAATAGTCAAGCGAACTATCATAATTCTATAATTTTTAAAAAATGTAGTTAAGAAAAGGTTCTATTTTTTTCTTATAACTTCTTCCAAAGATATGGGTCTTGTGACTATACTTTATTATTTTGAAATTTTATTCTTCTGTTCACGTAAATCTTATGTTATAATAGTTTTTGTTTTGAAAATATTAAGGGCCCCAAGTTGGAAGTTCGCTTTAGGCCCCCAAAAGTTTTGAGCCGGCACTGCATCAACATCAGATGGTTATATAAAGTTCGAGTGCCAATACCCTGCACTAGCACAAGAAAATGTCTGCCTCTAACTTTAACGTTCCAACTTCATTTCCATCACTAAATGCTCACATTGTTCTCCTCACTACAGTTATCTTATTTCTTCTTCCTATGGCCAGTTCGGATTATTTCCAATTCCCTAACTTTTATCCTGCTACAACCGACGGTAATGCACAGTATCAAGGAACTGCGGTGATGTCGGCTGGGGCAGTAGAATTCAACTTTTCCAAAGGTAACGTTGGTTGGGTGGCATACGCACAGAATGTTCAGTTATGGGACGCCAAAACTGCAGCCCTCTCTGACTTCACCACCAATTTCTCCTTCACTATTGACACTCATGTGTCAGCCCATTACGGCGACGGACTCGCATTCTTTCTCGCTCCTGTCGGTTTTCAAATCCCGACAAACTCGGGAGGCGGGTACCTAGGCCTTTTCAGCCCCAATTTAGCAGAACATCAAATAGTGTTTGTTGAGTTCGACTCCTACCCGAATTACCAATGGGATCCCAATTATACTCATATCGGGATCAACCATAATGCTATTGGTTCACTCACTACGACTCCGTGGAACGCTAGCTTTCATAGCGGAGAAAGATGTGAAGCTTTGATTACATACAATGCAAGTACAAAGAATTTGAGTGTGTTTTGGTCTTACGGGGAAAACTCTAATTCCAGTCTTTTTTACGAACTAGACCTAATGGACATTCTACCGGAGTGGGTCATGGTTGGATTTTCAGCATCGACATCGTGGGTTACGGAGAAAACAACGCTTGAATCATGGGCGTATAGCTCAAGTTTCGACACGAAAACAACTGGAAAGCACGCGAGAGATACCAAACTGACGGTTGGGATACCAGTTTCAGGGGGTGTTTTGATTTTTGTGTAGTGCTATACGGTGCCTATTCAAACACACACAAACCACACACACAAGAACACAGAGTATTTACGTGGTTCCCCAAATTCGGGTACGTCCACGGGGGCAGCGGATTCACTAAATTGGAGGAGGATTACAACAACCACTCAACTCAACAATGTCAGCCTCACCATATACTCTCGTGTATCTCTCTGTTTTCTCTGATTTCTGATACATTACAATAGCAAGAGAAGAACACTTTATATAGGAGAAATATCCAACCACTGCAATAACTCAGCAACTACTTTGGTGGCCAATTACTACGTGAAGAGGATTGAGCCACCAGTCAACAATCTCCACCTTGGCGAGAATCCTCGAATCAACGCTGCCCCGATGCGCCCTTAGGCGCTACCTATCCGAGAGATATTGATCAAGTCCAAACAATGCTTGAACTTGATCCCACTGACAACCTTTGTCAACATATCTGCAGGGTTATCTGCAGTCGGAATCTTCTGAAGCAGAACATCCCCTTCTTCTACAATTTTCCTGATAAAATGGAACCGGACATTGATATGCTTGGTGCGCGAATGATGGACCTGGTTCTTTGCCAAACAGATGGCACTTTGACTATCACAAAAAACCTCCACGTTTTCTTGATAGACTCCCAAATCCTCTATCAAACCATGAATCCAAATAGCTTCCTTGAAAGCTTTCATTTATCGCCATGTACCGCCTCTCAGTAGTAGACAAAGCAACCGTTGATCGTAACGCTGACCTCCAACCGATTGGTCCTCCAAAAAAGTGTAAAACACATAGCCTGATGTCGACCGTTGCTTATCTAGATCACCAGCATAATCAGAATCCACATATCCAACCAAATGCTGACCACTTGTCTTGTTTCTCTCGAACTTCAAACCAACATCCACAGTACCATGTAAGTACCGTAGAATCCATCTCACAGCCTGCCAATGCTCCTTTCCAGGATTGTGCATGTATCGACTAACCATGCTAACCGCGTGTGAAATGTCTGATCGTGTACAAACCATAGCATACATCAAAGCTCCCACTGCATTAGCTTAGGGAATTTGAGTCATTTGCTTCCGTCCGTTCTCAGTCTGCGGCGACATCAATGCACTGAGCTTGAAATGAGCTGCCAAAGGTGTAGTAACAGCTTTCGTTTTTCCGTCAATACCGAACCTCTGCAACACCCTCTTTAGATACTGCGTCTGCGTTAAACAAACTGTGCCTTTAATTTTGTCCCGCTAAATTTCCATGCCGAGAATCTTCTTGGCCTCCCCGAGATCCTTCATGTCAAACTCCTTGCTGAGCTGAGCTTTTAGTCTATCAATCTCCACCTTGCTCTTTGTGGATGGCCCACGGAGATTGTGCGGCATCACGCACGAAAAAGATTGTGATTTGTTAGAGTCGCCACCCGGATTTGAGGTCCGAACCCGAGAAACCAATAAAATATGACTCGTTTGCCCATTTGAAAAAGATTTCACTGATCATGGTGGAACCAAAGATTTCTCGGATTCGGGGGTTTGGTTACGAGAGGGGAAGGGTTTTATGGCACCCCTCTCGCCCGGTCCGTGAACCGGTCTCTACTCAACATTTTGTGGGATTTTGAAAATATTTGAAACTTGATTTATTCACGAAAATAGGGAATCGGGATGGGAAAACACATAAACGAGTATTCAAATACGAATCAAGTGATGGTGGATGCTTGTGCAATGTACAATGTGATGGTGGAATGATATAAATAAAGAAAATGACAATGAAAGAGAGAAATAGAACTTAAAACACCATTTTGAACAAAATTATTTGTCTTTCCGACACTATTTTCATATTTTGGAGGGTTTTAATATAGAAATGAGAAAAACATAAAACTACAAAGTTGTAGCCCTTCAAATTATCTACGTTTTGATATATAATACGCCCAAAACGGAGTTCGGAGTAAAAAGTTATGGCTAAAACAATGTGACTGACTTTCTGTTGGGGTTTGAGCGCTCAAAGTGGCTTGAGCGCTCAAGCATGACCTTGAGCGCTCAAGGTTAAAGCCTTGAGCGCTCAAGCCCTTCCCAGATTGCCAAATTCTGCCATTTTATGACTTTTTCAAGTATGAGGAACTTGAATAAGCTTACTGGTTTCCCTCAGCAAGACAAAAACAATGATTTTCACATGATTTTTTACCTTTTCGGCTATGATCAAGGCTTGAACTTGTGGTTTGATGAATGGATGGGTAGTGGCTGTGTTTATGGGCTATAGATGAAGTATTTTGGACAGAGGAGTTTGAGTGTAGGGCTGATTGAATGATTGATTGAGTGGATAATGGAGTATTTGAGCTTAAAATGGTGATTTTGGCTTGGATGAGGTGGGTTTTGATGGGAGAGCTAGGTTTGGACGAAATTGATGGAGTGTATGGGCTGTAAATGGCTTATTAGAGTGAGAGAGGGGGCTGTTATAGTTGGTTTTTCAAAGGCCCATGTGTTGTAAGCCTTTTTTTAGAAGGTTTTTGGGTGTTTTGGAGGTTGAAGATGATGGACGATGGTGGCTATGGAGGAGAGAGAGTGGGTTTGATCTGGTGGGGGGAGAAAATGGCAGTAGTGCAGCCAAGAGGGTGAGTGAGGAGATGCTCCTCTTGCAGTAGAATATCATGATTAGATGCTCTGCAGAAAACTGATCTGGCTCAGATTTGAGCGCTCAAAGCCATGGGCTTGAGCGCTCAAGGTGGGATTTTGGGTTTGAGCGCTCAAGGTTGGGGCCTTGAGCGCTCAAGGCTGTTGCTAAAAAAGGTAAAACTTTGCGGGGCCGCCCCGGGTGCTACCGAACTCCGTTTCGTGCATGGTTTAAAGCGTTGGAAAGCTTGAAAGGTCTACTTTCTAACCCAAGTGGTTTGAACCCAAGATGATTTTTACATCAAAATGTGTGACCATTTTACCCTCAGATGGTCGGAAGAATGAATCACTTCGGTAAAATTGGCATATCTCCCTCATTTCAAAATGGATTGGGACATTTTATATATCAATAAAGAGGGTTTTGAATGCACTAGAAGATGGTGTAGGCTTAGGTTTGGTTTGAAGAGGTTTATGGGTGGTTGGAAGGGTATTTTGGTCATTTTGGTTGGTTAAGTTTGTTCTAGGAGGGTTTAGAATGGTTTAGGGTGGATTGGTGAGTTCAAGCCTTGTTCTGAGCCTCAAGGTATGCATGATTGGTCTATTTCATCATCGGGAATGCTCGAGCGCATCCTGGGTTCAAAATCGGGGTGTCTACACTCTTACATGCAATCAGCATGTCATCGACATATAAGAGCAAATAGACAAATGATCCATCCCGGAGTTTGCGGAAGTAGACACAATGATCGAACTGACTCCTTGTGTACTTCTGATCCATCATAAATCGATCAAATCGCTTATACCACTGTCTCGGCGACTGTTTCAATCTGTATAGCGACTTCTGCAGTTTACAAGCTCAATTTTCTTTTCCTGCAACTTTATATCCATCTAGTTGAGCCATATAGATCTCCTCATCCAGATCTCCGTGTAGAAAAGCAGTCTTAACATCGAGTTGGGCTAACTCGAGATCAAATTGAGCTACCAATGCAAGCAAGATCCTGATTGACGAATGTTTGACGACAGGGGAGAACACCTCATTGTAGTCGATTCCCTCCGTCTGAGCGTAACTCTTGGCTACCAATCTTGCTTTGAACCTGACTTTCTCAGATCCTGTACCTTCCTTTTTGGCATAGAGCCATTTGCAGCCGATTGTTTTCTTACCCTTTGGAAGTTGCACCAACTCCCAAGTCTGATTCTTGGAGAGTGAACCCATCTCCTCATCCATCGCCTTCTTCCACTTGTCACTGCCTGTACTCTGCACTGACTCCTTATAAGTGCACGAAATATCATCGTCTGTAACTGGAAGAGCATATGCCACCACATTGGCATATCGAGTGAGTTTCCAGATGTCCCGCCTCGGTCTGTTAACTGCAATGGACTCTGGCTGCTGTAATGCTTCCTGAATTGGAGCCTCCACCTCTTCAAGAATATCCTGTTCAACAGAATGATCCATAAGACTCTCAACTGACTGATCAGGCAGTACTGGAACAAGTGACGACTCTACTCTCGCTTGTTCTGAATGCTCCACCTGCTGTAGAACATTCGGCTCCACATTCTCCTTGGAAGGAACCTGTTTTAGCATAGCAGATTCATCGAAGGTAACATCCCTGCTTATAAAAATTTTCTTTGACTCAGGACACCAAAGCTTGTATCACTTCACACCTGGATTAAAGCCCAAGAAAATCGCTTTCTTGGCTCTCGGATCCAACTTTGATTCAGTTACATGGTAGTAAGCAGGACATCCAAAAACATGTAACGAATTGTAGTCTGCAACAAGTTTCCCAGACCATACTTCCAACGGAGTCTTCCCTCCAATTGCTGCTGATGGTAAGCGGTTGACAAGATGTGAGGCATGCATATTCGATTGCCTCTCCCCAGAATGCTTTACTAAGCCCGACATTTAACAACATGCACCGAACTTTCTCCACCAAAGTGCGATTCATGCGCTCTGCAACTCCATTCTGCTGCGGCGTCCCCACAACTGTGAAGTGTCTGACTATCCCCTCCTCCTGATAGACTTGGAGAAAAGGATCTGACTTGTACTCTCCACCGTTATCTGACCTTAGCTTCTTGATCTTTCTACCTGTCTGCGTCTCTATCATTTTCTTCCAAATAAGGAAAATGCGAAGAACTTCATATTTGTGACTCATTTGATAAACCCAAACACGCCTGGAATAGTCATCAATAAATGTCACGAACCATCGTTTGCCTCCAAAAGTAGCATTTTTGGTAGGTCCCCAAACGTCTGAATGAACATAGTCTAGAATCCCCTTAGTGCGGTGAACTCCAGTGCCAAACTTGACTCGAGTCTGCTTGCCCAATACACAATGCTCACAAAAGCCAATTTTCCCTATTTTGGCTCCTTTCAACAAGCCTTGCCTCACCAAACCCTGTAAGGCCTTCTCACCAGCATGCCCTAAACGCATGTGCCATAGCCTGGATGCATCGTCTTCATCTGAGCATATTGAAACGGACGCTCTCCCTGTGACTGCACAACCGTCTAGGGAATACACGTTCCCCTTTCGGCTGCCTTTTAGTACCACTAGCGCCCCTCAAACCACCTTCAACACTACACCCACCATCGTAATCTTGTAGCCTTTTGCATCAAAGGCTCCAAGTGAAATGAGATTCTTCTTCATGACCGGAATATACCGAACATCTGTGAGCACCCTGATCGTCCCATCATGCAACTTCAAACGGATTGAACCTATCCCTTGTACTCTGCAGGTTGTCTCGTCACCTAACAGAACAACTCCTCCATTGAGATCTTGAAAACTCGAGAACCATTCCCTGTTGGGACATATGTGATAGGTACTTCCCGAATCTAGTATCCACTCATTTGAATGGCCTAGCGATGATGAAACACATAGTGCTGACTCTAGATCATCCCTTGCAACATTTGCAACTGGTTGTTTGTTCGGACAATCATTCTTCCAGTGACCTTTCTAATGGCAAAAGGCACACTCGTCTTTCGCTAATCTCCTCCGTTCTCTAGATTTGGCACCTCTGGATCTTGAACGAGACCTCCCTCGGCCTCCTCCACTGACTTTTGCCCTCGGCGGGGACTTCCTAGTCTCTCGCCCCCGCCTCTAGTGGTCAATGCTGATGCTGACAGGTCTTGGTGAATCATCTTGTCCTTCCTCCGTACCTCGTCATTCATCAAAGCATTAGAAACGTCATCATACTTGATTTCAGATTTACCATACAATAAAGTGGTAGTCAAATGATCATATGATTCGGGCAAGGAATTTAACAGCAGTAAAGCTTTATCTTCATCCTCAATGGAAACATCAAGATTTTGTAAATCAGACAAAATCTTATTGAAATTGTTTAAGTGTTGGTGCATAGATATACCTTGCGAGTACTGGAACCAGTAGAGCTTCTTCTTTAGATATAGCCGATTCTCAACACTTTTCGTCATATACTTGTTTTCTAATTTCTCCCATAGCTCTTTAGCTAGTGTTTCCTTCATCACAAAGTACTTCAGATCCTTTGTGAGACATAACCGGATGGTGCCACATGCTTGGCGATTAAGCTTTAACCAATCTTTATCAGAAATATCATCGGGCTGCTTCTCCAATGTTATATCCAACTCCTGCTGATATAAAATATCCAAAACTTCGCATTGCCAAATGCCGAAGTTATTCGTTCCATCGAATTTCTCCACCTCGAACTTAGCATTGGAAACCGTATTCCTTTGCCCATAATTGTTTGTACTGGATGAGGACTCTGAAACACCCTTAGGAGTTGAGTCGGGAGTGATTTTGGGAACTTCTTTTTCTCCGTCGGCCATAACAACACCTCTCACTCCACCAAAGTTGATTTTCGATGCCTGAAAACGTCCAAAACACGTTTTTCACACCAAAAACTCAACTGATCTTCAACTTCGGGTTCGAATCTCAGAAAACGGAGCACGGGGTTGGATCCGGAACGTCAAGAATGTGCGGGAACCGAACTGAACCGGTAGGAACAAGACTGAACTGGCTCTTGAACAGGTTACTGACAGTGAACCGGGTTGAACTGGCACTGTTATGGACCGGGTATTGAACCGGACCGGTCTGGCTGAACCGGACCGGGTCGGGCCGGATCTGGGTCGGGTCGGGTCGGGTCCGAGTTCGGGTCGGGTCGGATCTTGGTCGGGTCGGATCTTGGTTGACCGTTGACCGTGCGTGAACAGTACGCGCGTGAACAGTACACGCTCCTTCTTCCTCTGGACAGCGCGTGCAATACACGCGCGAGACTTGATCTAACGCGCTACGCACGCGCCAACTTCTGGAGGCACGTGAGGACTCACCGGACCTCCATTTGAGGTGATTCCGGCGGCGTTGGCTTCGTCTCTTCGCGGGCTTTCACAATCCGAGCTCAAAAAAAAAAAATTGAGCTCGTTTCCGGTACTGTGTATGTCGAACAGAACACGAAAAATACAGAGGAACTGGGTTTGTGATTCTAGGCACCCACTACACTACTCTGATACCAATTGTAGTGCTATACGGTGCCTATTCAAACACACACAAACCACACACACAAGAACACAGAGTATTTACGTGGTTCCCCAAATTTGGGTACATCCACAGGGGCAGCGGATTCACTAAATTGGAGGAGGATTACAACAACCACTCAACTCAACAATGTCAGCCTCACTATATACTCTCGTGTATCTCTCTGTTTTCTCTGATTTCTGATACATTACAATAGCAAGAGAAGAACACTTTATATAGGAGAAATATCCAACCACTGCCATAACTCAGCAACTACTTTGGTGGCCAATTACTACGTGAAGAGGATTGAGCCACCAGTCAACATTTTGGAGCATTGATATTGATAGGATCTGTGGTTGTAAGGAAAAGGAGGCGTGTTCAAAGGGAGAAATCAGAGAAAACTAACTTGACATCGATCAACGATCACAAATAGGGTTGGTGCAGTGGGTTTGGGATCTCTACGGAAGAGGCCAAATTCTTTCTGCTGTTGATGAGAGAATAAAATCGGATTTCGATTCGAATGAAGTAGAGTTTTTGATGATTGTTGGGTTGTGGTGTGCTTACCCTGACCATTGCCTTAGGCCTTCAATAAAGCAAGCAATTCAAATACTTCATTTTGAGGCACCGATGCCAAATCTGCCTTTAAAGATGCCTGTTGCAATGTATCAAGTACCGAGTGCAGCAACCTCCGAGTCTAAACAACCACCGATAAATTCCAGTGAGCTGATGATAAGTTGTACAAGCATTGAAATAGGTCGCTAAATCTTTTAATTTGTTATTATTTTTGTAATTATGGTGTCCAAGACATTTGCAAAATTGGTCGTCCGTTGTTCACTTCAAGCATATTGGACAATATCCTTCATTTTTGAATCTTGAAGAAGGGTTTTATTGTTGAACCAATGCCTTCTAAGTGTGTTCGAAATTGGAAAATCTTGAGTGTACTCTATTTATACATGTAGTCAACATGACAGTTAACAATCTCGAGTAATTATGTTTGTAGACATTGTTCTCTTTCATTTCCATTATGTGCGTGCCAATGGACTCAACGTGTAATATGGTACATCACGTCTTAAACTGTAGTACAACGGATGTAGGGAAAATTTCAAAGATGCCTGTTGCAGTGTATCAAGTACCTAGTGCAGCAACCTCCAGGTCTGAAGAACCACCGATAATTCCAGTGAGCCAATGATAAGTTGTACAAGCATTGAAATAGGTCGCTAAATCTTTTAATTTATTATTATTTTTGTAATTATGGTGTCCAAAACATCGCAAAATTGGTTGTCCGTTGTTCTCTTCGAGTCTTAAAGAAGGGTTTTATCGTTGAACCAATGCTTGCGAAGTGTGTTCGAAATTGGAAATTCTTTAGTGTACTCTATTTATACATGTAGTCAACATGACAAAGTTAACAATCTCGAGTAATTGATCTAATTGTACAACATTTAATTTAGAATCAGGACCTTAAAATTTGAAAGAATTTTGAAAAAAAATTATACAATTGTGCACTCAGTATCCCCTTGATATGAACTACAATACTTCATAATTTCTAGTGTCTTCTCAACAAGAACTACAATATCTACGGTTCAGATCAAAGGGATACCGAATGGACAATTGTATAATTTATTTTAAAAATTCTTTTAGATTATAGAGTCCTGATTTTGAATGAAAAATTAAAATAAATCAGATCAATCATTTATAAATATCTGATGGGCCTAATTTTTTACAAGTACACTCGATTAATTATTTCAAAACTCCTAAGCGGTTCAAATCATTATTGTGAGACCCTGAAGTTAGCCCAATAAGACGACATGGAACAAACATAATTGTAAGTCCATGACTAACCCCCAAAATGACGTTGTTTTGGGGGGCTCCACTACATATTGGATGACCAATTGGACGTAAGGGGCAAAATGATGGCGAGATGACAAGGTACAAGGTCAGGAGTCTAATTGACGTTTGTTGAAATTTAGGTGCTTATGAGACATTAAGTGCAATGATCAGGGATTTTTTTCAAATTTTCCTAGAGATGTAAACTTTTATTGATTGTGAAACTGAAATGTACTCCTTTCTAATGTAAGCATAACCATAACATTTTCTCTAGTCAAAACTCCACTCTACCCCAAAAATTCCTCCCTATTTCCGAAAATGTTATCAATATATAGAGACTCCAAATCTGCATCAACTAGGAATAAACTTCTTAATGTTTCTTCTGACCCATATTCATCCCGTATAATTTTGAGTGTTAGCAGGTTGCGCCATATTTGTATTCTTGTCAAAGAGTAGTAGATTGATGCAGGGCAGCCTCGTTTTACGAAATTAATTTGCAAGAAACAAATACGAACACGTTTGAGTCAAAGGTACTCCTTCTTTGAACAAACAATTTTTGAGAATAATCTCATTCTTCTTTATTTACAAAGCATTAAATTTTAATGCCACCCCACAACTTATTTTATATACTAGAAAATTTGGACCGAAAAGAAAACGGAAAAACATGAAGCTGAATCCTAGTAACTTGCTAGAAATATCGAAAAGGAAATAAAATCATCGAAAGCTAAATCAAAATCTTGGTGGACAAGTAAATAATAAAATAAAATAAAATCAACCCAAATAAGAAAACAATCATCGAAAGTTATGTGAGGGATGTCAATTTGGAAAGCAATCGTAAAAGCTTTATCCAAAAAGAATCCATTTCGAGAGCTATGGAGCTGCTTCAACTTGTTTATACCGACACGTGTGATTCAATCAAACCAACATCTTTTGGTAAAAACAACTATTTTCTAACTTTCATTGATGACTTTAGCAAGAAAAGTTGGGTTTAGTTTTTGAAACAAAAATCACAAGCTCTTGGAGTTTTTTAGAAATTTAAAGCTTTGGTTGAGAAGCAAAGTGCCTATGAAGTTAAAGCTTTCAAATCCAATAGAGGCAGCGAATTCACATCAAATGAATTTAAGAATTTTTTTGAAGTGAATGGAATTTGTTGTCCTTTAATGGTTCCAAGATCGCCAAAACAAAATGGTGTTGCTGGGAGAAAATATAGATCGATTTTGAATATGGTGCAGAGCATGTTAAGGAGTGATAGAATGTCGAAGGAAATTTGGGCAGAAGCTGTTGCTTATGCACTGTATTTGCCAAATCAGTGTCCTACAAGGAGTGTAGAAAACATCACCCCACAAGAAGGGTGGAGTGGAACGAAGCCTAATGTATCACAACTGCGAGTTTTTGAAAGCATTGCATATGTTCATGTCCCAAATGAAAAAAGATTGAAGCTTGATTCAATGAGTTCAAAATATATTTTTATTGGCTATGATTCCAGCTCGAAAAGTTACAAGCTTTACAATCCAATTACTTAGAAGATTGTGATTAGCAGAGATGTGGAATTTGACAAAGAAAACACTTGGGAGTGGGATACTCATGAAGCAGAAAATTATGGTTTATTTTCCTATTTTGAAGAAGAGCAATTAGTTTCTAAAGCACCACAAGAGCCAACAACACCTCTGATTTCTCCTCGCACTGAACCATCGTCATTAGAAGAAAGCTCAACTGGAAGAACGCCACACATGCGGAGTGTTACTGACCTTTATGAGGCAACCGAACTGTTGGACCTGTTTTGTCTTCTTGCAGAAAGCAAGCCTTTGAATTTTTGAAGAAGCTATGCAAGATAAAAAGTGAAGAAGTGCTATGCATGAAGAGATCAATGCCACAAAGAAAAATGACACATTGGAACTTGCTAATCTTCTAAAAGGGCAAAAAGTTGTTGGCATAAAATGGGTGTACAAAGCAAAGAATAATAGAAAAGGAGAAGGTGAAATGTATAAAGCAAGATTGGTGGCTAAGGGGTATAGTCAACATGCTGGAATTGACTACAAAGAGGTATTTGCTCCTGTTGCCCTAAAGACAATAGAGGTTAATTATTAATTTCTCTTGCTGCTTATAATAATTGGAAGATTTATCAAATTGATGTTAAATTTGCATATTTAAATGGGTTGCTTGAGGAGGAGGTGTACAATGACAACCTATGGGGTAAGTGATCAAAGGCGAAAGTAAAGTTCTAAGGCTTAAGAAGGGGTTATATGGATTGAAATATGCACCAAGAGCATGGAATATTAAGATTGATAAATATTTTATAGCTAATGGCTTCACCAAATACCCACACAAGCATGCTCTTTATGCTAGAGTGAATAGAAAAAGGGACACAATGGTTTGTTGTTTTTATGTCGATGATCTCATTTTTACCGGAAATAATCCATAAATGTTTGAAGAATTCAAGAAGGCAATGGTTCGAAAATTTGAGATGACTGATATAGGACTTATGGTTAATTATTTAGGGATTGAAGTGAAGCAACAAAAGGATGGTACTTTTATTTCTCAAGAAGGATATGCACGAGAAATACTCGAGAAGTTTGAGATGGTTAATTGTAATCTTGTGGACAACCCCGTGGAGTGTGGAATTAAGTTGTCATAACATGAAGCTGGAGAAAAGGTGAATGCAATAGTTTTTAAAAGTTTGGATGCACAAGGCTAGACATTTTGTTTAGAGTTGGGCTCATTAGTCGTTTTATGGAAACACCCACCATTGTTCACCTCAAAGCCGCAAAAAGAATTCTACGTTATGTTAAAGGCACGCAAGATTTTGGGTTGCTTTATTCATCTTCTAAGGATTTGAATCTCATGGGATATTTTGCTAGTGACTAGGCTAGATATTTAGATGATTGAAAAAGCACTATAGGTTTCGTATTTTTCTTGGGAAATGCTGCTTTTACATGGATGTCAAATAAACAGTCAATTGTAGAGCTCTCTATGTTGCTACATGATGCACGTGTCCTGCAATTTAGCTCTGAAACTTATTTAAAGATTTCCATTTTGTGCAAGAGGATATTGCAACCGAGATTTTTGTTGACAGAAAGTCTACAGTTGCTTTGGCAAGGAATCACATTTTTCATGATCAAAGTAAACACATTGATGCAAGGTATCATTACCTTAGAGAGTGCATAACAAATAAGGAGATGTAGCTAACCTCATGGTCAAATTGTAGACATTTTTACCAAGCCGCTCAAGTATGAGGACTTTAGGAGGCTTTAGGCACGACTTGGAGTTACGAAGAAAGCCAAGTTTAAAGAGAGGTGTTGAAATGATAAACTTGACTTGTGTCTTTTGATTTTTTTTACACAGTTCTAGAGTGTCTTTTAGATCAGTTCTATGTCTCTTTGTTAATTATGCACATTATGATTGTTCTTGTATTCTTAGGTTCAAGGAAGGTTTATGTATGATGCTTTGGATTTCGGAGTTCATTTAATTCTAGATTATCCATTTGGGCCTATAAATACTTGATGTACTACATGGGTTGAACTAAGTGGAATAAAAAATTGAGTTCAAAGTATTCCTCTTTCCTTCTCTGCAATATTATGCGGTAATCTTGGATAAATTTCCAATAAAGAAAACCTAATATTGTACGATTCTAGACAATTTTGCTAAAATATAAAAATTTCTAATAAAATAGTAAAATAAAATCCCAATATCTAATATGCATCATCAATCCAAACCCTCTAACTTCATGTTGCATTCGTGTCGTGTTAAGGGATCGTGTATGGAGTTCCCGGCCCTATTAGTTACATTCATTAACTTTTCTTAGTAATCCTCGTAAGGTCCAAAAACCCGTTATACTGTTCATTAGATTGTGCAACAAGCGGTAGATCTGCTCTGGCATTTTACAATATCAATCAAGGTTAGACAATGCCTTGGTAGAAGAGATGGTTCTCAGCTCTTGCAACCATGGTGAATACTACAAACAGGAAGAAAAAGAGTGGACTAGAAAGAATGCCCGCACAAATGGGTCTATTACGTATGGCTTTAGCAGAACTTCCTTCTGTTTTTCAATTGACAAATTTGTTTTCTTTTTCTTATTGCTCATCCTCTTTGATCTTTTTCATGAAAGTTAGGTATGTAACCAGGCAGCTTGGAGATGGTAAATTTTTGTTTGTAATTTAAATTTCATTTCACTCATACCATGAACAGCAACAAAGCAAGTTGCACTTCTTTCATCAAATCTAGCTGGAAATTTATTAAAGGGGACATCTTGCAATTCTTTAGTGAATTTCACGCTAACTCAAGGTTATCTAAAAGGCTGAACACTTCTTTCATCACTCTCGTTCCTAAGGTATCCAATCCGACGGGTTTGTTTGATTACAGGCCTATTAGTTTGATTGGGTGTATATATAAGATATTGGCAAAGGTTCTAGCAGAAAGGTTGAAGAAGGTGTTACCTCTCTTGATTTCTGAAGGAACATCCAAGATGGTGTCTTAATTGCAAACGAAATCGTGGATTTTTGGAAGAGGAAAAAACAACAAGGAGTGTTGCTCAAGCTGGATTTCCAAAAAGCCTATAATAATCTTAGCTGGAAATTTCTGTTGGATATGTTATCGAAGTTCAGATTCCCAACAAAATGGATTAAATGGATAAAGGAATGTCTGAGTTGTGCTTATGTATCAATTCTAGTTAATGGACCACTAACCGGGGAGTTTGTTTTGGAGAAAGGGCTAAGAAAGAGTGATCCTCTATCCCCTTTCTTATTTGTCTTGGCTGTGGAAGGACTAAACTTAGTCTTCAAAAGGGCTCAGGAACATGGGATTATTAATGGGGTTTCTGTGGGAGCAAATGGCCCTTCTTTGACTCATCACTACAACAAAAACTACCTACGGCGACAAAATCTAGCGAGGAAACTCAAATTTCCTCGCCAACTGGGTCATTATGGCGAGGAAATTGGATTCCTCATCAAATGGCTGTTTTTGGAGAGGAAATTGGATTTCCTCGCCAAATGGGTACCCTTTAGCGAGGAAATCGGATTTTGTTGCCAAATGGGTACCATTTAGCGAGGAAATTTGAGTTTCCTCGCCAAATCGGTACCCTTTAGCAAGGAAATCGGATTTCCTCGCCAAATGGTTAACCTTTAATGAGGAAAATGGATTTTCCTCGCCAAAAGGTAAGATTTGGCGAGGAAAAAAAATTCATTGCAAAAAAGCAACTTTTTGTGAGGAAAATCATATTTTCTCACCAAAAGGTACTTATTGGTAACAAAATTTGTGACTACTATTTAATTTGTAATTTTTTAAAATTGGGCTATTTTAAAATAAAGTATACAACTATATCTATTATCATATTAGTGTATACATATGATTAAACTAGTACTAGTTTAGCCCAACTTCTTGAATATTTTGTCTTTCTCTTATCTCTTTTTTCTCTTTTTTTTCTTTTTTCTTTTTGTTAGATATGGATTTTTTAATTAATTAGTGGTGTTGTTGAATTGAATTTAAAAAGTAAAAAAAATTATGAAAAGAAGCAAAAAAAAATCACTAAAAATGGAAAAACTTCAGAAATTATGCATTACGTTAATTTTTTAAACTTTGATGCAGAATTTATACACTATTTTTTTCATTTCTATCTTCAATACAAATAATCAAATGAAAATAGATCAAAATATTAGCAAAAAAATTAATATTATTCACTCTGCACAACTCCGTACTCCTATCTAAGAAAAAACTAGAACAATAAAAAAATATATTAGTCCAACAAAAGTTATTGTCAGAAACTCATAGGCCATCGAACATGTTTAGCCCAAAAAAAATATGAAAAGCATGTTGTAGTGCCAAAAATCTCCAAAGCTTGGACACTAATAATGTTTAAGAATATAACGTATGCAGCAAAAAACATATGAAAACTACTATATATATTAAAAGTCAAATAATGGAACAAATTTCAATGTTGGTGAGGTGGATAGGTGTTGGGCGTGCCATAGCGGAGGTTGCGAGCTCGAACTCCCACGCAAGCAAAAAAGAAATCTGGGTGGAGAACATCACATTTTTGTTTTTGCGCTACAATTAGTGACAAAAAGATTTGTCGCCTAAAATGTAATTGGCGAGGAAATAATTCCTCGCAAATTCATGTATTCGTCGCCTAAAATGTAGTTGGCGAGGAAATAAATCCTCGCCGATTCTTGTAAATGGCGAGGAAATAATTTGTCGTTAATTACCTACAATAGGCGAGGAAATAATTCATCGCTAATTGCCTGCAATAGGCGAGGAAAATGATTTTTCCTCGCAAAAGCCTTTTGCGACGCAGTATAGGTGAGGAAAGTGGGCGAGGAAATAGTTCCTCGCAAATACCTTAGGCGAGGAAAAATGATACTCTAGCGATGAATTGTTTTCCTCGTCATAGCATGATTTTGTTGTAGTCTTCAATTTGCTGATGATACTATTGTGTTTTGTAATGTTTCTCTTGAGGAATTTCTTAATGTAAAAAGGCTACTCTTTTTCTTTGCAGCAGTTTCTGGGCTAAAAATTAACTTTCACAAAAGTGTGGTGAGCGGGCTGGGGCTCTCTCAGGGGGAGCTGGCTATTTTTGCTAATTGCTTGGGCTGTAAGACTCAAGCTCTTCCTATGAAATATCTAGGCCTACCTCTAGGTGCAAACCCAAGAAAGAAAGCCACTTGGCAAGATGTTATTGATAGGTTTCAGAGGTATTTGGCTACCTGGAAAAGAAGGCAGGTGTCCTTTGGGGGCAGAATTTCATTGATCAAATCTTTGTTGGGTAATCTTCCTATCTACTACCTTTCCCTATTCAAGATGCCTGTTTGTTTGTTGAATGAACTAGTTAAAATTCAGTCACGATTCCTTTGCGGGGTGCAGATTTGAAGAAAAAACTGCACTTGGTTAGCTGGAATAAAGTATCCAGAAGTAAAAAGAGGGGTGGCATTGGGGTCAAGAACCTGAAATTGATGAATGATTGCCTTCTGATGAAATGGTGGTGGAGATTTGGAACTTAAAGGAAGGCTTTGTGGGGACAGGTTATTCGTTGAAAGTACAAACTCGATGATCTTTCTTGGCTCCCTTCAGTTGAAAGTCTTGGTAGAGTTTCTATCATATGGAAAGATATTTTAATGGTGGGGCAGAGAGAAGGTAATATTCTAAGGCTCTTCACGGATAATGTGAACATTGTAGTGGGTGACGGACATAAAATAAGGTTTTGGACAGATGTATGGTTACATAGAGTTTCCCTTAAGTCGTTATTTCCAAGGATTTTCTGCATCTGTACTCAGAAATCAATAGTGTTGGCTGAGGCTCTTCAAGGTGGTGCAGCGGGGTTAAACAGTAGTCTGAAACTCAGAAGAAGTACCTTTTCATGGGAGGGCCAGGAATGGAACACTTTTATGGAACTTATGAGGGGGGTGGTGCTACAACGAGAGAAGGCAAATTCTTTAAAATGGGAAGCTGACAAGTCTTTGATTTTCTCTGTAAAATTTTTCTACAGGTGCGTGGAGGCTGAAGTGGGGAGTTCGAGATGGACTTTCTACCATTGTGGAAAAACTATGCGCCTCCTAAGGTGCAATTTTTAGGCTGGTTGGCAGTCTTAGGGAGGGTAAAAACTGCAAATCTCTTGTTTTCCTTGGGTATTCTAACTAATTTTAATGATAGCCTTTGTCACTTTTGTGGTGTAGCATTAGAAACACTTGAGCATTTGTTCCTCTATTATGGTGAGGTATGGGCCATATGGACAAAGGTCCTCAGATGGTGGCGTTTTTGTTGGGTAGTACCAGGTTCAATTAAGGCATGCTTTGATTGGTGGTTGGGTTGGAAGTTTAAAAAGGCCAAGAGAGTACTGTGGGAACTATCCTTCAATGTTGTTTTGTGGTCGACATGGAAGGCAAGAAACGAACTTATTTTCCAAGGAACTGCACCAAGGTGGGAGGAAATGAGTGATATCATTAAGCATAGGATTGGGTATTGGTTCAAAGCTTTCCATGGTTCTAAGGAGGTTTCGTCGGATGACATCTTATTCAGATTTCCTACTCTTATAGAATCCCTATAAGGGCTGGTTTTGGTTGAAGACGTGGTGTGTGTGGTGCAACTAGGAGTTTGGTTTTGGTTTGTTGGGTTGATCTCTGATCAACTGCTTTTGTTTTTCTTTTGGCCTACGCTTCTCTTGTCTTGGTTTGGGGATTCATCTTTCTGGATTCCTTTCCTCTCCTGTTTAGCGTTTGGGTGTATTATGTATCTATTTTTTCCCCCTCTTGATGAATGTATTTTCTTCTATGCTTATCAAAAAAAAAAAACAAAGCAAGCTACACCCTAGAACAGACTCAAGGGGCAAAACAACGTATGACCTAGCCTCTAGAAATTTGTGAATTACTGGGATGGATGTAAATTTGTAGAGAGAATTTTATCTCTTGCTTTGCTATGGATAATATAGAGAATTGATGGGGGAATATTTGCAAAGATAACGTGTTGATTTCTTTTGGAAGAACAAGAATAGATTTGCAGTGATAACTTTACCTGGCTGTGTTTATTCATCAGAAACAAGTGTAAATTTACAAAGAGAGAGATGCTCACACATAAACTAGAAGATTGTCAACAAATAATCCCAAAAGGCAACAAAATACACAAAAAGCCCTTACATAGGGCTCACACAAACTTTTTCTCCAAATACTCCTATAAACTTTTTCTCCATCCTAGTTTTGTTTCTTATGTCTAGTCCTAACTCTCTTCCATGGCAGAAGGGTCAGCTACCAAACTTTGGTGAGAAGTGTACTGAGGAATGGGCAGCCTGAAAATCGTAATTAATATTCAGGTTATTAATGTATAACTTGCTAGTCAAAAGATTTTTATTTATCCAAGCGTTGATGTTTTCAATGGGTAAATAAGTATTGATGTTTAATCAATGGAATTGGCAAATGGAATTATAAGAAGAATGCATCCTCAATAATGAGGGATAATAGGGAGCAGGGAGAGTTTCTCTGAAGGTGTAACAACAAGATTTTGAAATTCTAAGGTTCAAAAATCTATAACATTTGAATGTCCAAATAATTTCCAACTACTGAACACAATATCTAAGTTCTCTTAATAAACCGATAACAATTAAACATTAAAAAAAAAAAAAAAGTTTCTCAATGTGTTACCTCAACCATGAATCGTATTTGTAAAGTTCTACTAGACACCCTTCCCATATGCATTATCTACAAATACAAAACAAACATATATATTTGTAAAATCCAATTTAATATTTGCCTTTGCATATGGACACATGATATGCCAATCTAATTGAAACCGAATTTATTCTAATCATGCAATAAGCGTCTCTACATTTTACCAAGCAATAAGCAACTCTTTTGATAGATGGCGTATTCCTCCATCTTTAAATGCCTAGAGGAATAAAAATATGAATCAAACCACCCAGGAAAAAAAAAAAAAAAAAGGGTTCTAGGTCTACCTGAATTACAAGAGGTATGGATTTGGGTGAGGTTTCTATTAACTGTGTGGCATGGAGAATGAAGGAGGTTCCTTGATGATAGTTTCACAAGCCTTTTTCGGAATGCTCAAGTGTCAGAACACGATCTTTTGCATAGCCAGAGGGTGTCCCATCCTGATGATCTGCCTAAAAAAGTAGATCTCTCCCACAATGCTTTAGACCATCTCTCATGGTCTCATACACTTCGAAAATGATGTAGATCATCTCTCATGCTCTTATACACTTCGAAAATCGTTTATACACTGCGCTAGCCTTAAAACAGGTTTCCAAACCCTACTGAAATAGGCTTGAAAAAGCCTGGAAAACCCTCGTAGCCTTAACCCTTTTAAAGGTATGGCTAGGTAGCGTTCCACTACACTTTTTAGGCCGTAGTTCTGCCTGATTCTTGGAAAAAATACCCGGGCGATTCTCCTAGTTCCTAATAGAGTTCTGTCTTATTTAGTTTCGATGAAACTCGGAGCAATCTCCCAATTCCTGCCATAGTTCTTCCCGATGTTTTGTGAGTGATTTCGCAGTCCTGCCAGAGTTCTACCCTCGTTGCGAATTGATTACATGAAATCCATTCAATCCCTGCAAAAATTTCATTTGGATTATGCATATGATCACCTATGTCATTATGTGTTGCATTCAATAATGAGAAAAATGACAACTTCATTGGGGTGGTACATAATGAGTAATAGGTACATTGATATACAAAATTCGAATAAATTCTGAAGTATATTCATATCAATCCGTGAGACCTGTATCAAAATTCTAACTTGTTGGGCATCATATGCATATTATTCATTGCCTAATGGGCAGTATTAGCAAGACCCAAATAATTTTATCAACACAGTTTATGTTCATGTGTTGCATACGGTGATAAACTAATAGATACATTTGTTTGACGCAATTGAAAGCGAAGGCATATACAATTCCATCAGACTAATAGTGACGGGATTAATACTAGCATACCCCTCAACTGTACAAATCGAGTCCGAATGTCAGTATTGATGGGTTTGTACTTTGTATAGAATATGCATGGATCCTGTGTCTGCCCTGTCTCAATCGCTTGATCTGTTGCCATCGCCAAGGATTGAAATAGGGTTTCTCTACCGATACACAGACAACATCATGTCACGATTCTCTTCTGACTTGGTTATCCGATGGGCCCACCTCGAGTCCCGCACAAAGAATCTGAAACATTCATTTTTAACCTATTGCGCAAAACAAATTAATCAGATATTAGCAAGTAGTTCACAAGGTTCTAAATGATGCTAGTCGATACCAAGTTGGTCGACTACCGACTAGGGGATTAATTAGTTAGTTGAATTTTCTTTTCCTTTATATATATATATACAATCCGATTCCAATCCGGACGACCTGATATATGCTATGTCTGGACTTTTCATTTCAGCCATTGGATCTAATCTAACGGCTCTAATAAAAGAGAGATCTCACGGGTCAAAAATGATAGGATCCGGGTTTTTTAATCTCGCGGGTCAGAATCAAAACACTCCCAGATCCTCATTTGTTCATTTCATGCTGAAACAACACAGAGAGAGAGAGAGAGAGAGAGAGAGAGAGAGACGATCGCGAAGACATTGATCGAAGGAAGGGGAGAAGACAACATCGATCGAAGGTGGATAACAAATCAGTTACGAAAACCAAAAGCTCTCTCTCTCTCTCTCTCTCTCTCTCTCTCTCGTTTTTGGTTCGATGTATGTAGACGAAGCTAGGGTTTTTTTTTTTTTTCGATTTGCAATTCGGTTCGGAAGAGATCTCTGTGTGTGTTGATCTTGTGGTGTTCGAAACAAAGGGTTTCAGTTCTAATGACCCGGATTGAATTCGAAATCAAGGGTTTATTTGCATGTTCAGTGTCACTCGGACTGTAGTCTAGCCCTCTTTCTTCATCGGCCTCAGTTCTTTGTTAATGTACAATCATCAGTGGAGGATGTACGATGATTGTACATACCGGGGTCTACCAATCTATGTTCCATCTTAACCTGATTATTTTTACTATTAAATGTAGTTTTTTTTATGACATTATATGTGTTTTCTTTTCCAATAGAGAGTATGGTGATTTATTTTTTTATTTTTTGGTTTTGAAATGGCAGAAGCCTGAAGGCAAAGATTCTGGCTACCTATCCGGATGCATTTCCAGACGACTCAACTGTAGCGCTTGATCGAAGACCAGACCTTGAAATTCTTCAGTGACTCTTAAACGGTACCTACAATTGGATAAATTTATTTGTGTCACCATTTTTTTTCTTTTTCTAAGTGACACAAATTCAGATGAATATTTATCACGAGTAATTCTGCTAGAATATGTTGAAATCCCTTCCCTAGAGGGTCTTCTTTCTTCCCATGGCTTAGCTCTAGAAATTTGCTACCCAAAAATTTGACTCTGTAGCTTGGGATGTATTCAAGTAGTGTATGTGCACAGTTTAATTAGAGAACAGAGGAAAGTAGTCACAAAGGTTCTCTCTCTAAGTCACAAACTTGCATCCATGAGGACATAAACTTGTGTAAAGCTAGCTCACGCACAACTCGGCTAACTCGTTGAGGATCAATCTAACCATTCATTCGTAATGGATTCATTTAAAATTGGGTTAAAATCTCTCGTACAGACTAATCTCACAGGAATTGGAATCAACTGTGAGTAAATTTTCCGCAAACAGGTGTTCTGTTGATACTCTTTCCTATCTCAGGAAGTAGGCTGAAACTATGTGAATTGTGTCGTTCAATCTGGACTCTTTATTATTTGGATGTTAAGGCTAGAAAGGTTTGTTTTATTCTCATCAGATACCGTAAAAATTGATCCTTTTATGATATTGAAATCATTTATTTCCATTCCCAGTGTACATGAGGAGCCTGAGGGGGTGAAGAACTTGATGAACGTCGTGTTCAAGCACGCGAGGATGGAAGGATTCGTCGTTTTCAATTACTACCCATTCTTTTTTCATTTTGCTTGTGCATAGAGTTTAGGGTAAACTATATTGATTATGAGTAGTGATTTGTATCTCCAAGAAATTGATGGTTCAAATGTAATCGAAACAGAATGAATTGTTTTGTTATGTGAAGAGATGCTACCCATTCTACTTAGATTTGTGTTGGATGTGCTTGAGCTTGAATGCTCTCATTTCTTCCTAGAATTCTATAAAAAGAAGCCATATATGTGGTTTGATTCAATCAACACCATTGGAATGTTGACATGTATATGGGCCGATACGGACACAGACACGGACATGCGATATGTTGGTTGCAACTTCAGTAACCTTTTCATAATGTATTTGGTCATTATCCTGGCAAGTGCAAAGTTCAAAAGAATACAGATGGACTCCTAGTAGCTACACATTGACTGCCAAAGCCATACACTTTGCTCTTATGATAATATTCATACAAATCACGATAATATTCACTAGTCAAATGATGCACATTAAGTTATAAAGTAGAAGCACAAATGATGTACATTAAGTTACACAGTTTTTCATAGTCAACATGGTTGATCATAACAACAAAAAATCCACAAATCGAATCCAGATTTAAGGTATACAGTTTTTGAACAAATATTGCAGCACATTTCTTTATATCCATCTCCATCGCCATACTCCCTTTACCATCTTCCCTTCCACGCTTCATGTCCACAAGTTTATCTTCTCATCTATAGGCAAAAAAAGTAGTCCGAGTGTGAAACCATTTTCTAAAGCAGATCTTTGTTACCAAACAAAAGCATTTCTACAATGCAACCATCGAGAGAATGCTAAATTACCAATTCTCAATCATTTTTCACAACAAAAGACCCATCTACAATATTGCAAAAGAACCTCATCCGAGTGTGAAACCATTTTCTAAATAGTCTAAATAACTTGACTAAACAGCAAGAACCAATTAGCAGAAAGAGGGAGCCTCTTTGACAAAATCAACACACACATAGATAACTTTCGAATTAAAGTGCAACTCGACAAAAATCAAAAGTGTTTCGAAACCCTTTCTCTGTTCGAACCCAAAAACGAGATAGAGAGACAAATTCGAACTACAAACGAGAGATTTCAAGCGAAAACATGGCCTTTGTTCGATTACAAACCAAAAAAAGGGTTTCAAAACATTAGTTTGAAACCCTAGATCTATTCCAAACAGAAAAACGAGAGGGAGAGACAAATTTGAACCTGGGAAAGTCAATTTCTTCATCTCCGACCTCGATTTCTACAGTTGAATCGCAATTTCTGTCTCCCTCTCTCTCTTCGATGGCTTGAATCGGCTCAATTGGCTCAATCGCCTCACCTCTCTCTCTCTCTCTCTCTCTCTTCGTTCCAGTAGCGTATAGGGGAAGAATGACCTATTTGGTTTCAAAAGACGACCCGCGGAGTGTTTTACTCGGACCCGTGGTCCATTTGACCCGCGTGTTTTTCCCCTTTTATCAAAGCCGTTGGATCGCATCCAACGGCTGAAAATGAAAGTCCGGACCTAAGCTAAATCCGGGTGTCCGGATTGTGTATATATATACATATGTATATATACACCGGTGATCCAGTCCGGGATCCCGGATTTCCCGGACTGGAGCATTTTTCGGTGTTTTGATGCTTTTAAACATTGTTTTTGGGGAATCCGAGCCGTCCAATGTGTTCAAAAGGTGTTTTCCAAGGTCCTCGCGAGAAATCTTCAAAAAAAAAATACCAGGAAGGGCTTGATCCAAGTAGTTTTTCGCAAAAACTGTAAATATAAAGTTTTTGCGAAAACTGCTTGGATCAAGCCCTTCCCGGTATTTTTTTTGAAGATTTCTCGTGGGGGCCTTGGAAAACACCTTTTGAACACATTGGACGGCTTGGATCATCAAAAAAATATCGGGAACATGGAGTCCCGGATCCGGGACTCCCGGACTAGAACACTACTCATATATATATATATATATATATATATATATATATATATATATTCAACTCCCTCCGTTTTGAGTTTTGAGTAAGTAGAATAATATAAATAGCACAACTAAAAACATGTACTAAAACCAAATAGTTAGTCAAGTGTTTAGTGTGTGTGTGGGTTAAGTTTGTGTGTTCTGTGTTCAGTATATCTATATTGTTGTATATAGTACATATTGAACAAACTAGTTACAGGCAACAGAAAAAGAGAGAGACTTACCAACAAAGAATGATCGTCGATCCTCATCGTCGTCGTCTCTTTCGTCACTTGAACAGCACCGTCGACACACAAGATTTAGGTTATCTTTCTGTTTTCATAATATATTTACAGTTACCCCGTGTGTTACTTTAGAATCACAAGAGTTAACCGATTTCTTTTAAATTTTTAAAAACTCCTCTTTTTCCCCTCCAACTAGTCACCATTTCTCTGATTTGCATAATCTGGCAACTAATCTTACTAGCCGATTAGTCGGCGATTAACTCCGATTACAACTGATAAATCAAAACAATTATAAGGGAATTGGGTTGGTCAATTCCTGATTAGCAACTTGCTACGGGCCAACTTTTCAAACAATGGCAGTTGATTGTTTCGCCCAGTTTTTTGGTTTACAATTGTGAAGTAAAAATTGTATGAATTGATCAAGCACTTTTGATATCCTATTTAACTGGTCCTTACGCAACAATGTTATGAGACTACAAAATAAAATGATCAGATGTTTTGTGAGGACCCTAGGTAGGTTCCATGCATGGGGTTTGTACATTTTCTGTACCAGTCCATCAGTAACAGTAGAGTTATTGACACAAACCTCCTCCCTATCGTATATCACACACTTTGTAGAATCATATACCCAATGAGTATTTAATCTAGTCCGTAAAACTTTTATCCAAGCACTGAATATGGCAGGGCTTTGGAATATATAATCCAAACCGTACCTCATATTCGGTCAAACAAACATATGCTTTGCTCTAAAAAAAAATCTTGTAACATTACTTCGCACAGTTTTACTTATTAGCTACACGTAAGATTGAAAGATATGTTCTATGAATATTTCCGAAGTACCCCCCCAAAAAAAAAGTAGAAAGATATGTTCTATGAACACTGGTTCGTCTGCTCTCTGAATGACATTTCCAGTTACCAAAAGAAAGTGGATTGAAAGATCAGTTTGTAGACTTGGTCAAAAAAAAAAAAAAAAGAAGCTATGTTCTATGAACTCTGGTTCCACGCATGGGGTTTGTGCCCCCTCTGGGCCCACGTGCTGCAAATATTTTAGCTTGATTTCTAGGTTGAGTATTATGTGATTATCGTGAGAAACTATAGTAATGAAGTTTAATTATCGAAAGAATATTACAAATCGCGACTTTTTCAGCTAGCTTTCAGAGGTCAATTTTCCCAGAAGGTCGACTCTTTTGTGTCATCGTATAAACTAATCCCTCTAGTATTCGTATGAGCACATTAACTGGTTAAGATAATTATTTTCTACCAATTAATAAGTTGCACATCAAGCAGATCAACCGATTAAGTTTGAGGAAGACTAGGTAGCCCGTAGACATGGTCTTTTTGAATATGACTTGCTAGTTTTTCTAGTACTGAAGTACTGTTGAATATATTCCTTTCACGGAAACTTCTACTTATGTACTAAACAAAAAGGAGTTGAAACTTTCAAGATATTAGATGAGTTAATCTCAACGGGTTGACAAATTGGTCTGGTCTTGAGATTTAGGGATTTCCTCTCAGCTAAAGTATTAGGTTTGATTCTTCTTGCCAACACAGTCTTGGACCCTAAAATATTGTACTAAACAAACACTATGTGAAATCATGTACCCGAGAATTATTCAAATCCTTTCTGCAAACCTTTGAAAAAATATTGGAAGGTCAGTTTCAATCAAATACTCATATCCAGTGAAACTAAACCCTCATTTAATTTCTCTAAACAAAGTTCCCTTAACTTTACTTTATACATAATTATAGCGGGGTCAATTAACCCACCTTGCCTTTTCTTGGGTCTGCCCCTTATTATATTGGCTAAGCGTTAGATTGAAAGGACTACTCTTGGAATGTAGTCTTATTTACTTAAAAGAAAAGACACTAAGCCAAATATTGTTTTTACCGGTGGTAATCACAACCCACGGCAAAAAAAATAAAATTCTCAGCGCAAAAGTCGACTACTATTACCGGCGGTAGATTACCACCGTTTATTTTTTAACGACGGCCATTTTGACAGCAGGTGGTTTTTCGCATTTTTACCGCCGGTAATACTTTTCACGGCAGTTTTGGGACTTTTTCCTGTGGTTTTCTAATGCCGGGAATAGTCATTTTTCATATAGTGAGATTGAAAGATATTTGCTTGACCAACCAAGTGACTAAAAATAAGACGAATAAAGACGCGTCCCAAGCATAGGACTCTCGACCAGTGTTGCACAATAAATCCGGAAGTACCGGAGTCGAACCACAGAGATGACTGAAGTGCTTGACTCAAAAGTGTGATAGTGCAGTTTGATCTGGCTCTTAGGTAGCCACCCCTTGATTTGATGAGATTTATAAACTAATTTACTAAGCTAATTTAGTTGAATGCGAATTAAGTAAGAGAGCACAACTGAGGGAACCCAGCGTCCACGCCTAGCCTAACCGATATTTACTCGGGCCACAATTACTCTTTTTACTGATTTTAGAATACGAGAAAGGCTTCCTAACAAATGCGCACCACCTATCACCAGATTTCGTGCGCATTCGAATTCCGGTAATGCCTGGGTTTGTTTGTTAGAAAAGTTTCCAGTTCCCAAAATTGCTTGAAAATTGAATTAATTCGGCCCGAGGTGAAACATTGATTAGTCTAGATGTAGGCGCCATCGCCCCACAGCCGCACTCATGGTGACTACTCACTTATGATTATAATAACTATAGAAATCAAATTAAACTTAGAACTAAGCATGTTTAAAGAATAAAATACGGAAGCAATACGAAATGATACCGCAAGATTGCAAAGGAAAGATTAAACTTGATTGTCGATACGCGAAACCAATCCACAAACGGAAATTCTGAAAATAAACTTGAATGCAAATTGCTGAATGTTGAAAGATTGAAATCTCTCTAGCCCAAAACTTCGAAACACAAAACCTAAGGAAAATTCGTTGAACCCTAATCTCAGTTCTCATAAGAGTATATATACTTAATCTCGTAAATCCTAAAGAAAAACAACGAAAATCCGAAATATCCGCGCGAAACCCAAAACGGTGACGTTCACTGTGCATGATACGAGCTCGGTAGCGCTACCCTAAAATAGGGGTAGCGCTCCCACCCGACTAACTTTTGCGTTGACCGGCTGACCCTTGCTTTGACCGTTAACCATCAGCAAACCGGTAGCGCTACACCACTTTTGGTGTAGCGCTCCTAATCTTTCTATTCATTTTTGTGAGCTTTTTGTGCCAAACTTGAGCGCTCCCGACGAGTTTCGATCACTTCCATGCACAATCTACTTCAACCCTTAGCCTCCTCAGCTTTTCTCACCCTTGGTTTACGTGCAGGCCCTCTCAACAAGTCCAATTGGCGCTAAAACACCTCAAATTCCTGCATTTCAAACACAAACACAAAGTCCAACCACATGCACGCATTAAATGGAAAATGAGGATTAACTGCACGTCTAACGTGCTAATTATACCCTACTTAGGCGCTTGTATCCGTAATATTGTGCGCCTATCAATATTGTGAACATGAAAAAATATTGGAAGATCAGCTCTTAGACTATCCATTTAATAAAACCACTCAATTCAGAAACAAATTGTCAATGGGATCCCAAAGTCTTTATCTCTAAAAAATTGGCCTTGTTAATATCAACTGAACTTAAGGGCAAAACAGAAAAGACAATACAAAGTTTCACATTTGTTAATAAGTTGGATTCCCCAAAAAGGGCAAAGAAATTGAAACGGATGAAGTAGTACCCATTGTCATCGAGGATAAATAGCGTACCCAAAACTAATGTTCTACAAATTGATAGGTGCAGTTTAGGTGAAAAAGAAACTCTATCGTCTAGGGAGGGACTACACTAGCACCTAGGCAAGGACTAGGTGCCAATCGACTGCCTAATCTTGGCATTGGACCACCACCTAAAGCCTAGGCGGAGACTAGTGAACTTAGGAGACCGACTTTTAAAAAAGCTGTCTGATGCAGACCGGGTTGCTTCAACATGGATGGACAGGTTGCGTCCACGTAGGCCTTAAAAGGCCTAAGAATCAACATAAAAGCTGTCGGTATCGATACCCGAGTGTTAACTGGCGAACAGAAGCCACCCGTATTGATACAGGATTCTTCCCGTATCGATACCGAGTGCCTAAATTCGTCCGATTGGCTTGCTACAACATTTTGCTGTTAATTCCGAATTTTTTCCTTTTAATTATGTTGCGTTTTTTTTCCTTGATAAACTCTTAGGGTTTCTAGTTCCTATATAATAAGTTGTAAGCCTAAGCGGCTAGGGTTAGTTGAT
Source organism: Vaccinium macrocarpon (assembly GCA_022606695.1). Lineage (NCBI taxonomy): Eukaryota > Viridiplantae > Streptophyta > Magnoliopsida > Ericales > Ericaceae > Vaccinium > Vaccinium macrocarpon. The sequence continues at coordinate 38,274,939 of CM040180.1, read as the reverse complement.
ATTGAATTTCAGAAACAGGGTTTTTACTCATATTTGATCGTTTAAGGAGGGAGTACCTCTGGGTCGATCTTTCGTTCGTGTCTCTCTTGCACGTTTGTTTTCGTTTCCATAGTCTGCGCTGCATCAGTTGGTATCAGAGCTGCAAGTTCCAATCCTGAGATGGCTGCCAGAGGACGTGCTGGAGGTTGGAATGGACAAGGCAACCGTACGGCTGATCTTGACGAAGTCTATGAGCGGGATGAAGTCGCTCGAGAAGCTCGGATTGAGGACGGGTTTCATCGGATGGGGTTGACACTCGAGGCAATCATGCAGCGCCTTGAGGCCCTAGAAGTTGGAAATCCAACTCGCCGTCGTCCTGTCAGACCTAATCCTCAGGAGGAGGAGGGTTTTTCGGATGATGAAGGTTCCAACCCTTTTGCTGGTCATTACCACCAATAGAGAAGGGGCAGGGAGGTTGTGGCTAGAACCCATGACTCTCAATCATGGGAGAGGAGTATCAAGATTGACCTGCCCGAATTTCAGGGTAATCTATCACCGGAGGAGTTTCTGGACTGGCTGAATGCTATAGACGAAATCATGGATTTCAAAGGGGTTCCTGTGGATAAGAGGGTTCCTCTTGTGGCAACCAGGTTCAGGGGTAGGGCTTCTGCGTGGTGGCAGCAACCTGAAACTTCGAAGGCTAGGAGAAGGGAAGTCCAAGATTACTGATTGGGAAAAGCTAAAGAAGAAGATGCGGGCGGAGTTCCTTCCCCATAACTATACCCGTATCATGTATCAGAGATTGCAGAATCTTCGCCAGAACACGCGTTCTGTCGACGATTACACCGAAGAGTTCTATCAACTTGTGGCCAGAAACGATTTAGCGGAGTCTACAGAGCAGCAGATTGCAAGGTATGTTGGAGGTTTACGTCAACAAATTCAAGATGAGTTAATGATGTATGATTTGTGTTCTGTTTCGGATGCCCATCAGAGAGCTTTAGTGTTAGAAAAACGGTTCAATAGGAGACCATCGGGTAATTGGAACAATCTTTGTTCGAACAAGCTGGGTACGCACACCAGATGCGTGCGGTTATTCCTCAACCCCAGCGATACCAAAGAACCAACAGAACGGCGACTACTGGCTTTAAATGCTTTAAGTGTGGCGAGCCAGGTCATCGTATGTCGGATTGCAGGAAAGGCGATCGTCCAGGAAAGGCCTTGTTCTTAGACCAGGAGGGAATTGTTCAGGAGACAACTGAAGGTTATGACCAGGAGGCTATATACGATGACAATAATGGGGAGATGGAGGAGATAGAATGTGCAGGTGACACGGGGTCGCCACTGCTGGTGGTTCGAAGGGTGTGCTATGCACCCCAAGAATCTGAAGGGGAAACGTGGTTGCGCAACAACATTTTCCAGTCCACTTGCACGATTGGTGGCAAAGTTTGCCGCTATGTGATTGATTCGGGCAGTTGTGAGAATGTGGTGTCAGAGGAAGCAGTGCAAAAATTGAACTTGAAGACGGAGGCACATCCCAACCCCCTGATTGAGTTGGTTGAAGAAAGGGAATGAGGTAAAAGTTTCTAAAGTATTTGTTTGGTTTCTTTTTCGATGGCTTCAAAATATAAAGACAGTGCATGGTGTGATGTTGTGACTATGGATGCTTGTCATCTGCTTTTGGGGCGACCATGGCAGTATGATCGTAAAGTTGTACATGACGGAGGGACTAACATTTACAGTTTAATTTACGGTGGTACAAAGATCAAACTGTTACCTTCTAGGGAGCCAGCTCCGGTGGGTCCTAACCTATTAGCAAGAGCGCAGATGGAAGAGGAAATTGTAGAGTCTGGGATTGCTTATGTTCTAGTTGGGAAGGATATTGGACAGGATCAATCCGAGGCTGTAATTCCGGCTATTATTCAGCCCCTTTTGTCAGAATTTGAGGATGTTTTTCCAGAGGAGTTACCAGAGGGATTGCCACCGCTTCGTGACATTCAACACCAAATTGATTTGGTGCCCGGTGCTACCTTACCGAATCGAGCCCATTACCGAATGAGCCCAAAAGAGCATGAGGAGTTGCGTAGACAGGTGGAAGAGTTGCTATCCAAGGGTTTCATTCAGGAGAGCCTTAGTCCTTACGCAGTTCCGGCTTTATTGACTCCAAAGAAGGATGGGTCATGGAGGATGTGCGTAGACAGCCGGGCTATCAATAAAATCATTGTGAGGTATTGATTTCCTATTCCTCGTTTAGATGATTTGTTGGATCAATTATCAGGGGCCAATGTGTTCAGCAAGCTGGACTTGAGGAGTGGCTATCATCAGATTCGGATCAGACCAGGGGATGAGTGGAAGACTGCATTTAAGACTCGTGAGGGTTTGTATGAGTGGCTGGTTATGCCCTTTGGTTTGTCAAACGCGCCTAGTACTTTCATGCGTGTGATGAACCAATCGCTGCGGCCGTTTATTGGTAAGTCTGTTGTAGTCTATTTCGATGACATCCTGATTTATAGTGCCACACCGGATTTACATATGCAGCATTTAAGAGAAGTTTTGGAAGTTCTACGAAGGGAGAAGCTGTTTGGGGGTCTGAAAAAGTGTGCCTTCATGACTGACTCAGTCTTGTTTTTGGGGTACATTGTTTCGGGGAATGGGTTAGCTGTGGATGAATCAAAGGTGGAGGCAATCAAACAATGGCCCGAACCACGGACCTTGTTTGATATTCGGAGTTTTCATGGGTTGGCGTCGTTCTATCGCCGATTCATTCCACACTTCAGCACTGTCATGGCGCCGATCACAGAGTGTATGAAAGGCGGAAGTTTTACATGGACAGAAGAGGCAACAGAGGCTTTCAGGGAGATCAAGTTGAAGTTAACGAGTGCTCCAGTGCTAATCCTTCTAGATTTTTCGCAACCATTTGAATTACATTGTGATGCCTCGAAGGTGGGAATTGGGGCTGTGCTTAGTCAGGATTCGAAGCCGGTTGCTTATTTCAGTGAGAAGCTTAGTGGGGGAAAGGTGAATTACAGCACATATGATGTGGAGTTCTATGCAGTTGTGCGGGCTTTGCACCATTGGTACCACTACCTCATTCACAGTAACTTTGTGTTGTATTCTGATCATGAGGCGTTGAAACATTTGAATAGCCAGAATAAGCTCTCCCATCGACATGCTAAGTGGGCAGCTTATATCCAGCAGTTCACCTTTGTGATTAAGCACAAGGCTGGAACATTGAATCGAGTTGCTGATGCCCTCAGCCGTCGTTCTTCCTTGCTGACTCTCATGCGCACTGAGGTACTTGGTTTCGATTCTTTTCGTGAACTATTGGCTGTGGATCCTTTTTTCTCGCATGTGTTGGATGTTATTTCAAAGGGGGAACCGAGTGTGTTTCACCTTCATGATGGTTTTTTATTCAAGGGTAATGCATTATGTGTTCCAGAGTCGAGTCTGCGGCTCAAAATTATTACTGACTTGCATAATGAGGGGCATGTGGGTCGTGATAAGATCCTTACTTTAATGGCTGCATCATATTTTTGGCCTACTTTGAGGCGGGATGTTTACCGGTTTGTGGGAGCTTGTCATATCTATTGTGTTTCTAAGGGTGGGGCCACTAACGCCGGACTTTATATGCCTTTGCCTATCCCTACGCAACCGTGGGCGGATGTGAGTATGGATTTTGTCCTTGGTCTTCCTCGTACTCCGCGAGGCAAGGATTCTATTTATGTGGTGGTGGACAGGTTCTCGAAAATGGCTCACTTTATTCCTTGCACGAAGACCACCGATGCTGTTAAGGTAGCACAGTTGTATTTTGACATTGTTTATCGTTTACATGGGCTGCCTGTATCTATTTTTTCAGACAGGGACACGCGTTTCTTGAGTCACTTTTGGCGTTGTTTGTGGAGATTGGCAAACACACAGCTCGATTTTAGTACTTCATATCATCCGCAGACTGATGGCCAAACTGAGGTGGTCAATCGTTCTTTGGGTAACATGCTACGCTTGATTTGGTGGGTGCGGCTTGGGTCATGGGATCTGAAATTGGCTCAGGTTGAGTTCGCATACAACCATTCAGTGAATCGAAGTACGGGACATTCTCCATTTCAGATTGTCTATGGGTGCAATCCGCGGTCCCCTGTAGATCTTGCTCCGGTGCCCGATTTGAAGCGTGTGCATTGGAAGGCCCAAGACTTTATGACACATTTGCAGGAAGTACATGAGGCTACCCGAAAGCAGTTGGAGGTCTCTACCTCCAAGTATAAGAAGGCAGCCGACAAGAAGCGTCGTTTGGTGGAATTTGAGGTGGGTGATTTTGCATATGCTGTGCTGACCAAGGATCACTTTCCGGAAGGGGAATACAACAAGCTTAAGGCCAGGAAGATTGGGCCTTTGGAGGTCCTCGAGAAGATCAATCCAAATGCGTACCGTTTAAATCTGCCTAGCCATGTGCGCACGATGGATGTGTTCAATGTCAAGCATCTGATTCCGTTTGTGGGTGATAGTTCGTCTTCTGATGATTGCAATTCGAGGGCGAATTCTTTTCAAGCCGGGGAGGATGATGCAGACCGGGTTGCGTCAACATGGATGGACAGGTTGCGTCCACGTAGGCCTAAAAAGGCCTAAGAATCAACATAAAAGCTGTCGGTATCGATACAGAGTTTTTGCTGTATCGATACCCGAGTGTTAACTGGCGAACAGAAGCCACCCGTATCGATACAGGATTCTTCCCGTATCGATACCGAGTGCCTAAATTCGTCCGATTGGCTTGCTACAACATTTTGCTGTTAATTCCGAATTTTTTCCTTTTAATTATGTTGCGTTTTTTTTCCTTGATAAACTCTTAGGGTTTCTAGTTCCTATATAATAAGTTGTAAGCCTAAGCGGCTAGGGTTAGTTGATATTGAATTTCAGAAATAGGGTTTTTACTCATATTTGATCGTTTAAGGAGGGAGTACCTCTGGGTCGATCTTTCGTTCGTGTCTCTCTTGCACGTTTGTTTTCGTTTCCATAGTCTGCGCTGCATCACTGTCCAACCGTAAATTGATTTACAAATGATTATTCATTCTTTATATTATTAACAAATATCCTTCCTGTGACATCCTCTAGTGTGGATTCCCACATTCGGGAAAAAAGAAACATCATGGTGAATATAACGAATCGCAAACAACTATAGGATAACTTAATGCTAACCTTTTGAGCAACGTGATTAGGCTAAAAATTGACAGGTCAGCTAGGACGAGTTATTACGGGTGGTATGAGAGTTGTTACAGATGATATCAAAGGACAACCCTAGTCTACATGGTAGGAGCTACCTCTAGAATTTACATGAGCCATCTCTTGAATTCTAAGTAGGAGCAAAATTCTATCAGAGCCAAATGCTACACCATGGTCACAAAGGGAAGGTTGTTAGGCCAATGTTATGGAGACGTTGCATCACAAGTTGGAGAGATTGTGACATCCCTCCATTGTGGAGTCCCACATCAGGGGAAAAAAGAAAAACCATGGTGTACAGAAGGAATCGCGAACAACTAGTACTGTATAACTTGAGTTTAACATTTTGAGTTACGTGGCAAAGCAAAAAGTTAGGAGGTCAGCTAGGGTGGTCATTGCATACATAGTGGTCATTGCATACTATGTCCTCCCTTTGTCCAATTTTTGTCTATTATTCTTTGTCTCTTTTGCGTTTATTGCCTATATCTGTCAATGTGGATATTCAAAAATATGTAATATAGATCTTCTTTGATAGATTTCAATTTATTTTATAATACAAAGTTCCCAAAATCATAAAAAGAAAATTATAAATTCAAAAATATAAATAGTACCTACAAAAGAGACAAATAGAATTAATAATGACAAACAAAATAGGGAGGGAGTACTCAACAGAAAGGGAAGTTTAGACTTGGTCATCAACATCAGATGGTTATATAAAGTTAGAGTGCCAATAGGCCCAATACCCTGCACTAGCACAAGAAAATGTCTGCCTCTAATTCTAACGTTCCAACTTCATTTCCATCACTAAATGCTCAAATTGTTCTCCTCACTACAGTTATCTTATTTCTTCTTCCTATGGCCAGTTCGGATTATTTCCAATTCCCTAACTTTTATCCTGCTACAACCGACGGCAACGTACAGTATCAAGGAACTGCGGTGATGTCGGCTGGGGCAGTAGAATTCAACTATTCCGAAGGTAGCGTTGGTTGGGTGATATACGCACAGAATGTTCAGTTATGGGACGCCAAAACTGCAGCCCTCTCTGACTTCACCACCAATTTCTCCTTCACTATTGACACTCATGTGTCAGCCAATTACGGCGACGGACTCGCATTCTTTCTTGCTCCTGTAGACTTTCAAATCCCGACAAACTCTGGAGGCGGGAGCCTAGGCCTTTTCAGCAGCCCCGATTTAGCAGATCATCAAATAGTGTTTGTTGAGTTCGACTCCTTCTCGAATCATCAATTCGATCCCAATTATACTCATATCGGGATCAACCATAATGCTATTGGTTCACTCACTACGACTCCGTGGAACGCTAGCTTTCACAGCGGAGAAAGATGTGAAGCTTCGATTACATACAATGGAAGTACAAAGAGTTTGAGTGTGTTTTGGTCTTACGGGGAAAACTCTAATTCCAGTCTTTTTGACGAACTAGACCTAATGAACATTCTACCGGAGTGGGTCATCGTTGGATTTTCAGCATCGACCGGGTCGTCTGTGGAGAAAACAACGCTTGAATCATGGGCGTATAGCTCAAGTTTCGACACGAAAACAAGTGGAAAGCACGCGAGAGATACCAAATTGACGGTTGGGATACCAGTTTCAGTGGGTGTTTTGATTTTTGGAGCATTGATATTGATAGGATCTGTGGTTGTAAGGAAAAGGAGGCGTGTTCGAAGGGAGAAATCAAAGAAAACTAACTTGACATCGATCAACGGTGATCTAGAAAGAGGAGCTGGACCAAGGAGGTTTACCTACAACGATCTTATTTCAGCTACTAACAACTTCTCGGCCGAAAGAAAATTGGGTGAAGGAGGATTTGGAGGTGTTTACAAAGGGTACTTAAATGATTTAGACATGGCGGTAGCTGTGAAGAAAATTTCAAGGGGATCAAGACAAGGGGAAAAAGAGTACATAACAGAGGTGAAAATTATAAGCCAGTTGAGGCACCGGAATGTGCTGCAACTCATCGGTTGGTGCCACGATCAAGGTGAGTTCCTTCTCGTCTATGAATTTATGCCCAACGGAAGCCTCGACACTCACCTCTTTGGGAAAAATATTACTCTCGCTTGGGTTGTGAGGTACAAGATAACTCTTGGTCTGGCCTCGGCATTGCTCTATCTACATGAAGAGTGGGAGCAATGCATTGTGCACAGGGACATCAAGCCAAGCAATATTATGCTAGACTCAGGATTCAATGTCAAGCTCGGAGACTTTGGGTTAGCCCGACTCATGGACCATGAGCTTGGACCACAAACAACTCGCTTAGCTGGAACGTTCGGGTACTTGGCACCAGAATATATAAGAACGAGAAAGGCAAGTAAAGAGGCAGATGTTTTCAGTTTTGGGGTGGTGGTGTTGGAAATTGCTAGCGGGAGAAAATCAGTTGATCCGACAGACGGACAATCAGAAATAGGGTTGGTGGAGTGGGTTTGGAATCTCTATGGAAGAGGGCTAATTCTTTCTGCCATTGATGAGAGAGTAAAATCAGATTCCGATTCGAAAGAAGTAGAGCGTTTGTTGATTGTAGGGCTGTGGTGTGCTTATCCTGACCATAGCCTTAGGCCATCAATGAGGCAAGCAATTCAAGTACTTCAATTTGAAGCAGAAATGCCTCATCTCCCTGTGAAGATGCCTGTTCCAATGTATCATGTACCTGTTGCAGGAACCTCCAGACCTGAAGAACCGCAGATACATTCCGGTGGGGCTAGTATAAGTTGTTCAAGTATCGAAATGGGTCGTTAAATTTTATTTTGTTTTTCGCTGGTTAGAGTGTCCAAGACATTGCAGAATCCATGCTTAATAAGCGTGTAATAAATTGGATAATGTTGATTAATGTTCCCTCTCGTATTTTTTAATGCCCCGATTTCCACCATTGCAATTAAGAACATTATAAATGATTAATTTTAATGTTAAAAATACTAGCTTTACCTAAAGAAATTCGAAACATAATTTGATTACTGAGCAACAAGTGGAGGAGAGGGTCTCGATCTTAATTGCAAATTCAAACATTGATTGGAGCAAATAAACGGTGTAAATGAAGACTGTCTACTTCAAATCTAGGAGTTGGACTAAAGAAATTTACAGCAACATGGAATAAGAACAAACGAACAACAGAATTAACTATTGGTCAAATATTTGTAATGTATTAATGAGGTACATGGAGTTACTATTAGGCCTTTGAATTCTATGTTACGTAATCCATGCAACTATTAATGTGTTGTCAAAATTTGGTTCTGTTATTATACTATTGGAACGGAAGCACATAATAAAATGCATGCGAAATATATATATATGTTTTACACAAATAGCAAAAGAAACAGCTGAAATCAAAGAATTTGCAGAGTGAAGATGCTATTACAAAAGTAGGTACATTTCATTCTCTTTTTTCAAATTTAATGTGATATATATCCGTAATTCCCCTTTTCGTTTTGTTTTCTTGATGGTTAATGCTCCCATCGTCCTCTCCTCCTCCATTTCTAATATTTTCTAAGGTTCGATTCACAGTTGACACTGATGATCATCCATGGTAAACAATTTGTGGCGGAGTTAGAAGTTTAGACTGAGGGGGCAGACTTAAGAAAAATATTTCTAATAAAAAATGCACTCAACGTATCGTGTAACTTGTGTAGTACTATATTATTATATATGATTTTTTTATAACTATTACGACACCCATGTGTAATTATTTTCATCTATGAAAGAAATTGAGGAATTTTTTGTACATTACAACGTGGAATTATTCTACAGATTTTAACAATATAAAATCAGAATTATTTAGATTTTTAAATATTTTTATACTAATTATCTAAATAACCATGATATTATATAGTACTCCCTCCGTCCCTTTTTAAATGACCACTTTCACTTTTTGACTTTATTTTTAAATTGTCTATAACTTTCAATCTATAATATATTATGTACTTTTGAAAAAACTGTATTTTAGAACTCATTGATTTCTATTAAACAAGATCCATATTGCATATTTTATGTAATATAGATTGAAAATTATAAACAACTTTCGAACCCAGTTGGAATAGTAACATCTCACTTAAAAAGGGACGGAGAGAGTATACTGTTTGTAAAAAATTTCATGAAAAAAAAGTTGTGGGGGCAGGGCCACACCAAGCCCCAACATACATCCGTAAACAATTTAGTTCCTAATATTCATATGTACATATACGTAGGGGTGAACAGAGGGGATGCATGTGGGGACCCTTGGTACTACAGCATATTTACATTTTGTTTTAAAAAAATATAACGAAGGTCCACTCAAAATTTTATATCTATTTTTTAGGATGATATTTTGTTGTTAATTTATAAATTATCTCCGCATTATGCATCCTGCGTCTACCAATGTATATACGCACATGATTATTGCGTATTTATTTACTATTATATATGTACATATAGATACCGATTCTATGATACCATTTTGGGCTCCTCGGATTGCCTAACCTACAAAAGCTAAGGGCACATGTGTGGTGTCAACTGTTGGAACTTATGGCTCATATGGTGTGTATGAGAGGCACAGAGAAGTTCCTAGTATCGATGTGCAAGTTGGGAGGCAATTTAATAGAGGCGGTATTGATACAGGGTTTTCCCTGTATCGATACCGAGGCACCTATTGGCTTAATCGAGACAAGGGTATCGATACTGAGGGAAAGACCCAGATCGATACCGAAATGGCTTAAAACAAATGCGGAACGGTGTAACAAGGGTATTATAGGTATTCAGGCTATAATCCTAGTTAGGGTTGGAATAGGAGTAGAGTTCTGGTATTCGGGCTATAATCCTAGTCAGGGTTGGAATAAGAGTAGAGTTCTCTTATAAATACTCTCTGTTGTAAAACCCTAAGGTGTGCTCATCAATAAATGACTATTCCGTGCTGCTTCAGGTGGACGTGCACGGTTTTGGAGAACCCATGATATTCTTTGTGTTGATTTCTTTATTGCTTTTTTAGATTATTGATCATTTGTGTGTGTGTGGTGATAATCTCTCCAACAAGTGGTATCGAGAGCGCTGGTTTATTCACGCTGGATTGAATCACACGAAGAACAATGGTGGGGAATACATCCGTGTCGGGTTCGATGTTGTAAAGTTTGTGGGACCGGTAATTTTGACCGCGGGCAACAGAGAGTAAAGGATCTGGCGGGTGTGCGGCAGGTTTGTCAAGGCGTTGAAAGGCGCCCAAGAAACCAGAAGCGTATGTCCAACGATGATTGGGAAGATCCGGCAGGCAAAGGCCGCGGAGTACAATTCGTTTGTGTCTTGCGCACGGGTTATGTATCACGGATCGGTGATGATTCACCGGCCGGGGTTTGGGCTAAGCCGAGAGCGTGTATATGTCAAGTCCTTGACTAATAAACCGTTTCAAGCAAAAATTATTCGGGTGAAGATGGTCGGAGGGTTCCGACCTAATTCAGCATATCAACACGCTCAATCAGATTGTTAGTGATTTGTCATAGATTGAAGTAACATTCAAGAGGAAGATCGGGCTCGATGTTGCTTTGTCCTCTCTACCGGTTCTCGGATAATCTCGTTACCACTCTACTTTGGGGAAAAGAAACCCTAGAACTCGGAGGAAGTTCTTCGCAGCTCTTTCCGCCTATAATCACCAAGCAGTTACGCACTAAGCCGGGCAGTGCAGGTGAAGGACCGATGGTTGGGGTAAAAACGAGGAACGTGGCAAAAAGTTGGAGAGGGGAAAATCTGTTGAGCGTGGGAGATCAAAATCGAAGGCAGGTTTTGAGTTGAAGTGTTATAGGTGTCATGAACCGGGTTACTTCAAGAAAAATTGTCCGCAAAAGGGAAAAGGAGGGAACTGGAAGAAGAAACAGGGAAAGGCAGGGGATAAGAAGGATGGATCATCGAATTCTACAAACGTGGTAGAGCAGGATGATTCTGAAGATGGTGATATGCTTTCGGTCTCTGCCAGTCCGGATCATTTGGCAGACTCATGGATTCTGGATTCAGCATGCTCTTATCACATGTCTCCTAACAGGGAGTGGTTTGACACCTACAGGTCAGTGGATTGTGGCAATGTTCTTATGGGTAATGATGCATCATGTAAAGTCATTAGAATAGGCACAATTAAGATCAGAATGTTTGATGGTGTTGTGAGAACCTTAGGTGATGTAAGACATGTTCCAGAATTGAGGAAAAATTTAGTTTCGTTGGGAACTTTAGACTCCAATGGCTGTGGGTGTAAAACAGAACGTGGAGTGATGAAGGTGACGAAGGGTGCCATGGTGATAATGAAGGGTTCCAAAGTCCCTGGCAATATTTACAAGCTGACAGGGAGTACAGTTGTAGGTGGAGCTGCTGCCACCACAACGGTTGATACTAATGATACCATTCTTTGGCATATGCGGTTGGGGCATATGGGGGAACGTGGGATGTTGGAGCTACATAAGAGGAATCTGCTAAAAGGGGTGAAATCGTGCAAAGTGGGGGTTCGTAGAATTCTATGTTTCGGGGAAGGCGGTGTAAGGTGCAGTTTAGGAATGCTACTCACAGAACGAAGGGCATTCTTGACTATATTCATTCTGATGTTTGGGGGCCAGTGAGGGTAGCCTTGAAAGGGGGATCTCTGTATTTCGTGACCTTTATCGATGATTATTCGAGGAAAGTCTGGGTTTACTTCTTGCGACACAAGTCTGAAGTTTATGCAACGTTCAAAATGTAAAAACCTGAAGTGAAAAATCAGACTGGGAAGCGGATTAAGTGCCTCCGGACAGATAATGGGACAGAGTACAAGGATGGGGACTTTCTGAGGTTTTGTGAGGAGCATGGGATTCAGTGACACTGGACAGTTCGAAAGACAACGCAGCAGAATGGGGTGGTAGAAAGGATGAACAGAACCATAGCGGAAAGAGCACGGTGTATCAGACTTAATGTAGGGCTTCCAAAAACGTTCTGGGCAAAAGCAGTGAGCATGGCAGTGTTTGTGATAAACAGGTCACCTAGTATTGCTTTGAACGGAAAGGTAGCGGAAGAGGTGTGGATAGACAGAGAGGTTGACTACTCAGTCTTGAGGATCTTTGGGTGTCCAGCCTATGTTCATGTTCCCGGTAATGAGAGGTCAAAACTTGATGCGAAGTCCAAATAGTGTATCTTTATTGGGTATGAAAAAGGGGTTAAAGGGTACAAGCTTTGGGATCCGGAAGCAAGGAAGCTGGTAATCAGTAGAGATGTGGTATTTGATGAGGATTCAATGGTTAAGGCACATCAAGGGGTACAGAAATCCGAGTCAGGAGAAAGTAGCAAGCAGCTGGGTATACAGATTGAGCTGGGTGATTCTGACACAGGTGGCGACACATATATAGGTGGAGACACAGGTGATTCTCAACCAAAGGAACGGCTTTTGATCAACTTGTGAAGGAGCAAAGCAGGAGAGCATAGTCCGCGAGGGGATACCCAAACGTGTTATCAAGCCACCGGAGAGGTATGGGTTTGAGGATATGGTTGCTTATGCATTGTCCACTACCAGTGGGGATCCGTCTACTTTTTAGGAGGCCATTACTACTCCTGAAAAGGACAGATGGATGGAAGCCATGGTGGAGGAGATGGAGTCATTGCATAAGAACAAGACTTGGGAGCTGAAAGAATTGCCTCAAGGGAAGAAAACAGTGGGTTGCAAGAGGGTTTATAAGAAGAAGGAAGCTGCGTCTGAAAAAGAAAGGAAAAGTTCAAGGCTCGATGGGTAGCAAAGGGGTACTCGCAGAGGAATGGGATTGATTATGATGAGGTCTTTTCTCCAGTGGTGAGGCATACTTCCATCCGAATTCTCTTGGCATTGGTGGCTAGCTATGATATGGAGTTAGAGTAGCTGGATGTGAAAACGGCATTTCTCCATGGTGATTTGGAGGAGGTTATTTACATGGGCGGCTGAGAGGGTTTCATGCGGCCAGGGGACCGAAAGCACCTTGTGTGTAGGTTGAAGAAGTCGCTTTATGGGCTGAAACAGTCTCCAAGACAACGGTATAAGAGATTTGACTCCTACATGATTCGGATTGGGTTCACACGCTGTGAGTATGATTGTTGTGTCTATGTTAAGAGTCTCGATGATGGTTCATATATTTTCTTACTACTTTATGTGGACGATATGCTTATTGCTGCAAAGAGTATGGTTGAGGTGAACAAGTTGAAATCTTTGTTGGGAAAAGAGTTTGACATGAAGGACTTGGGTACTACTAGGAAAATACTTGGGATGGAGATTCGCAAGGATAGGTCAGCAGGGAAGCTGTGGCTATCTCAAAAGGATTATGTAATGAAAGTGTTGGAAAGGTTCAGCATGGATAGTGCTAAGTTTGTTAGCACACCTTTGGCGAGTCATTTCAGGTTGTCTACAGCACAGTGTCCGAAGTCTGATGAAGAGATTCAGGATATGTCAAAGGTGCCTTATGCCAACGCAGTTGGTTGCTTGATGTATGCAATGGTATGTACTAGACTCGATTTAGCACACGCGGTTAGCACAGTCAGCAAGTACATGGTCAATCCAGGCAGAGAGCATTGGAAGGCAGTCAAGTGGATGTTCAGATACTTGAGGGGTACTGTAGGCCGTGGGATTATGTTTGAAAAGCAGGATCAAGTTTCAGTTGTAGGGTTTGTGGATGCGGTTTATGCTGGGGGTATGGATGACAGGAGGTCTACTACAGGTTATGTGTTTACACTTGCGGCCTATTTGTTGGAGATCCATGGTTCAACCTCTAGTTGCTCTATCTACTACTGAGTCTGAATACATGGCGGTGACTGAGGCAGCTAAGGAAGCATTGTGGTTGAAGGGTTTGGTGAAAGAACTGGGCATAGATCAAGGTGGAGTGCGGTTATCGCGGTGGCGGTCGAGTGCTATTTATTTGGCGAAGCACCAGGTATATCATGCGAGGACCAAGCATATTGACGTTAGATTTCACAAGGTGAGAGAGTTGATTGCTTCGGGTGATTTGATATTGGAAAAGGTGCACACTTCTGAGAATGCAGCTGACATGTTAACAAAGATTGTGATTGTGGACAAGTTCGAGCATTGCTTGGACTTGGTTAATGTCTCCAGATGCTAGAAAGGAGGCGTTCCCAAAACTTGTTGGATCGATATGGTTATCTTCTGAATGGGCGAGGATATTCGCCAAGGTGGAGATTGTTGGAACTTATGGCTCATATGGTGTGTATGAGAGGCACGGAGAAGTTCCTAGTATCGATGTGCAAGTTGGGAGGCAATTTAATAGAGGCGGTATCGATACAGGGTTTTCCTTGTATCGATACCGAGGCACCTATTGGCGAATAGAATGTATGGGTATCGATACAGGGAAAGACTTGTATCGATACCGAGCGGCTTAAAACAGTCGTGAACGGTGTTACAAGGGTATTATAGGTATTCAGGCTATAATCCTAGTTAGGGTTGGAATAAGAGTAGAGTTCTGGTATTTAGGCTATAATCCTAGTCAGGGTTGGAATAGGAGTAGAGTTCTCTTATAAATACTCTCTATTGTAAAACCCTAAGGTGTGCTCATCAATAAACGACTATTCTGTGTGCTTCCGTGGACGTACCCAATTTTGGGGAACCACGTATATTGCTGTGTTGATTTCATTACTGTTTTTCGTATTGATCATTGTGTGCGTGTGGTGATAATCTCTCCAACATCAACCAATACCATCCGATACTAGGTCGTCGAGATCGTAAAAAAATAGATAAAAAGGTGTTAGGGTTTCCCCACAATAAAGAGACTATAGTATCTGAAAAGCTGAAGAGATGAGTGTTCCTTACGTTATTGTTGTCAGCTATGCTTATCACGTTTATATCTATTATTATGTATATACACATATTTATAGTTAGATTTTGCCAAACTTAGGGGCCTGCTAGGTGAAAGTTACACATTTTTTTCTACAATATAAAACATATACTGCTATGTTATATATTGTGATGATTCGGCAAAAAACAAATGAGAGAGGAATTTGGCTCAGCATCCATTGATTTTCACTAGGAAGCCACAGGTGAAACGTTTGATCTTCATAGACCTGTTTTCCTTCAACTTTTTTCTTTTTACTAGCAACCATCTTCCCATTTGCAAAAAGGGTTTTCGAATTTTCCATAATGGTAATGGTTTACGCACGTGCGTAGGGGACGTTATTTCAGTGACAAAACTTTCTGAGGATGACCATATTGTGCATTTTTTGTCAGAGATTCGGTCTATTTGCGGCCCTCCCCTGCCATACTCCATTGATAGGGGATTTTTACCTTGGTATTAATGTCGTTCATACATGTTTCATATCTCTCTTCCATCTTTGCTCATAATCATTTAATTTTGGTTAGGTGAGGGAGAAGATAAGGAAAGTAGAAGAGAGAAAACTGTTGACATTATTATAGTAAAAAGACCTACGAAGAGTAAATTAAAATGTAAAAACTTGACATTGGGTTTACTTTTGAATTAATGTTGTGGGTTTTTGAGAAAATATGATCTTCTTTGTTACTTCACCAATTCCTCTATACTAGACGTACATAAAAAATAAAAGTTTCTTTCAAATTCATAGGGGCTCATTTTACAAGCTTGCTTTAGGCTCTGAAAAAAATTAGGCGGTCTTGTGTTAAGGCACTCAAAAGTGTGCTCAAACTGATTCCATGAGTGCCTCCAACCCACCAAAGTTGCCTAGCGATTTAAGGTTGTAACTGACAAACTGTAAGTCCTCTGATCTTGTTTTCAACTCTTGCTTGCGACACCTTATTATGTTGGAAATGGCTACAATACACATGTACTAGAAGTGTGTAGGGAAGGTTAGCGCGAGACCCTATGTTGACTAGAGTCAATGTTAACCCGCCAATGAGATCATGACAGGTGTCACCTAGGGGGGGCGGCGTCCGCGCAAGTTTCCGCGCGTAGGATGGCTACCGGCGCGGGCATGAGCCTCCGCGTAGGGGGGTCACTGAGGCCGGACCCTCTAGCGCAAGACGCCCTAGCGGCGCGCACCGTGTGCCTGATTAGGGCAAAGCTTGAGCAGCTATGGGTCATCCGAATAGGAGAATAACCCATGGATCAAATGACTGGTGCGGCTCAGGACATGAGCAAGAACGCGAAAAGCCAGCACCACTTAGCCCAGGTAACAATACCTGCTGCGGTCTAAAGGTAGGACCCCGGGGGCCCCCTTAGGCTTGGCTGCGGTATAGGCGCGACCGAACAGGTCACGACTTTGCCCTTACGAGAATAAGGGAGATCTAGTGGCTTGGTAGCTAAGAACAAGAGGATCGCTGCGCAGGGGAATGGCTCGCCGCCGCACGCATCAGCCGCGCGGTGGTGACGTCACCCGTATGGTCAGGTTGTACGGAAAGGACACGTGTCATCATATTATAGGATGACAACCTGACACCTTTTGATTGGTCCAAGGTGCCTATAAATATGGGACATCCCCCTTCATACCCGGGAGGTTGGTGAAATCTTGGCAGAAGCATATGTCATTCTAGAGAGAGAAAAGGGCAATCACTGAGTGAGAGGAGAGCATTCTCTCTGATGGATTCCAGCCCCATCTCCTAGATCACCTAGGGTTTTCATGGATTAGACTGAGAGCAATCCACTGCCTTAGTTCTTTCCGTGCACACCTGCTCTATTCTTCACCCTTTCACTAGACCACCTCATTCTCTTCTTTCTGTGTCTTTACTATTGACTATCCATACCTCTCCAACTCATCACATAGACAAGAACCATCTCCTACAAAGTGTATATCATATGTACCTATTGTATGTTTCAGATTGTGTCACCTCATTGGTAATCATAATATTTTTTAGTTTTTCGTAACTTTTCAGCAATATGATTCATAATGTTTTGGTATGTCTCGTGACTTTAATAGAGGCGTGTATGATACACACTCAAATAAGGGGTGTGTATTGTATATTTTTCCTATCATGTTTGATATTAATATATGTTCGTGTATAATTGATACGTGTATACTGATTTAGACTCGCGGTTTGTCTTGTAGTGTTCCCTTTTATCAGAAAAATAGTTGAATGCTCCGTGCACACACAGAATCTTGTGCTCATGGTTTTCTATGTGGTGTTCGTACTCGTGGTCATATTTATGATGATTTGTCTATGTATTGTGGTGATAAGATTGTGAAAGAATATATGTATCTTCTTTCAACAAAAAAAAAAAAGACAACAACAATAACAATAACCCATTTAGTCCTCAATAATTGGGGGTATGGGCGGGGGATGGATAGGAGACAGACCTAACCTTTGGTAATAAATGCACAAAGTGACTACTCCCCAAAATACCACTAAAAGAAGGATTTGAGACAGACCTAACATTTGGCAATAAATGCACAAAGTGGTTGCTCACAAAATACCACTAAAACAATGGTCCCCCTATATTATCGAGTTTGCTGCGGAATCATGCCCTCAAATCAAAGCCAAAAGACATCAAAGAGGGCAGACCCAATAATCATTTTGATTTATGTGTACATTACCAAGTTTCTTTCATTCAATATCTAGAGCATTGGCGTTGCACAATAACCAAAAACAAAACAAAAACAAAACAAAAAAAAACAAAATATCTTTAATTTGACACCAATATTATATATATTTAGTGAAAAATTTTAAGAATAGAATTTGAATTTTGAAGGGAAAGTGAGAATTAATTGTAAGTTTTTTGAATATGGAGATAGAAATGGGAGGAGTGTTAATGAACGGGAATAATTTTCAAACTTTCTATTTTGGGGTTGGAGATGCTCTAACTATCTTATTCTTAAAGTTGAAAGTGTAGATGAGGAAATAAACATAGGATATAGCCACAAAAAAAAAAAACTTCCATTACAAGTAAATGAAAACATAGTAAACAAAAAAGGAGATAAGAGAAAGGAGTAAAAACAGAACAATTTTTTTTTTTTTGAAAAGAAAAAATAACACAGGCATACCATACAAATGAAATTACAAATAATTAAGAAAAAAAACTCAAAGTTCTCACATTATTAACATCAAAGCTCTGTCATTCGATTTATCAAATTAACGACAAGCTAGTGAGGAGAAATACTCAATTTGTCCTCAAGCAAGAAAAAACAAATAAGTGAAGAAAGGATGTTCTTTGATTCTCAGAATTTTTTTATTCTTCATTATCATCAAACAAACCTTCATACGGATGCATGTCACACTTCTCCATCTTTGTCATCTCCGTGAACAGCTCGTGGGTTTGAAAAGCACGAAGCCCATTCAAACCTCAACCTCTCTCAGAATCACAAAGTTCACCGTTTCAAAATATTTATAAAAAATAAAAATAAAAAAAAAAACCCCAAAAGAAGAACAAAACAAAAAACCATGTAATCACAACATCATCTATCACAACGAAGGTAATATAAAATCACCTGCCATCAAAGCTTCGTCTAAATTATTACTCTCGAACCTCCGTGGAGTCACATATTTCGCAGTTTAAGTCGTCACATCAAATTATCAAAACTACCACACACACACACAAAAAAAAAAAAAAAAAAAACATTTCATACCCTTTTCATACGAGCAGAGCCTCAAAATTAAAATTAAAATCGAAGATTGAACATTTAACATTGACGAGAGTCGAGGCAAGAGCAAGGATGAGAGAGATCTGAGTGTCAAAAGAGGAAATACTTCCTCGTATCAGGCTTCACCTTTTCCATACTAGTTTCCAAGTTCCTCGTGCAAAAAGGGGAAAGAAACGGGAAGTAATTGGATGCTATCATCTACGGCGGTGAGTCCCCCTTGGTCTTGGGCCAGCTGTGCCAAAAACAAATAAAGAAACGTGAAGGTGAAGCAATTGGGCTTACAAGAGAACGTCAGTGAGTCGGGAGTCGCCCTTTGGTCATCGGCCACATGTGCAAAAAACAAAAATAGAGATGTGAAGCAATTCGCTTACAAGAAAAACATTAACAATAAAAGGGAAAATTGTGACTACCAAACACGGTATTGAAGCGAAATCCAAACAATAAGATTTCCTTTTAATATAGAAGGATAAATTCAGTTTTGATTTTGTTTAATACACCCTTTTAGATTGATTATATATTTTGTTTCCAAAATTTCTCTTTCTTTTATCAGGTTTTTGCAGATACATGATGAGGATGGAAAAAGTGAGGTGGCTGGGGTTGCTTGTTCAGCTTTTATTCATGCTTGCTGAATGCAGTCTCCATAATGGGTGAGAACCGTAGGAAGTAAAACATAATTCATACATATGATTTTATTGTACTATAATGTGTCATTACTTTTGTTACATTAAACACAGTATTCATTAAGTATATATATTGCACAAGTGAAACTGCTCCTTCGGTTATTCACTTGGATGTGGCTTATTCATTTAAGCTCACAAAAATATTAAAATCATGTTTCATTTTATATTAGTTTGTAAAGTAAGAGGGGGAAAAAAATATTGAGGCAGATGATCCAACGGTTATCGAGACGATGTGGGTTCAAAGAGGGTATTGATACTGTTTATGGGTTGGGGTAGGATAAATTTTGTCCCAACTTTATTTAGTCCATTGTGGTGAATGGTAAGGTTGACCTTACGAAAATATCATCTAATGCGATATATAGTAAATGAATATAATTAATTACGCATGTAGTGTGAGTAAATGATGAAACATGGGAGATTTTGGGGTGGTCTTAGCACACATCTACATGGTACCTGGCCCGACACCCATAAACACCACATATTTATGTAGGGCACACTGCTAAACATATAAACTCCTCAAAAATGGGTGGTGTTGAGGCACCAAGTGGCACTATCCCAAAATCAATGAATAACAGTTTGACATGAGCGAACGTGTAAAGACGACGGCGAGGCCGGGCTCCTGCCATAACAATATTTTTATAGTACTCCCTCCGTCACATATTGTTGGAACTCTTTCTTTTTTTTTTTAAAGTCTCAAAAAATTGTCTATAATTTTTAATTTATTAAATTTTTTTATATTCAATATACATTTTGTTTGTCATATCTCAATTAGTTTTATTAAAAAACAAAGTTGTTGGAATACAAAAATATCATAAATTATGAGATATAAATAATTCTTTGAGATGTTCAAAAAATTAAAGAGGCCCATCAATATGGGACAGAGAGAGTATTTTTTTTACATTCATAATCAAGTTTTTACGGTGTTCAAAATGAGCAGACTTCCTCTTTCTAGGTTCTCCTTTTTTAATTTATACTTGTTCATTTTTTGACTCTACCACTGTTGTAATCTGAGGCTTTTATGTCATGGACATGAAGCCTTTCCTTAGACTAAGTTTTTACTACGGTATTTTCAATATTTTTTGATATTCTTAGCCTATAAGTTGCCAAATTAACTACAGAAAGCCTGAAATTTCAGCCTTACTAGAAACCAACCTAAGGGGTGTTGGCCGAATTCTGACACGGGCCCGGTCCGCCACTTTCCGGGTCCAAGATATAGACCCCTCTAAGACTCGAAACAAAGATATCCAAATCCACCCAATGTTTCGGTGGGAAGCTGGTCTTGCAACTTTTGATTCCGGCCTGAAATCACTTCATGCAGCACAAGTTGGATTTGAAATTCTGGGGGATAACTGCCATTGAATTAGAATGACGAACTACTGCAAAATTTGGTCAATATCAAAACACCTGTAAAACCGAATTGACTGGAAAAGGGGCGAAAAAAATTGATTTGGTTTGGTTTTATTATGGGCCGGTACAAAAAACAAATATTTATTACCATTAGCTCCAATCATTCTTTTTAATTACTATAACTCTATTAAGGTCAATCACTCTTTTTTGGAAAGTGCTACATGTACAAAAGTTCATGTACAGAAAATGCACAAATCATGCTCGGGGACCCACTTTTGGGTCTCACACGAGTCATCTGAACCATTCATTATTCTTAAAACATTTTTCCGAGATACCCCGTAAAATTTCAGATCAATCGGACGGTTATAAGTGATCGAACCAAAGTCTTACCGTTTCAATTAAAAAAATGATTAAAACGGTGAGACTTTGGTTTGAGCACTTCTAACTGTCCGATTGAGCTGAAATTTTGAGGCTTCCCTCGGAAAAATGTTTTAAGAATAATGAACGGGTCAAATCACTTGTATGAGACTCAAAAGTGAGTCTCCGAGCATGATTGTTGCACTTTCTGTACATAAACCTCTATACCCTGAGGTTATCGTTTTTTTTTTTTTTTTGATCTAGGCACTTAGGATACACTTTCCTAATATAAGACTTTAGTGGTTTAAGCACTTTCATAGGGTACCTTAGGATTTTAGGCACTTTTATGAGGTACTCTAGGATTTAGGTTTATACATTTTCATTGGGTACGCTAGAGTTTATGTTTAAGCTGCATTTTTCTATTATAGAGTTTTTAGTAGTTTATGCACTTTCATAGGGTCCCATATGATTTTAGACACTTTCATAAAATATCTTAGGATTTAGGTTTAGACACTTTCATAAGGTACCCTGAAGTTTACGTGAGATATGTAGAGAGAGAGGTCAAAGAAATCCTCTGAACGGACTAACGCGCACGGGGGACTGAAAAGGACTGACGTCTAAAGGGTACTGACGCACATGGGGAATAATAACGTGTGATGGGTGCTTTTTGGTTTTTGCTTTTCGGTTTGATTTTGATTTTGTCACAATTTGAACCACCAAATCGCTAATTCTGATTTGTGAGAAATATTAAAAAATGGGACAAAATCAAAATAGATGAAAAAGAGAAAAAATTGGTTCACCCTCGTTAAAGGAGGGTAAATAAAAATCTCATCCTGATTGATTGAAATGGTATGAAGTTCATAGAATTAATATACTTTTTGATAAATATAACATCACTTTATAGTGGAATCCATACTATCTTTTGTAGACCCAATACTATTTCAACTAATCAGGGTGATGATTTTAATTCATCCTGAGGATGAAGGAATTTTTTTCCGACGAAAAACGAGTCATTGTATAGGGAGATTGTTAGGCCAAATTTTTTTTGTATTCTGACTATTTATCTAATGTGTTCGACTTTTTTTTTCGGTAAACAATGTGTTCGACTATGGATCAAAAAAAAAAAAAAAAATGTGTTCGACTTACTGACTCAGTTCCAAAGTTTTCAAAAACCTCACTTAGACAAAAATTTTATTTTTGGTACAAATATTCGCCATTTTGAATTCTCGTAACATTAACGTCAATTTTTTTAGACTAACTACTCTTCATGTGAGAAGCCTTTAAATGAAAATTACGAGAAAATGCAAAATAATAATAATAATAATAATAATAATAATAATAATAATAATAATAATAAGGGTCATGCTAACGGGTGCACCCGTTAAGGGTACAAAAATACATTTTTATGGGTCCCACTTGTACAAAAAAATACACTTTAGAAATGCATTTACACGGTAAAGTACACTTAAAGATGTACTTTAAAGTACATGTGTATTTTTAAATTATACTTTTAACATGTGCACTATGACACTTGTTAACATTTTCCTAATAATAAAATCACTAAAACAAAAAATGTTTTGATACAAATGTCTTGTCCTTTTCTTTTCTTTTCTTTTTTTGCCTGCAACTTTTTCCGTTTTCAACTTACACTTTAATATTTTTCTGGTTGTTCTGTCGAAATGAATAATCTTCTCAAATATTTTGATGAAAAATAAAACAAAATCACCAAAATCATCCAAACCAATCTTAATTGGGTCTTGATATCTATATAATGATAAATTATTTCCAATATGTATGCACAATTAACAGATATTAATATACTTTAATATTAATACATTTTCCTCAGATATATCCATGTATTTTCTATTTATTAACTTTCATGCTTTGGGCCAAGTTTAGCATTTTTTTATTTAAAAAAAAAATAGGCGAAATTCGAAGATAGACATGCCATCAATTTTGGTTTTCCTCTTCTTTCCATTAATGAACTGAAAGATGTTCTAGGGTTTGGGTGGATCCATCTTCAAAAAGTTTTCCTGGGTTCCAGAATTGGAGTTAGGGATTCAATATTTTGATTTTGGAGTAAGAAATGACGTTGTAGCCTTTCCAGTCTCATTATTTGAGCGAAAACAATTGCTAATCCATTATTTCTAATCCGAAATGCCAGTTGAACCCTAATCAACTCGATCAATTCCATTATTTCTAATCCGGGGTGAATTGATCGAGTTGATTAGGGTTCAACTGGCTTTTTGGATTGGAGTTTACAGTGGATGTGTTAGTTTTAATGGTGAAATTGAGAAGGCTACGACATGGAATCAGCTGATAGAAGGGCATGAATGACTCTTGGTGTCAGGGAAAGCAGATAAGGAGTCTCCTTTCACTGATACGTAATTATCTGTTATGTTTTTACGTTACTGAATATCTGAAGCCATGTTTAATTTGTTGGTTATGTCGTAGGCGAATTGAAATGCCTGACATAGAAATCTTGTTTAAATGGGCAACTAGTCGAAATCTTGAAAACCATTGAGGCTAAAAAACGAGCCAAGCGAGCCAAGGAGTTAACTAGTTGTTCATGCTTGATTTGAAAACTTAGTGAGCTTTAAATTTACGTTCAAGCTAAGCTTGGTTATGACATGAACTGATCTTGAAGGACTCCTAATCGAGCTGAACACGAGCGACCTGAGTAGTTTCAGTTTTTTTATGGGTGAGAAAGCTGAATGTGCTTAGTAGAAGCTTGTTCGAGCTTAGTTCGAAAGATTTAAGAGCTTGACAAAGTGCCCATGCTTTTTTATTAATGGAACAAACTGATCTTGGACAAACCAAGGAGAAAGGACAAGTAGCTTGGTTCAGCTAAGCACCAAGTTCGGGTTATCATTACGGGCAAGCTGATAACAAGAGTGCATACTGGCAAGTGCGCGCCCAAATTAATGGTTTGTGCTTTACACAAAAGTTCTTAGAATGAGCTGCTATTGGTCCACCCAATAGATCATGATTTGATAACATATGTGAGAGCCTTACAGCAAAATGGAAGCACTAGGATACTAAATAGTAAGGATCATTCTCAAGAGAAGGTGAGAGGAAGACCATTAGACCATTTAGGTCTCCCTCAAGAGAAAGTAATAATCGAAAAAGCAAAGAAGCCTTGGAATATGCTATGAGTAGTATCAGTAATTCCAAGGAAGCTTGAAAACCCAATTTATTAATAGCAAGGGGATTATTAATACCGTGTCCATTCCCTTTCTTTTGGGATAACTTGTCCAAAAGTAATCAACCCAACAACTGTCCCATTCCAATGCCAGAAATGCTGTCTCATGGGATTGATAAGCAAATCTCATATCTAATCTGCTCAATAAAACAAGTGTTAGGGTGGTTGGCATCTTGCTAGCTACAAGCTATTGTCTTTGTTGAGAATTCAGTGTTTTGGACTTTGGATGGTGCCTTAACCATTCTAGATGGGTGCCTTTTCATTTCGTCTCTCCTTGTTTGATTGTAGTGTTCTTTTCATTAATCTTTTAATGTTCTGCTTTTCTTGATAAAAAAGAAAAACACCATCATGTACAAAGTAAGTGTTTAAGAACTGTGTAATTCTCCAGATAATGTACTAAATCAAATTGGTTACTTCTTCATTCATGCTGTCTGTGAGCTTGTATTCAAAACCTAACTTTTTTTATCTTGCTTCCAACTGCAGAGGAATTTCAGATACCAGCCAAGAATTGTCCCGTGCTGCTCGGGTCATTTTGCAAGTACATGGTCGCCAAGTAAGACTGCAATTTTATTTTATTTTTTTGAACTTTTATGCTTTCCATCTTTGTTCTGTTATGTTTAAACAAGGTATTATGCTCTCAAAAGTCAAAAGTAATAATGAGAAAATGATAAGATAGAAGGGAGGACATGGAGGTTACCTTTACTTGAATGTTAGCTGTGTTGGAAAGGGATATATATGGTACTTGTATTAGTTGAAATTGAAACTACTCTGGTGGGAAAATTTTGTTTGAGTTGGCCATGACCTTACAGAATCCTTTGCAAATTGTTTAACTTTCTGTTACATAGAATAGAACTACTGTCATTTCACTATTTATTCCTGACAATGTTATTAGGCTTATATGGTGACATATGAATGAAGCATATTTCAAAATTGCTGTCAATTTTGGTGGTATTCTAATGGTAGCACATTAGCCCCAATCATCGTGAGGGTTAGGTGGTCAGTTTTTGCCCTTTAATTTATTTCTTATGCCATGTTTTGTCTTTTCCTTTGAATATGTATGGATGGAATATGTATTGATGGAATATGTACTTCAGGTGGTGATGTCTAATGGTCTCGTTACGGTAACTATCTCAAATCCGGCGGGCATGGTCACAGGAATACAATACAATGGAATAAGTAACTTACTTGAAACTGCCAACAATGAAGATAATAGAGGGTACTTACATATATGTACTTCATCTAGTTTATGATTTTTGGTTCCCTTATGCATTGTGATGGTACCACTGATATGTGTGGTCTAACCCGATGGCCACACTCATACATCAAAGAGAAAAACACACGGAGAATTATGTTCTTCAGTTATACGATCCTCTACCTCGATTGAAAGGTTAATAACCTACCCTATTCTCTTCACAGTCCAACCCTTTGTCTCACTTACCATAGATTTCAGAAAATTTCCCCTCAGAAATTGGGACCTTGTAACCTGAACCAAGCACATTAACAAACCCGATAGTCGTATGGGTCCATAGATTGCAGCATTCGTGGTGACATATGAATCCCATAATACAAGACACCATAAAATTCATAGTGGGAGGTGAAAATTTGTTGCTTTGCTATCAACACTCTCTTCATTGAATTCCATGTTAAAATTAATTTGTAATCTTTAGATATGTAAAATAATCTAGAGTTGTATAGAAGTTTACAATAAAATATCTAGTGTAAAATCTGTAGAAGGGTGTGGAATGTAATGATGACAATGTGGAAGTCTTTCAAAATTCTGGAGATTTCCCGATGTACAAAGTCGGTGGAGTAGGTCGGTTAGGGCCTGTATAAATACAACTACTTGTACTTCATTGGTGGAAAAAAAAAGTCAAGTCTTGTACTTCTTCCCAAATGCAATAAACAAAGAAATTCAAAAGTCCTCTACTGTCCCCAACGACACAATCAGCAAAACTCCACCACAACCTCTTTTTATTACACCTTTAGCCCTTCAATTAACAACTACTCAAGTTTCTTCCTAAATTTGTTTATATTTTAAACTTGCACCCCAACAATTTTGGTATCAGAGCAGGAACCCCAAATATAATCTTGTCCTCCTTATTTTCTATCACCCAACATGGAAGCCAACACCTCCACTTTCAACTATGCACAAACTCTCATCCCTATATTCGAGGGAGAGAATTATGATTATTGGAGCATTCAAATGAAGACTCTATTCATCTCACAAGACTTGTGGGATCTCGTTGAAAGCGGATACGAGGCGCCAACAAATGACGAAGAAGAAGCAACCTGGACGGAAGCAAGGAAGAAGAAATTCAAGGAGAACAAGAAGAGAGATGCTTTGGCTCTACTCAACATTCAACGTGGGGTAAGCAAATCGATCTTTCCAAGAATTTTGGGTGCAAAAACTTCAAAAGAAGCATGGGAGACATTAAAAGTTGAATATCAAGGTTATGATAAGGTTATCTCCATTAAACTTCAAACACTTTGGAGAGATTTTGATAATCTAGCAATGAAGGAAAATGAATCGGTTCAAACATTCTTTTCCCGAGTTGCTGGAATTGTCAATCAAATTCGAAGTTATGGAGATACCCTTACAGACAAAAGAATCGTCGAAAAAGTTTTAAGAAGTTTGCCTCCAAAGTTTGAGCATATTGTTGCCGCTATCGAAGAATCCAAGGATTTATCTAAACTTACTCGACATGAACTAATGAGTTCTCTCGAGGCGCATGAACAAAGAATGAGCAGGTTCACAAATCAATCCTTGGAGCAAGCATTTCAAAGTAAAATCTACTTTGGAGGAAAGAACCAAGCAAATCAAGAAAGGGGCTCAACTCGAGAAGGAGGCATGAAAGGACGTGGAGGTCAAAATGCCCGGAACAAAGGAAAAGGATACGACAATCAAAGAAATTCCAATGGCGGTAACTCTAACTCTTCTTGCATTATTTGCAAAAAAACAAATCATGCATCTAAAGATTGTAGATTTAAATGCAAGAGATGCAAAATTTCCAATCATTCCGATCGTGATTGTTGGTTCAATCATGAAAAGAGCAAAGCTAATTTTTTGGAAGAAAATGAAGCAAAACATTTATTCTCTTGCATGAATGCTCAAGAAGAATCAGATAACATCTGGTACTTGGATAGTGGATGCAGTAATCATATGACGGGCGATCGTAAAAAGTTTGTGCAGCTTGACGATAAAGTCTCGTCTCAAGTAAAGCTGGGAGATGGAAAGCTGCAAAATGTTGAAGGAAAAGGAGTTATCGCCGTCTACACAAAAGGAGGTAACAAAAGATTAATTTCTGATGTCCTTTATGTTCCCGGGCTCACTCAAAATTTACTAAGTGTGGGGCAATTATTGCAAAAGGATTATGCACTTAAATTTGATAATGGTGAGTGCATAATTATTGACAAAAAGAAAAATTTTATAGTGGCCAAAGTCAAAATGACTCCAAATAAAATATTCCCATTAATGATGCCACTTAATGAAAATTTTGCCCTTAAAGGAGAAAAAATTGATGACTCCTATTTGTGGCACCTAAGATATGGCCACTTAAATTACAAGGGCATGAGATTGCTAAAAGAGAAAAATATGGTGAAAGGACTACCAAATATTGATAAAATTGATAAAGTTTGTGAAGGGTGCATATATGGAAAAATGCATAGACTCCCATTTCCAAAGTTCGCTTGGAGAGCAAAAGCACCTTTGGAATTAGTGCATTCTGATATTTTTGGCCCTACCAGAACACCATCTCTTGGAGGAAAAAGATATTTTCTCTTATTTGTTGATGATTATAAAAGGATGATGTGGTTTTTTACATCCTGAGAAGAAATCGAAGCATTTTCTGTATTTCTCAAGTTCCAAGCCATGGTGGAGAGATAAAGTGGAAGACTAATAAAGACACTTCGGACGGATCGTGGTGGTGAATACATTTACACTCCATTCTTGGAGTATTGCAAAGAAAAAGGAATCAAGAGGCAACTTACAGTCCGGAAAACACCTCAGCAAAATGAAGTAGCTGAGCGGAAGAACCGCACCATTGTAGAGATGGCACGAAGCATGCTCAAAGGCAAAGGCTTGCCAAACACTTTTTGGGCTGAAGCTGTCAACACTGCTGTGTTCATCCTCAACCGGTCTCCCACAAAGGCAGTTCAAAACAAAACACCATATGAGGCATGGTATAAGGAGAAGCCACAGGTACATTTTCTCAAGATTTTCGGATGCATTGCATATGCATTAGTTCCCTCAGAACAAAGGGAAAAATTTGATGAAAAAGGAGAGAAATATATTTTCATCGGATATAGTGACGAGTCCAAGGGATATCGTCTCTATAATCCAAGCACAAATAAATTTGTGATTTCTCGAGATGTGATATTTGATGAAGCTGCTGCATGGAAATGGGAGGACAATTCCTTCCAAAAGCAAAAGTTTTTTGAGCCTTTTAATGCAGGAGAAGGGCAAGAAACTTCAACTCTAGACCCAGGTCCAAGCCAAAGTCCGCAAACCAATCCAGAGAGCTCATCAGAGAATCTCAATCCAATGAGAAAGGTACGCTCCTTACGAGACATATATGACTCGTGTGATTTTGCTTTCTTCACTTGCGAACCACAGAACTTTGAAGAGGCTGCAAGTGAAGAAATATGGAAAAAGGCAATGGACGAAGAAATTGCAACCATCGAGAAAAATCACACATGGGATCTCGTGGAGTCTGCGAGAAAGA
Organism: Vaccinium macrocarpon; assembly: GCA_022606695.1. Lineage (NCBI taxonomy): Eukaryota > Viridiplantae > Streptophyta > Magnoliopsida > Ericales > Ericaceae > Vaccinium > Vaccinium macrocarpon. The sequence goes on along the minus strand of CM040180.1, from coordinate 38,245,951 downwards.
TAAAGAGGTAATTGGGCTCAAATGGGTCTATAAGGCGAAATACAAAGAAGATGGATCAATTCGTGAAACACAAAGCACGATTAGTGGCAAAAGGCTACGCATGACAGCACCGGGTAGATTTCAATGAAACATTTGCCCCTGTCGCTCGCATGGAAACGATCAGAACAGTTCTAGCCTTGGCGGCGCAGTACGAGCTTCCGGTGTACCAGCTTGATGTCAAATCTGCCTTTCTTAATGGAGAGCTTGAAGAAGAAGTTTACGTGGAGCAACCGCAAGGCTACACTATCAAAGAAAAAGAAGACAAGGTGTACCGACTTCGAAAAGCACTTTATGGCTTAAAGCAAGCACCTCGAGCGTGGAACAGCAACATTGACAAGTACTTTTGTCAAAATGGTTTTGAAAGAAGCCGAAGCGAACCATCACTCTATGTCAAAAAAGGAGGTACGCAAGACTTCCTCATTGTCTGCTTATATGTTGATGATTTAATCTACACAAGCACCAATTCATCGATGCTTGAAGAATTTAAAAAGGCCATGATGAAAGAGTATGAGATGACTGATCTTGGCCTTATGAGATATTTTCTTGGCATCCAAGTAAGGCAATCCAAAGGAGAAATTTTTATCTCGCAAGAAAAATATCTTGAAGATTTATTGAAGAAATTTCGCATGAGCAACTGCAAACTAGTTTCTACTCCACTTTCTCTAAATGACAAGCTGCAGATGAATGATGGAGCGGAGAAAGTCAATGCTACGGCCTACCGAAAATTGGTTGGTTCACTCAATTATCTCACACATACTAGGCCCGACATTGTATATTCTGTGAATCTTATTTCCAGATTTATGCACGAGCCGAGCAAGCTACACTATACTGCAGCAAAACGGATTCTGCGTTATCTTCAAGGGACGAAGAAACTCGGCATCAGATACACAAAAGAGAATGACAGCAAGCTTATCGGCTATACCGATAGTGATTGGGCTGGATCAATTGATGATCGAAAGAGCACGTCTGGCTACGTATTTTGCTTGGGATCCAACATTATCGCTTGGAGTTCTAAAAAACAAAGGACAATTGCTCTCTCATCGGCAGAAGCTGAATATATAGCAGCTACAGATGCAACATGTGAGGCTGTATGGCTCAGACGAATTCTTTCGGACATGGAGCACAAAGAGGAAAATCCTACAATCATCTACTGCGATAATATGTCAGCCATAGCAATGAGCAAAAATCCAGTCTTTCACGGCAGGACAAAACACATTGAGCTCCGGCATCACTTTATCAGAGACATGGTGCAGAATGGAGAAATTCAGCTCGAGTTCGTCAATACCAAGGAGCAGCTAGCTGACATAATGACCAAAGCAGTCGCAGCAGAAAAATTCTCTCAATTTCACGAAGTCATGAAGATTACAAATTAAGGAGGAGTGTTAAAATTAATTTGTAATCTTTAGATATGTAGAATAATCTAGAGTTGTATAGAAGTTTACAATAAAATATCTAGTGTAAAATCTGTAGAAGGGTGTGGAATGTAATGATGACAATGTGGAAGTCTTTCAAAATTCTGGAGATTTCCCGATGTACAAAGTCGGTGGAGTAGGTCGGTTAGGGCCTGTATAAATACAACTACTTGTACTTCATTGGTGGAAAAAAAAAAGTCAAGTCTTGTACTTCTTCCCAAATGCAATAAACAAAGAAATTCAAAAGTCCTCTACTGTCCCCAACGACACAATCAGCAAAACTCCACCACAACCTCTTTTTATTACACCTTTAGCCCTTCAATTAACAACTACTCAAGTTTCTTCCTAAATTTGTTTATATTTTAAACTTGCACCCCAACATTCCAGAGGTCCATTAGCTCTTATATTTTAGATTACTTAGGCAGTTTCTAAATCATTTATTTGTTTGGTTTGTTAGTTCTCTTACCCAATGGTTGACGACAGAGTTGTTATAATGTAAGAGAACTTGAACTATTATTGTAAGCATTGTCGTCAAAAAGGAAATTGCATTCCGTAAGTTGAGGAAATGTGACTGAATCTTTATGATTCATGATTCGCTTCGATTCTAGATATGGCGATATGTCATTTTGATTCATAATTTGACCACTATGATTGAAGGTATTGGGATTTCTATTGGGGAAGGCCTGGAACAAACACCACCTATGACAAGTAAGTTTCTTTACCTTAACTGGACATAAAGGGGTTTTCAATACATGAGAGATTCACCATTTAACTGCAGTTGTTTTGATTCAACAGGCAGTCAAGCCTTGCATTCAAGTTATTAGGAAGAAAGATGAAGGTCATAGTGCAAAATGACAATCAAGTGGAGATTTCATTTGTTACATCGTGGAATGGCGCAGGATTTCCATTAAATGTGGGCAGAAGGTGCACTGTAAATCTTAAACTTTCGAGGGTCGCTATAAACCACTGAAGTATATCACCTCTTGACCTAATTTTGTCACCTTATATATGACTGCCTTTATTCTCCTTTGGCCCTCATTACTTTTCCTTCATAAAATATAATGGAGGAAGAGACTAAGGTAAATATCAGCAATCGAAATCCATTGTTTATGTGATAGGTGTACCACATTTACACTTGACCTGCCATATTAGGTAAAAATGGTGGTGAAATCTACAACAAACATGTGTACCATTTTCATAAACTCTATTTTGGCGTTATAGAAGAACACACAGGAAAGTATTAGAGGTCATGTGATGTGTGACCTATTGACCTTATTTAAATTCGTAAATGACTACAGCCACTCTCTTATGCAATTTCCTCCATACAAGATATTCCGCCCGTCAATTATAAGGTGGTGATGAAATTCAAGTGAAAGTGAGGAAACGTTTTTATAAAGAATAATCTTCATGCAAGTCATGGAATCCAGTGAAGCAACTCCTTGATAAACAGAACCAAAATACTTCCCATTGTATAAATCTCACCCATGGGCTGAATGGTTGTACCTATGGATCAACTTTAGCTACTCCGGATAATGTTACCATTGATTTCAGCCCCTTTCAACAGTAAAATAAACTTTCAAAACGGCAACCAAATGCCTAAATAAGTTTCAAAGTGTGTTTTTCCTTGATAATCTTTTTCACAAAAACAATTTCCAGTTTGAAATGTTTTACTTCGAAGCAAAGAAAGCCCATAGAGTTCTTATTAACAAAGATCTTAATCCATATAAGGTTTGTCTTATCATTGCTACTACCTCTGCAGATATATTATGCTGCAGGGCAGCTCTGGCTTCTATTCATATGCAATATGTGAGCACTCGGAACAAATGCCTGAAGTGAATATTTACCAAGCAAGGATTGTATTCAAGCTTCAAGAAAACAAGTAATCAAAAGAGAATCAGCTACATTGAAATCTTTCATTTGTCACTGCGACCTTGAGTTTGTTTGGCTAACTATTACAACTGCATATATAGATAAATATATGTTTTGCCTAGTGTATCTAATCCATTGCAATCAGGTTTCATTACATGGCAATATCTGACAAAAGGCAAAGGGTCATGCCAACTCCCACAGATCGAAGAAATGCTCAACCGCTAGACTACCCGGAGGCCGTTCAGTTTACAAGACCAGGAAATCCATCCTTAAAAGGAGAGGTTGGTGCCTTTTCTTTTTATTGACAATTGGTACTGTGGTAAGAATTTTATTTACAAACACAATTCGGTCAAAACACCGTGAGAATGGTATTTTACAAGTTATGAGCAAGGTTATCAATACCGTGTCGTACTGGTCGGTACATACTGTTTTACAAAAAAAAGGGTACCAAGTACCCCCAATACCGTACCGTGTACAATACCGGTTCATACCAGCCATACCAGTGGTATTGAAAAAACCAGGCGGTATTTTGAAAACATGGCAATTTCGTAGTTTTGTTCAAAATTAACCCCTCTTTTCAACAAAACCCAGCAAAACCCTATGACCTCTCTCTCTCTCTCTCTCTCTCTCATTTTGCTGCTCTATTTTTGCTCCCAATTGTGGGTTCGACTTGCGATGTTTGGTAGAAAAACTGAATTTGGGGCTAGTTCTTATTATGAACTTTTTGGACTGCCTCTCTTTTCAAAGTTCACCTTTTAGTTGTCCAAATTTTTCTGGAAAAACAGACAAATAAGAAGAAAATAATGAACTTCTGGAATATGCTTAGAAACATAGATACTCAGTCTCTATATGTTTCAGTATTTTAATTAATGGGTACAATTAATGGGAAACTACGCTCTTTTTTAATTAATGTGTACTAATTGGCAGATTTGGTAAAATGCCTTGTTGCAATGTGAAACAAGTTCTATATTCTAATGATATAAAAATGGAAAAAAATACATACATATATATATATATATAGGTTCCACTTCCTATCCGAACTCCGGACCTCCGAACTTCCATGATACGAGCATTTTTTTGACGATCTGAACCGTTCAATATGTTCAAAAGGTGTTTTCAAGGATCCACACGAGAAATCTTCAAAAACAAATACCGGGAAAAGCTTGATCCAAGAAGTTTTTCGCAGCTCGTGTGGACCGTTGAAAACACCTTCTGAACACATTGGACGGTTCGGATCTCCCAAAAACAATTTTTAACGTGAAAAAATTACATTTTTTCTTATTTACAGGAGGTCCTTACTAGAAAATTTGTCTATATATATAGGATCAACTTCTAAAATGTATTTTTAAGGTCCACCATAAGGATTCGTCCAAAAAAATCACCTGCAAGGGCTTCATTTAACAAAAACTGATCGGATGAAGCCCTTACAGGTATTTTGTTTGGACGAAAAACACATTCTAAACACATCTAACGGTTCGGATCGTCGAAATTTGATCGGGAAGCATAAGGTCCTCACTTAATTTAAAATGAGGGATCCCTCATTAGAAGTTGACTATATATATATGTGAGGACCTCATGCAGTAAATCCAATACGGTACTCGGTATCGACCGGTACCAGTATGGATGTTTTGGTTTGAAACTAAAAGGACAGAAGATGTCACGGCATTACGTGTTGTAAAGTTGTAAATGAATTATGAATGTATAGAATTGCCAATGATAATGCTTCAAATTATTTGAGGTGCGCTTGTGATTAATTACTTGAAATGCATGTAGGTAGATGACAAGTATCAATATTCCTGCGATAACAAAGACAATCAAGTGCATGGGTGGATATCCAACGACCCAATGGTAGGGTTTTGGATGATTACACCAAGTAATGAGTTTCGGACTGGTGGACCTCTCAAGCAGGACCTCACTTCCCATGTGGGCCCCACAGTCCTCTCAGTGAGTATTTTGTTTCTTCACAAACCAAAATTTTTTAACACAAAGTTGTACAAGGGAAAAATATTCCTCTAGCCCATACAACAGGACCTCCTGCTAATTGGGGACGTGAACCTGTTAAAACTATCAACCATGTTCTTAGAATACCTTGACAGTGAGATCTTTGTTATGGAACATCTATGTTTCACCGGTCAAGTGATGGCACATGAACTTAAAATACGAACTTAAATGCGAGAGGGTAGCAGGATGTTCCTGTATGAATTGTAAGAAATCTTTTTCCTTGTACAAGATGTTCTTGGTTCTTTTTACTCCTATTTCATTGAAAAGAATCCAATCCACTCCATTTGGATTTCTATACAGCTAGAACTTGCATGTGTAGCTTCTTTGTATGATGACTTTTGATTAAGATTTATGTGTCCAGATGTTTGTGAGTACCCATTATGCAGGTGAAAGCATGGGAATGAAATTTAGAAATGGAGAGCAATGGAAAAAGGTTTTTGGCCCTGTCTTTGTATACCTTAACTCGGCTTCCAACAACCAGAAATCTTCACTTTGGCATGATGCTAAATCACAGGTACTTTTTTTTTTCCTTAGCATAGTTAGAACTTATTTGGCAAACTTGTTTATAATTGTAATTGCTGATGTTCATTAGATGGCTAAAGAAACTGCAAGCTGGCCGTACAATTTCCCCCAATCACCAGATTTCTTGCACGCCAATCAACGGGGCTCAGTTAGTGGCCGATTACTTGTTCGTGACAGGTACAGTTAGAACTTAAAAATACTTCAATTCTCATTTTAGGGTGCGAGTCTTGTTCAATATGAATGCAACGCTATTGGCACAAACACAACATTCAGACTACTTGTTATTTTTTAAGTTTGAATTTGATTATTTCCCCTTTTTTTTTGCATTGTAGTGGCCGAAATCTCATGTCAGCTGCCTCTGCTTCTGTCGGTTTGGCACCCCCAGGAAATGCAGGATCATGGCAGTATGAAAACAAGGTTATACCGTTATACATCTTTCTGTTATTTGTATGTTTAATTTTCCTTGGTTCAGCAATCATTATCATATAGGTTCTAATCAGATAGAAAATATTGATAATGTTTGGTTACAGGGTTATCAATTCTGGACTCAAGCTGATGCTAAGGGGAATTTCGTGATCAAAGGCATTCGACCTGGGTCATATAACTTATTTGCTTGGGTCCCCAAAATTATCGGAGATTACCAATATGGTCCTTCTATTATCGTCACATCAGGTTTTGATTTTTAAATCCTTTATGACAGACAGACATTGAATTTTAGGAATCCTAGAACATTTTGATGACTCAATTTGCAAAGTAGGCAGCTTTATTTGAAGCCTTTTTCTTTTACCACTGGATGTTCAAATGCAGGGTCTAATATCAGACTAGGTAATCTGGTGTATGAGCCTCCAAGAACTGGTCCTACTGTATGGGAGATAGGCATTGCTGACCGTGTTGCTGCTGAATTCTTTGTGCCAGATCCTAACCCAGCCTTGGAGAACCATTTGTACGATAGATTTGACAAGTTAGTGCTCCTGAACCTATCTTCCAAGTTTTAAATACCTATGTTCGTCGTGTCACATATCTGTATATAGATGCTTATGTTCAATGGATTCTTTATTTTTTGCATGACACCCGTGTCGAACGAATATGGCATGGGTACGTATGTAAGTTATGTATTCATCCAGCTGGCGTGAGGGATTTTTTATTATCCAAATTCTCCTCGCAGAGATGTGAGGACTTCATCTTTCCCTTTAATATGGCATTTACAGCTCCCTAAGTATATTCACATTTCAGACCACATTAACTTGAAAATAAACTTTTGTAATGTTTCATATTATATGAGATACACATTTCATATTTCCACTTAATTCCAATGTCATACTTTTGCTTGATACCATTTCATTTCAAGTGCATGCATAAATGACTTACAACACAATTTCGCTAAGAATAGATTACAGTACACAGTACGCATAAGTGTTGAAGATGTGTCCTGAACCCATGCCTTTATAAAGTTGTAAGACTTGAGTTTCAGAATATTGACATTGGACATGCACTGTGTAGTGTTTCTGTTGCTCAGCAAAAAAAAAAAAGAAGAGGAAGTTGGACATGCACCTTTACGTATAGGGAGAAATAAATACTTGCTGACAAAGAGGTCTTTTCATTGGCACCACAATAAGGCCTAGTTTGGCTAAATTTGGTTTTTTGGTTTATTGGATTATTTGGTTTTGTTCTTATTCAATTTTTTTTTTTTTGCATTTGTTAGTTTTCGGTCGATTTTTTGAGGTTTCTTGGCTTGTCTCGACGAGAGGAATCTAAAAAGTATAAAATTATTAGCCAAACTTAAAGTTTTGTGAATAAAGACAAAAATAAACCAAATTGGTTTTTTGGTTTTTTGGTTTTTTAGTTTATTTTTGTCTTTATTCACAAAACTTTAAGTTTGGCTAATAATTTTATACTTTTTAGATTCCTCTCGTCGAGACAAACCAATAAACCTCAAAAAATCGACCGAAAACTAACAAATGAAAAAAAAAAATTGAATAAGGACAAAACCAAATAATCCAAAAAACCAAATTTAGTCAAAGTCTACCTAAATGTTCTCACCTGATTCTCGATACACATCACGTAATACTTATGGTAGCTCCAGTGGCCGAGCCACCTAAGGGTAACAGGAGGGGCATGTGCCCCTCAAGTATTTGATAATTATACTTACTCATTTTTCTTTCATTATTATTCTACACAAAACGGACACATGCAATATATATAAATACTCATGGGAACCGCAGAAACACTTTGCAAAATGGGAAGGTTCTAGTCCAGTGTAAGGGTTAACTGAAAAATGGAAAGGTTCTAGTCCAGTAGACAAAATCAAATTAAATACCAAATCGGCTAATCAATCCAGTGTAGGGCTAGTATCAAACTATCAATGGCTCTATCTTGAATATTAGTTAATGCGTTGTTCAATTTATGTTGTGGAAAATCGGACTAATATTTAGGCGCTGATTATCCTCCAATTAATCGTCCTAGCGCTAGGCTGTCCCCGGCCACCCAACTAGCGCCTAGCAACTTTTAGAACCTTGATAATTTTGCTAGTTAATCTGATTTTTTTCCGTTTTCCTCTCTTTGCCTTTGGTGGTCTCTCTTCCTTGCACTCTGCTTACCAACATTGTTTGATACCTTTGCCTTTGGTAGTCTCTCTTCCCTGGACTATACTTACCAACATTGTGATCGCCTGTTTACTCCACCACTATTTGTCGTCATGCACTTTTTATTTATCTTAATCCTACTTGGTGGGTGTTATATTTGCTACATACAATGGATTAGTGGCGGGCTCTGCCACTGGATACCTCTACACGAATCTCCTGAGACCATTTCAAATTTCATATCCCCTACAAATTAATATCACATGCTCATGAAATCTGTACTGGGCTTTCAGGTTTAGGCAATACGGATTATGGAACCGGTATGCGGAACTATATCCTCGTGAGGATCTCATCTACACTGTAGGAGTTAGCAACTATAGCCGAGACTGGTTTTTTGCTCATGTCACAAGGTATTTGTCCTTGCCCTTTTTGGCCTCTAGCTTGTTAGTGCATCTTCAATGGTTTGTGGAAAGATGCAATACTACTGCTAATTTTCTGTATGCTATAGCGCCAAAATGCCATTCTCTTGATTGTCCCATGCCATTTTGGAACGAAAACAATACCCTTTTCCAAACCATATTTATAGACAATTGATAATGAGGAGGCGAAAAGGGCATTGCCATACCTTTTCCAAATTTGGCACAAGATTTTGCAATACAATTTTCGGACTACACTTTTTAACACGATATTATAGGATAATTTTGTGAAAGTATTGCTCTGATTTGCCTGGTAAAGCTCCATTGGAGATGCTCTAATACTTTTGTAAGTGCTTGTTCTAATGTTACATTTGTAGGCATGATGGAAATGGCAATTACACAGCCACCACATGGAAAATCTTGTTTGATATCAAAGCTGTTAATAGGGCTGGAAATTATACTCTCCGTGTGGCACTGGCATCAGCTAATGACGCTGAACTGCAGGTGTGTAGCTTTTTCAACTTATCAGTTCCATTCTTGTTACGATTCACTCACCTTTGCACCCTTAGTGTTTTACCAATTTTTCATACAATGCCTTGCACATCAAACTTTCTCAACTTGCTCCTCCCTCTATTTGATTTTTTCTATCTCAATAGCTGTCTTCTTTCTCCTATTTTGGCCTCTTCATTTACTCTTCGAGTCTTGTAAGTATTGCATTATCTCACTCCAGCACTTCGTGTCATTTCTGATGCGATGTTTGATGGAAATGATGACGGGACACAAGGACCGCAATTGAATAGTTAAAGGGCTAATTCTTCGAAATCTAAAGGGGGAGAAGGATGAATAAAGAATACATTGATACTTTAACGTTACAAAGTGTAGTTGACACTCCTTTGAGTTGTTTTATGTGCATCTGGATGTTGTTTCGGGAGTATTGCTACCGAATACATAATCAAAACTCTGGTGACAAATCTTCACATTTAGTACCTCTAGCTGAATGCGTGTTCTTATCTCTTTTCTCCTGAGGCCAAAAAAAGAAACAAGAAGACTGCACTATCTCGCAGTTAAATTCGACAGTCATTAGTATTTTTGCTCCAAAATTCCAAATGCCCGCAATCAGTTGTGTTGCCTGTCAATTGCTGTCGCTAATTGAGTTTTACGTGGCTTTTTTAAGGTCCGCATCAACGATCAAAGTGGACCTCCAAATTTCAGCACTGGGCTTATTGGCAAGGACAATGCAATCGCACGACATGGAATTCACGGCCTGTATCGGTTGTATAGCATTGTTATCCCCGGGTTTCAGCTTTGCAAGGGAAGAAACACAATCTTTCTAACACAGTCAAGAGGGTCGGGACCCTTTAAAGGTCTCATGTACGATTACATCCGTTTGGAAACAACCCGGATGGACAGAATCGATTAAGACAACAATACAATACTGAATACCCATTGAAGTTTTTCAAGAAAGAGTCCAGGATGTCAAGCTTGCAGCTCTGCATTCTTGATATCTTCCTGGAATTTTGGGGGTTTATTTTTGTGGCTTTATAGCGAGTCTGGTATCGATTATATCTCTCCGACAGAAGTGTGTAGGTGCTACGTATGCCTTCATGTGTTAGGCCTAGGTTGATGTTTTTGTATGCTTGTAAATCCGCTAAGGTACCTATCATTTTTTATTATTTTTTTAAACTCGTATCCGGACCAGGAATTGATATCTAAGATATTGTTATAGATATCTAATTATATATAGAGACCTAGTCTATTTGTTGGGTTTCACATTTGAACGTTTTTTTCCAATGCTGATGAATTGTGTGACAAAAGGATACCAATAAAATTGAATGGAAATTCTACATGACTGCTATAAGATCAGCAATGCTTTACAAGACAGAATGCAGGTTAATTAAGAAACAACATGTGAACTAGATAAGTGTTGTGGAAATGAGAATGTTGAGGTGGATGTATGGTAAGACTAGACGAGACAGGATTAAAAATAAAACAGTCCAAAGATGGTAGGTGTAGTACCTATAGAGGAAAATGAGAGAGAGAGAATAGGCTAAAAGTGGTTTGGGCATGTCACCGTAGACAAGTAGATGTTGTAGTTAAGAGAGCAGATAGGATAGCTTTGGTTTGAAACGCTCCAGGAAGGGGAAGACCGAAACTGACCTTAGATACGGTAGTGTGCAAAGATTTGAGTCTATTAGGTTTAAGTGAGCAAACAGCTCTTGACAGAGCTCAATGGAGGAGAAAGATTCATGTAGCCGACTTTAATTGATTGGGACATAAAGCTCAGTTTAGTTTGGTTTGGTTTGAAATAAAATCATTTTTTTCCCTATCTATGCTCTAGAGAGAGAAAATCAAATTACCTGTTTCCTATCGAAGTTTAATTAAAAAATTATCAAGGATGTTATATTAATTCGCCAAAATTAATGAGGGATGAGTGCAATGGTAGTTGGCTAAAAACCCAGGGTCTCTAGAAACCTTTGGTGAGGGGTTCAATCTCCATCCATGTGTTATCAATTCTTATGTTGAGTCTGTCATACAGAACTGTCTGAGCTTTTAATTAAAAAAATTGAAGATAGTTTTATTTTTTAATTTATGCCATAAAGATGAGGGGAAAAAAGAGCATTTACATAGTGGGAAAATCTCTCTTATAAAATCAATTATTTTAGACTTGGCATTTTGCCTTGAAATAAAAGCACCATATATCTGTTTTGATACTCCTCTATATATACCTTCTCTTTCAAGGATTCAAGCGAAGAATTTGGGTTTAAAAAATGCACTATAATATTATACTCCTTCGTCCTGCAAAGATGATCCTGTCACACCCCAAAACGGGAAATGACCGGCCGTGAACCACAAGGCCAACTTATGGAACACACAGCCTAAAATCAAATAAACCAATGAATACTAAAAGACCATTCTTTATTTCATAAATAAAATGAACTAAATTGTCTCAACAAAGCATGGGGCACACCATCCCATGAACCACACGATGACAAAATTATCCACCATCGACGAAAAGAATCCCATAATTATTTTTACCAACAAGGTTTAACCATGTGCGGAAGCGAAATAAATTAAATAATAAAAACTACGATGCATGTAATCCTACGGAGGTCGACACAACAGTATCCCCAAGACGCCGCCAGAGTCCTCACCTATTGACTTGATTTTCCTGAAAAATGGTGTTGGATTAAATCTGTCAGCTGACAAGCTCAGTGAATGACAAGTATGTATATTAAATAAAGTTCAAAAGTAGGGATTAAATTAAATTACCATATCATCATAATTTGCCACACACGATGTAAGATTAAAACAATAATAAATTTTTAATGGTGATCACAAAATGATATCCAATAACAATGGGGAACCACAACCAAATAGTACCATGGCCAACGAATAATTATCTCAAAATTGGATCCAATATCGAACTTAGAGTCACCAGGTGTTGGCAAACCGTGGTACTCTTCCCTAAGTCGATCCGGCGAAAAGACAGCCGTTGAGCAAAAGGGTCACCGGCCTAACCCGGGTCTCTTCCCTAATGGCCAGGGTCACCTATTCAAAGGAATAATTTCTCTGGACTTCCAATAATAAAAGTTCCCAATAATATCCGCAAAGTTCTCACCAAAAAGAATACCTTTTTTTTTTTATATCGTGTGCCAATTTAAAGAATCAAATACAAATAATTTGCTTTTCCAATTAACAATTCTAAATTTCTCAAAGAATAATTTGAGGGACACGGAAAGTTTCGAAAGTACGTAACATACTCAACCACTCACCTCGATCCAAAAGTAATGCAACTCGAACATGCCAAAAGAGACTAACCTGTACACAAGTACAACATACAAAATAACTAACGAGTTTGAATATAAACTATGTTAGGAAGAATATCACATACTACTAACACCCTGAACCTAGCCTAATTCTAAATTAATTAGTATATAATCACTAGCCACCAAAATCCACTCTTAAAAACCCGTAAGACCATTTACGTGCACAATTGATTTAACAGTCAATCCAAAACCCAAATTTAGTTCCCAATTCCCATTTGATTTGTTTCCCCCACAATCTGATCCCAACGTACACCTTATCCAAGCACAACACATGGACCTAAGGCCAACCCTTCCCCATATGAATCACCAATTAGGATTTCCACCACAACCTTATATATACTCCAAAATTTCCAATATTAATCTAAGAGAACTACAAATTAAACATTAGTGGCACCGAAACATCACAACACCCAAAGCCACACAATCAACTGCCATCTAATTGGCACAAAACAACACCACTGACATGCACAACCCTTTGCCATCTCTCTCTCTCTCTCTCTCTCTCTCTCACTGCCGACCTGCACTGCAACAACCGAACTCCACAAGCAAATTAAATACACAACAATGATGCAAAACCCAAGAACTCCTCCCCTCTAACCGGCAGTGGTAATACATAGTAATTGAAACAATCAAGAACATGGATATGTACCAAACTAGATTGGCAGAGCGAGAACATGAGCATCTACTATGAAAAGCCTTCGCCCTTGCGGCTTCTAATGACGTTCTCTGCCCAATATTCTGTTTAGGGTATATAATAAACCTAATCCCTTGATATTATCTCCTTAAGAGTAGTACTTTATATAACTGCCCACTAGCAAAATATCCCTAATTTGTAGCTAACCAACTTAATCAGATTGACGTGAACAACTAATTTACTCAATAGATATTTTGAGTAATTTAACCTAATTCTCTAATATTACACAAAATGCTAGCTTATATATTTGATAGCACCAATTGTACATGTAGTGTGCCCCAAAATAATTTTAGTAGGCCAATCATAACAGCTATATTTTAATGCAAAATTAATTATTAGGAAAATAAAATGTAGGGCGTCATAGATCCACTAGGAAAAAATATTTAATTTTTTATGAAAAAATAAAATTCTTCAATGCATAAATTTTGTACTCCTTGACACCAAATTAAAAAGTGTCAAGTAATTTAAAATATATATACACCCGTAATTACTTTATTTTTTAATTCAAAAATTGCACTTTCTTTGTTTCGTAGTGGACTATCTTCGTTTGATTTTGGGGATTTTTATTTTTTTTTTGTATTTGTAAAAGTAAACATATTACAAGTTAAAGAAAACTTATTTTGTGTTCTTGGGGCGCCATTACATGGTGTCACAATACCCTTTTTCTCTACATATTTATGTGGGAATCAAGACTCAATGTATGAGTCTCACCTAAAAATGTGACAGAAAAGGGTGTTACGATACTAAGTGGGGATGCACCAGGGTTTATTACATATATTGTACTGTATAAGCGAGCCTTAATTCACCAATTTTCGCCTCGAAACTATCTTGTGTTGCAAAATGATGGTTATTATCATAAGTACAAGTCAAGCGGGACTTCTTTTTATATTCGCACATATTTCTCTTCTTAAATCTATCCAATAATTCCTTTGTTTTGTGTTGAAGATAATTTGTTGGGAACTAAAAGTTTAATATTTTACCTATGAAAAACAAGCAATTTGTTTAAAACATAGAATTATTTTTGATTTTTTTCCATAGCTATTTCATATAATGTAATAGTTAAATAATTTTCAAATTAGAACATATGTTGAAGAAAAGTTTAAAAGAAAATCAAGACATGTTCGCTTCTTAAAAAAAAAATAGATATTTCCCCCCACGACAAAGAGGTGTGCATGGATTATGCCCTCACTGATATAGATTTCTGGCCACGCCATTGATGAAGGGAGTATATTTTTATATATAATTTGAGTTTTCTTTAATTGTTTGTGGTAGATCATTATTAGGAAGTTAAAGTAAATAAACATTGACTAAAATGTGTGAATAAGTAGATGATATATCTAAACTAAAATTAATCAGTCCCGATAAATTTTCAATGAAAAAATACATCTTGATTTTATATCTTTGTAAACAAAAAAAAAAAATTATTCACTGTATTTTTTTGGGAAAATGACCAATACATAGTTTTTAAAACTAATAATGCCAATGACATGGTGAGGTTTTTCAAAATGACTGGATACATGACAAGGAAAAAATTAATTCCACATACATGGTACCAACAAATTACAAGTACAAAATACTCTTCTTATTTTTTAAGCTTAACACACACACCTCCTTCCCATTGTTCCTAGAAATATTAGTTGTCCAGAGTTGCACCGTGCATGTAACAACATTGCACTGTGAATGAAAAACCTTTGCACCTTCCAATAAAAGAATTGCACTCGTGTTAGTTCAACTTACCTTACCAGTGTGAGATCAAATCAAATCATTTTGAACGGACAATCTCAAAATTGCACTGTGCATACAATAATCTTGCACTGTAAATAAAAACCATTGCACCTTGCAATAAAAGAATTGCACTCACCTTGAAAGTAAATTATGCACCTTACGTGAAACAAAATGACATCATTTGACAATAATATTGCACCAGAACAAAGACTATTGGGTTACCAATGTTCTTTCCCAATCCCACTTTTTGTATTAGGAAAGCAATATTTGCTCCTTGTATTAACAAATTGTGCACCTTATGTGAAAAATATGGCACCCTTTGAAAATAATATTGCAACCTGAATAAGGATCACTGGGTTGCCAATGTTTTGTCTCAATTCCACTTTTTATATTAAGAAAACAACACTTGCTCGTTGTATTAACAAATTGTGCACCTAACGTGAAACAAAATTGCACTTTTTGAAAATAATATTGCACCGGAATAAGGACCATTAGGTTGTCATTGTTCTTTCTCAATCCCACTTTTTGTATTAGGAAAGCAACATTTGCTCCTTTTATTAACAAATTGTGCACCTTACGTGTAAAAAAATAGCACCCTTCGACAATAATATTGCACCTGAATAAGGACCACTGCATTGCTAATGTTTTGTCTCAGTTCCACTTTTTGTATAGGCAAAAAACACTTGCTCGTTGTATTAACAAATTGTGCACCTTACGTGAAACAAAATGGCACTTTTTGACAATAATATTGCACTAGAATAAGGACCATTGGGTTGCCAATGTTCTTTCTCAATCCCACTTTTTGTATTGGGAAAGCAACATTTGCTCCTTGTATTAACAAATTGTGCACCTTACATGTAAAAAAAATGTCACCCTTTGACAACAATATAGCACCTGAACTAGACACTTGAAACTTGTTACACCTGATCAAGTTGGCAAAGAGACCACAGGAAAACCTTGGGACAATGGTTTCTCTAGTGAAATTCCTAAGGAAGTTATGTTTAAGTCCCACTCTTCTCACAAGCATTTCATCAAACACATGGGGTGAAGAACCCATGTTCATGTTTTACCAACTTCATTGTTTGATTTCCTTCTATACCACAATGAAACCAGCAGCACACAACAAGTGAAATTGTATAAAGTAAACAAAACAACTTACAAATGGCTATTATTTTCATACTACGTTGCACATACAATAAGAAAATATAATATTATGACCTTTAAACGTTGAAACGGATATTGTTTTCCAATGGCTTCAAGGTCCTTCGGCACCTTTATGGCTGTATCTTTGGGACTGGAATGCCGCATTTCCAATCCCAACATAAGAATGATGCGATATTGGATTATTGACAAGCATATCTGTTGGTCTTCATTGTTTAAGTCAAGAAACTTGTCTGAAAAACCTTAATTTTTGTACAAAGCCCCCCAAATTCAAAGAATTGAAACAAGTTTCGTATGTGTGTGTGTATGTGTGTGTGTGTGTGAGTGTGTGTGAGAGAGAGAAAGAGAGAGAGAGAGAGTAGTGTGAGGGAAAGACAGAAGCATGAGGGAAAGACAGATACCTCGTCGAAGCATAGAGTTGTTTGAGCTTGTTCATTTGTTTCAAAATCCCCAATACTCTCCGTCTCAACCTCATCGGTCATTGGCGGTGGTGGCGTGCGTCGGGCTTGCTGCCGATGATGGTGGCATTCGTCAGGCGTCGGACGAGGTAGTGGTGATGTCGTCCTCTCTCCCTCTATTATGACTGGAACGAAGAAGAAGTGGAATGAGGGACATAGGGAGGGGAAAATGGGGAAATTAGAAAGAGGGTATTCTAGGCAATGTAGACAAAAATTGCCATGTATGTGTAATTTTTTTGTTCCTTACCATAATTTGGTAATTTGCCAAACCATAACCATCTTTTAGTCATTTTCTGCCCTAAAGACCATGTTTTGGTCATTCTCCCATATGTTTTTTCACCGCTAGTTAAAATCCTAAACCAGCCATGACCATAGTCACATAAAAGCCCAATAAAACTCGCATCATCAACCTTGCAAAATTTATTTAAAAAAATTGCATTTATTAGTTTATCGATCGATTTTTTGTGGTTTCTTGGGTCATCTCGATGAAAGAAATCTAAAAAGTATAAAATTATTAGTCAAACTTAAAGTTTTGTGAGTAAAGACGAAAAATAATCCAAAAAAATGAGACAAGCCAAAAACTACAAAAAATCGACCGAAAACTAACAAATGCAAATTTTTTTAATAAGGACAAAACTATAAAATCCCAAAAAATCAGTCTTTTAGATATAGCCAAAGGAGGATCAATACAAATCTTCCAATAGCAATGAATTATAAACCCCAATTAATGACCGTGAAGAGATGCTGTGAAATGTGAATTGAATAGAGAAAAGGTGGATATATTTATTGCATTGTTCTTTTTAAAAAAGCTATGCCTTCCCTTTTCTTTTCTTTTTTTTTTATCTTTTTTTTTAGATGAAAAAGAGACCAGGAATCTCTCTGTCACGAGTTAAAACTCCTTTGTTGACGCACTAGAGGCAAATTTTTTATGTGTTCCTTTCTTAGATTGCACGGCAGAAAAATGTCATTTCTTAGACGGGTGTTTGATACCTTTTAGATAAAGAAAAGGGAAAAGAAGGAAAAATGATTAAGGGAATTGGAGGGGTAAGTTAACATAAATTGGGAAAAAAGTTGAACTGAAATTTGAAAATTTTGAAAGAGTCCAAATAATTTGTGTAAGATCTGAAAATAGGCCCCACAATGCTAGCATTTCAATTTCTCGATATCCGATTTCCCCTTGTCGTTTTTTGGGTGCCGACATAATGTGCTTCAAGGCGATCACGAATGGGGCTTCAATCGCCCGAGAAGGACGGCATTCCAGAATGACCCTTCCTTCCTCTATCTTCTCCCTCTCAACTCCTTGTTTTCCGATCCCCTAACCCTTGTCGTCTACCCCCGGTGTTGGCCATGCCTCCTATGCCTCTTTCGTTTTCTCCAATTGCATTTCTGATGGGTTTTCCAATCTTGACCTAACAGCGTGGGGCCTCGTTGGAGTTGCGTTGCTTGGTCGTTTTTGGCTCCCACCGTGGTCATTTTTGGATGGCCTAGTATTTGCCTAACAGCAAACTGAGCATCTGTGGCAGGTGGTGTTTGTTTGGGCTCCATAATGTACCTCTGATCGGGTGGCCTGAGGTGGCTTGGTGGTTTTCGTTGATGATGTTTGTTCCTTTCTTATTAGGTGGTGGGTGGCGGCTGCATTGTCTTTTTTTTTAGGGTTAAGTTTGGGTTTTCTTTGGACTGGGCTTCAATGTAATATTTGGACTTTTTAGCCTTTTGGTTGTTTGCTCTTCATTGTTTTATTTGGACATGTTACGCCCAAGTGTTTTTTCTAACTTTTGGTTGGAAGTTGGAACCCCTTTTCCCTAATAAATTTTTTTAATTGCCAATCAAAAAATTTGGCCTAAGATTTATGTCATTAGGGAAGAAAGCATCATTCAACTTTCTAGTACTACTTTCTATAATGGACCTCTTTGGCTCACCCTGCCCTGCATAGCTCATGTTGCTATGTATGCTTCCGAACAATGCTACTCTAAAAATTTCCAGTTTGCCAGTCTCTGGGTTTCCTGGAGCCCACTTTGATGACTCAAATTGTTCATATTTCAAAGCTCGTTGAGAATATCAATCACGCCAACGATCAAGTCCATTGAATATAGTTTGAAATGATTTCGGAATATATCTGTCTCAGAACAAAACATTACAACACCGAATCGGAACACATTTAATTCATTTATCTCATCTCAAGACAAATGCATTCCAAAATTTTATCAACCGTATCCAATCAACATGATTTTTGGAGTGACAAATATTCTCAATGAAACTCTAAAACGTGAAGGGTTTGAATCATCAAAGAAGGCCCTTTTCGGCCATAAGCAGGTAAACTAAAAGGTCCAATCCATTAAAGAGCATCATCCTATTTTTTAGCCCACTAGCATAGTATTTAAAGCATTCTACTGAATCATCCAATATTACTAAAGCCTTCAAAAACAAAATTTTGATGTGGACTATTTGAAGCTTTCGCTAAAGATACTCTTAAAAATTTAAATGAATTCTCGTGACAAATATGCATATTTGATTACCTCGTCCATGTTATAGAAAGATTCCTGGTCCTCTCATCTCTCATTTATCACAAGTTCACAATCACGTATACCAAATGTACACATATTTATACAAACACTCGTGAATATGTAAGGCTTACACACATTGATGGTCATTTTGGAACTCGACTATGAGACCAAGGGAGGGGTACAATTTTGGCGTAATAGTGTGTGTGGGGCCCACTGCATGTCCCACACAAGTGCTCGGATCTTTTACTAGTAATACTTTTCCAGTGAATAATTTGTAAAGTGTCTTATAAAAAATCAGACGGATACTCAATCAGCTCTTTGGTTTTTATTTCAGAATTCACAATCTCAAAATTTGCACCCAAAATTGGATGAATATTTGATCAAGTACTTACCGATATCCGATTGAACTAATTTTTTAATGGCTCCAATCATCTCTGTGATCCGAAATTGACCCAAACAATCTAATGGTATAGAATATGCACACTCAATCGGTACCCATGGAATTATTAATCAATTTGTGTGCAGACCCATTTCTCTCTCTCTCTCTCTCTCTCTCTCTCTCTCTCTCTCTCTCTCTCTTTTTCCTTTCTGTATTTGCTCTTTAATCTTTAATCTTTGTTTTAAGGGGGAGCTAATTAGACACCCCATACCAATATTATCCTTAGGATGCCATCCTATGGGTTTTGTATTTTTATAATTTCATCCTGTAATTTTGAAAAACCCCAAAGAGCCCTTGAACAGTATTTTGACTATTGAATTTCCTATATTATATTAACGTATTTTAAAGATTTTTGTAATGTCCTAATACCTATCCCAAATCCGGGCCAATTTTACTAACTGTTTCCTATTATCTTGTGAGAAAAACTTTATCATTTAGTAATTGTTTCCTATTATCCCGTGAGAAAACCTTTACCACACTAAACCTTTCAAAACTCTTTTCCTATCCTAGCAAAATTCAAACCGATTTCATCCCATTACCCATCCCATTCCTCCTCAATCCCAGATTTTGCGCAACAAAATCCACCATACCACAGATTGGCAACATTCGACCATCCCATTTTCAGAGATTTACGAAAAACCCAACTTGCGAAGAACAGAAAAAACGAAGCTTCTTACGGAGGCGACTCCGGCGAAAAAACATGGTGAAAAACCATAACCGGTGGATGAGGAGACGGCCCAGTCTTGGTGTAAGTTTCCTACTCGGTTTTATAGTCCACCATGTTCTTTTGGGATTAATGGATCGCCTTGATTTACTTGCAATAAGTGGATTTTTTTCAACAAATTTCATGGATTTTGGGGAGTATAGATGTGGTTAATCATGGCTCGTAAGTCATTTTAGGATCCAAAGCCGTTTATGGTGTTTGAGTTTTGCTTGCCTATAGTGTTTTTTACAATCCCATTTAGTGGGTTTTTAGGATGTGAGAGAATAGAATATCTATTTGGGAAACGTTGAAACATGTTTATTGTACCCCATTATTTTGGATTTTAGAGAATAATGTTGTGGTTTATTAGTACTAAATAATGGTTTATTGGTTTTCCGTGATTTATTTATAGTTGGAAATAGTTGTGGTAAACTATTTTAGCATGTTTTAAAGGTTTTTTCCACAGTGAGACCGGAACTGGACGCTCCACGGGAAAATGGTGGACCAATAATCCACCATTTTTCAAAGGGTGTTTGATAAAAATGGCTAGGACACTTTCTTTTCTCGTATTAATTTAGGATTTTTATGATGTAGCAGCTAGCCATGTTTTCTGTACAAAATAACTCTAAGCAGACAATAAACGTGGGCTATTAGTTTTTCATTTTCATGGATTATTGAATAGGTGGTATATGCACCTTTATTTTTTAAGGAACTGAGAGCATGAGTTTATTTGTTTGTTTGCCTATGAGATGGTGGATCAATGATGAATGATCACTATTGAACTAGTACCCAACCAATAAAGGATGCATCAAATATGATGAACCATTAAACCACCATTGATGGGGTCTTTGATGTAATGTTATATTGATTCACCATCTTTATGAGGGAAAGATAGTAAAAAATATGGTGAACTAGTGTACTTTGTTTATTCTATGAAGTAAAGTCAAATATTTTAAAGATGACCAATATGGTAGAACAATAATCCACCTTATTTAATTTAAAGCCCAGAAGCTCAGTTTGAAAGAATTTGTACATGGATTATTGATTTACCATCACTTAGGGTGTAGATATTTGACATGGTTTAATGATTTGTCATTGTTTTTATTAGTATGAATTAATGAGTTGTTGGTTTCGAATGTTTAATGTACAGTCTAGTATCCATAATGGTATCCCAATAAATTGTATTAGGAGAGTTTTGTAGCATTTTTATAATTTTTGTATATAGTCCTAATTGCACATTTTTTTGCAGGGGTTAAAACCACCGAAGGAAAAGTGGGTCCAAGGCTTAAAATAGTAGAAATCCATTCCACTTTTAATCACTATGGGACAGATCTTGTTTCCATATTTGCAAACCAAAATCAATGCATCCTCCATTATCAAATAAAAGACTGCAACAAAAGAAATAGTTTAGAAATTGTAATTCCAAAAACCTTACTACGAGATAGGATGGACTATAATTACTGTACAAAAAGGAACACAAAAAATGGTGACGAAAAGTACCTTTCCGATAACCATGGAGTAACTCGATGATACACACGAATTGCTTGGTGAAATGCTTGGAAGATCGACTTGAAAAGGACGTGAGATTTTGAAATTCAAAATCTCCTTTGGTTAAGGAAATGAAATAGATATATTCAAAATTGAAACAAGTAAGGAAATTATATCCATTCAGTGATAGGATTACAAGGGATTAGTGGACACCAAAAGCTACTAATAAATGACGTGATTTACAGGATTTAAAACAGGATGATTTAGTCCTGATTAGTATTAGAATATTTTATTAATAAAAAGAATATATACTACTAAAATAATTAATAAGGGCACAATAGTCCGATAATTAACTTACAGGATGGAATCATAAAGATTCAAAACTCATAGGGTGGAATCATAATGGAAATATTTGTTCAGGATGCCAAATTAAATTATATCGGTGCGACGAATGGGGCGGCGCCTGAGGGAGACCACCATCACATGTTCAGAGAATGTTTTTTTTCCTAGTTTTCTTTTCAGATTTAAAAACAATGTTTACGAAGAAAGATGAATGTGGATAGATCCAAACATAAATTTGTTCAGAGCCGTTTGATGTATGAGAGCTCTATATCTATCGTGAGAAACTCACGTACATCAAACAGTTTAAAACACATTGTAAAATCCTAATTAATTAATTAATTTATTTTCTCTCTCTTTTAAAGAAGGAGTCACGTGGTCCTTAGGAGTGACCGAAATGTTAGTTGAATCCTAGGTACCATTTTAAGTGTAACGGAGTCGAAGCGATTTGATTGATTAGTCATGTGCGATACTCGAATAATATTATCTACATTTAGGAGCCATTGAGTAATATCTGGGGTACGGAACACATCGTCTCAAAATAAGAAATTTTTCTTACAAAACTTACCTCGTTATGATGACCCTTGTGTTTAAATTAGCTTATGCGAAATTTTTGGGATTTTCCAGATACCAGAATTTAGACGCGTACGAACAAATTTTGGCGTCGAACGGAACCACGAAGCCACGTGGTGTAGTTTGGCCAAGGGAGAATTACAAGTGTAATTCCCCCATCTGACTCACCCCCAATCCACCGCTATACATACATATATATAATGCTTATATTATTAGTAATTAGCTCTACTCCTATTAACAAAAAAAAAGAGTAAAAAGGATAAGGAAATAGAAGTGTACGTGGACTTCTGGAGAAGAAGATCTCCTCCGACCGACAACCCTTGTTTGCACCGTAGCTCGTCGATTTCTCTCTCCTTCTGGTAAACTCCCTTTTTCTTCTTAACTTCTGTGGTAGCTAGCATATATACAAATACATATAGTATCCATGGTGAGTTAGGTTTCACAATCCCATCAATAATGGTTCCAGAAATTGGGAATTCAAACCCATAAATTGGCTCTCTACATGGACTCAATTAGACGCATGAATCTAGGTTAAAATTCTTCTTAGTTCTTCCTTGGAATCGGCTTAGGATCTAAAGAGTCTTTGGTGAATAAAATTGGGGTTTTCCTATTAGATTTTAGAACCTCTGTGAGGGACCAATTTGGGTCAAGTACTGCTGGTCCTTAAGCAAATACTACCCCCATTAGGAATTAGAATATGGCTCTTGATTGACATCTATATAATTTTGTGTTTAGGTCCAAGCACTGCAGAGTAGATAGCTGTGTGTTAAGCTCGAAGCTACTTTTTGGTGAGTACGCAATACCTCGGTTACTCGTATTTTGTTAAATGTTTTTCAAAAAAAAAGTTTTGCTCAAAGGGCTGGAAAAGGGCAAATCACATGTTTTATTTAAGTTTTTTTGTGAACAATATGCTATTTGTTTAAATGCTGAATATATATACATATATAAATGAAATTGTGTTTTCCTTGTGAAATGTGTTATTTCAAGTAAACCGTGAATTATCGGAAAGTGGCTTATTCACATGTATTTTCACTATGGATGAATCAGACCATGGAATATGATTTGTGAGCTCTATAATATCTTAATTGTTGGGTTTTGATATGGTATGAGGTTCGCACGGTGTCCCGAGCTCTAGGGGACGGTAAAGAAGCTAGAGGCACGATGAAATAAGGGAGGGGTGCAGGCCAGGCACCAATATGATATCGGTATCATAGGTCGCTCTCTCTGACCAGGGGTCGCTCCCCGTTACGTCTGGCAATACCGTCGAACACTAGTATTATTTTCGTGTCCTTCCATGAAAGGATAATGAGTTCTTTTACTGGACTAGTTTAAATGATCGAAAGGGCTATACTATGGCTTTTGACGTTTGATGATAATTGCATTTTCTCTTTCCTAAAGTTTTGAAGTATTGTATAGTACCAAACAACTCCATGGCCAAACTTGTAACCCCGGTATTTCGTACCACACGAGCTTTAGCTTATGAACTGTTTTTCCTGAACCTTTTCCAGGTTGATGTGAATGGATGTGGCAGGAAGAGCTGCTGCATAGGCATAAAGAAGTGCAGTTTTTTTGTGTGTGGATATTGCGGCTGTTTAGATAGTAGGGCCTTTCTTTGTCTAAGTTTTCTTTTAATCAATGTAACTAGATATATGTTTGTACTTAGAAACACATAGTTGGCTTTGGAGAATGAATGTCTATAGAGCTTCAGCAATCTCTTTTGAAATGATAGTATGTGTTTGGTTGTTTGTAAGAAAGATGAAGTTAGGCTTTGGTAGCTATGCTACCGGCCGGTCACGCCGCCGCTTATTCGAGTTTTAGGACGTGACAGAGGTGGTATCAGAGCATGGTTTAGTATCCTTTGTGGCACTCCAGAGCATAGGGTGCACGTTATATGATAGGCACTTGACGATTAAACTAAGTGATAGATTTATAGAAGTGAATTAATGGATTGTTGTGGTGTTCTTTTGTTATTGTAGGCATGGCAAATCATGACTACCTTCAGGGAAGAAATGAATGGGGTAGGTTTAAAATTTTGCAACCAAGACCAGGAACCCCAAGAGCAACTTTTATAGACGTGGATGAATACACAGAGAACATGGCAAAGGATGCCCAAAACAAAGTATACCAAGAGATTGAGAAGGTGACCAGAGAGCATAGGTACACAGCCGATGTGACCAGGGCGGTGGTTAAACATAGATTGGATATCCAACAGCAGATTGTAGAAGAAGCGATGGGGGTGGCAGAGTCTAGTGAAGCTTACACCGCTGTGAGGAGGAGATTTGAGGAGAACTGGTCCAATCCCCCTGTACCAATAGTGTCCCGGGCCTCCACTTCTAGGGCTGCGCCGCCAGCAAGAGCACAACAACCTACCCATAGGGAGTCTGATTCCACAACTAAGGGTAGTGTGAGCAGTGAGGAAGGGGACCCGGATGAACCAGAGTTGGTCGAAATCTCTTCTAACTCCGAGTAGCTTAAAGGAGGGAACATAGGGAATGTGGCACTTGTAGATATTGGAAAAATGATGTGTAGTTTATACTATAGGAATATGTGAATAACTCTAGTAGGTAAAGTGTTGTAAAAAAAATGTACTCAGTCTATGTGTTCAGTCTGTTTACTCGGTCTATGTATTCGGTCTTGTGTATAATGTAAATGTGTTGAAATGTGAATAAATAAAACTTCCAGTTTTTTTTTTTTTGTTTGTTATGGTGCATGTATGAACTATTATTAGCAGTAGTTGGATATGGTTGTGTGGTGAAGAAATATTAAGCTTACTGTGAGATGGACCCCATGAATATGGCATAGTTGCTTTGATGTGCATATGGATATGTGTGAATATATAGAGATGTTGTTTGTGAAGTGTTGACTAACCTAAATTATGACCTATGCTTATCCTAGACGTAATCATGGTGCGAGCTCGGCGTCGCACTCAAGCAGAAATAGAGTCACAAGAGAGGTTTGAACGGTTAGAAAGGACAATAGCGGACCTAGCGGCTACGGTTCGAAACTTGCAACAAAACCAACCCCCACCTGCCCCACCACAAGTACAGCCACCTCCCATTCCACCTCCACCGCCACTAGCTGTTCCAGCACCCCAACAGCCCCCTCCACCTGTACAGAATGAAGGCCAGAACATACCTCAAAATCTTGAACCTCAAGCAGCGCCAGGGCTCAACCTTAAAGAATTCCTAAAATTGAAACCTCCTACTTTTGAAGGGGGAATAAACCCTGCAACAGCTTATGAATGGTTAGCTGAAACGAAAAAGATTTTTAAAGTTATGACATGCTCTGAAACTCAAAAGGTGAGGTTAGCAAGTTATATGTTGAAAGGAGAAGCATACCGCTGGTGGAATTTAAAGGATAAAACAGAACCGGGAATGGAGTGGAGGCGTTTTCTAGTGGTGTTCAAGGAAAAATACATACCGCAGGCAGTCAAAGACGCAAAATGCTCTGAATTTTTGAATTTGAAACAGAGAAGGCCTATGACAGTTGCTGATTATGAAGCTGAGTTCACTAACTTGGGAAAGTTTGGGTCCCACATCATCGATACCGATGCCAAGAAAGCACGAAAATTCGAGAATGGGTTGTTACCTGAAATCAGAAATGTTGTACGTCCACTACGCTTGATGACTTATGCGGAGGTTCTAGATCGAGCTCTTTTGGTTGAACAAGGGCAAGAGGATATCAGGAAAATTTCAGAATCTAAGAAAAGAAATTTGAGTGCAGGAAGGATGATCGGAGGCGGAATGCATAAAAAGCAGAATACTAGAAACACGAACCAGAGGAATCAAGGAAGAACTACACCGACTTGTACAACATGTGGGAAAAACCATTCAGGAGCTTGCTTGTATGGTACGAGTACATGCTACAACTGCGGTCAAGTGGGCCATATGCAGAGGTATTGTCCTCAACGTGGAACTGGGGCTAATGCGATACCGGTGAACTATTCAGCGAAGCCAACTGTGGGGCAGCAAGTGAACACAAATCAGAGGTTAGGTTCGAATAAGAAACCAGCAAAGGCATTTGCACTGACACCGGGAGACCCACGGAATACAGAGACAGTCGTGGCAGGTACCATCCTTATCTGCTCTACTCCAGCATATATACTTCTAGATTCAGGGTCGACACATTCCTTCATTT
The DNA here is from genome assembly GCA_022606695.1 of Vaccinium macrocarpon. NCBI lineage: Eukaryota > Viridiplantae > Streptophyta > Magnoliopsida > Ericales > Ericaceae > Vaccinium > Vaccinium macrocarpon. The sequence continues at coordinate 38,219,065 of CM040180.1, read as the reverse complement.
CCATTCAATTTGCACTAAAATTGTCTAGAGAACCTGAACCTCTCGGCTACGAATTAGTGGTGTCGCAACCTATGAATAGCAGTACAATCTGTACCTCGATTTACAAAGAATGTGACTTGAAGTTTGGGGATAGAGAATTAACTGCAGATTTAGTGCCTATGTTAATAAGTCACTTTGATGCAATTTTAGGAATGGATTGGTTATCAAATAATGGTGTCACCATAGACTGTACAAATAAGTCGGTCATTTTTCAAAAGTCTGGGCTAGATGAGTTTCGATTTGCTGGAGAGAGAGTGTTCTCACCCCCATACTACATTTCTGCGGCACGTGCCCGACGACTCTTAAAGAAAGGATGCCAAGGATACTATTGCAATATAGTGGCAAGTGAGGTAAGAAATAACGAATTGGAAAACATTCCTGTGGTGCGAGATTTTCTGGAAGTGTTCCCTGAAGACTTACCTGGTATGCCGGTGGATAGGGACATAGAATTCTCAATCGATGTAGCACCCAATACGCAACCTATTTCCAAAGCACCCTACCGAATGGCGCCAGCAGAACTTAAGGAATTGAAAGTGCAATTGCAGGAGTTATTGGAGAAGGGTTTTATACGACCAAGTGCGTCACCATGGGGAGCACCGGTGTTGTTTGTGAAAAAGAAGGATGGAACAATGCGATTGTGTATCGACTATCGGGAATTGAACAAAGTGACAATCAAGAACAAGTACCCGTTACCGAGAATCGATGATTTATTTGATCAACTGCGAGGGAGCACAATATTTTCTAAAATTGACTTGCGCTCGGGATATCACCAGTTGAAGGTGAAAAAGGAGGATATAGAGAAGACCGCGTTCCGCACTCGGTATGGTCATTACGAGTTTATAGTTATGCCTTTTGGAGTGACAAACGCCCCTGCTGCCTTTATGGATTTGATGAATCGGGTTTTCAGGCAATATCTGGATGATTTTGTAATTATATTCATTGATGACATTTTAATTTACTCCAAGAATGAGGAACAACATGCTAAGCACTTACGGATCATGTTACAAACTCTTAAGGAACAGAAGTTGTATGCCAAGTTTAAAAAGTGTGAGTTTTGGTTAAAGGAGGTAGTATTTTTAGGCCATATTATAAATAGTATGGGTATAGCAGTGGATCCCCAAAAGATTGAAGCGATTGTGAACTGGCCGAGGCCAACAACGGTTACTGAAGTTAGGAGTTTTATGGGTTTGGTTGGGTATTACCGGAAGTTTGTGCGAGACTTCTCTAAAATTGCAATGCCTTTAACAGAGTTGACGAGGAAAAGTGAACCCTTTATTTGGACTGAAAAACGAGAGCAAAGCTTTCAAGAATTGAAGCACCGATTAACAACCGCCCCTGTTCTTAAACTTCCTGAGGGTACTTGAAGGGTTCGTTATTTTAGCGATGCTTCACGACAAGGATTGGGATGCGTGTTGATGCAGCATGGAAGAGTAGTGGCGTATGCATCTCGGCAACTGAAACCTCATGAGAAAAATTACCCAACACATGATCTCGAATTGGCCGCTGTTATCTTTGCTTTAAAGATTTGGCGTCATTATTTGTACGGAGTGTCCTGTGAAATTTATACTGACCATCAAAGTTTAAAGTACATCTTTACTCAGAAGGAGTTAAATTTGAGACAACGCCGATGGTTAGAATTGATGAAAGATTATGATGTGACAATTCAATATCATCCGGGCAAGGCAAATGTGGTGGCGGACGCTTTGAGTCGAAAAGCTGTAGGGAAGCTGAATCATCTCATTACTCGGCAGCAAGCACTATGGGGAGAGATGGAAAAACTGAATCTGGTGATAACCACTCAAACATTTGATGCTACCTGTTCAGCGATTACAGCACAACCGACATTAATTGAAGAGGTGAAATCTCGGCAAATGGAGGATTCAAAGTTGAAAAAACTAAGTGATCATGTGAGAGAAAACCTCCACGCAGATTTTTCAATTGATGGAGGAGTGATGAAATTTAGGAATCGACTATGTGTCCCTAATGTCCCTGAGCTTAAACAACGGATTTTGGAGGAACATCACAAGTCTAAGCTTGCTTGTCATCCAGGAATTACCAAGATGTATCAGAATCTCAAGCGACTATATTGGTGGATGGGTATGAAAAGGGAAGTTATCGATTATGTGAGCAGATGTTTACAGTGCCAGCAAGTTAAAGCAGAACGGAAAAAGCCAGCGGGGTTATTGCAGCCTTTACCAATACCTGAGGGAAAATGGGAGAATTTGACGATGGATTTTATAGTCGGACTACCTCGAACACAGAAAGGGAACAACTCAATATGGGTAATTGTGGATCGATTAACCAAGACGACACATTTTCTTCCAGTCAAGAATACACATACAATGAATCAGTTAGCTACAATTTACATCCGAGAAGTGGTGCGATTACATGGAGTACCGGTATCAATTGTTTCAGATCGAGATCCGAGATTTGTGTCAAGATTTTGGGGGAGTTTTCAAAAAGCTATGGGAACGAAGTTAAATTTTAGTACAGCATTTCACCCCCAAACAGATGGTCAGTCTGAGCGAACAATACAGACATTGGAGGATATGTTACGAGCTTGTTCGCTGGATTTCCAAGGAAGTTGGGAAGAGCATTTACCATTGGCAGAGTTCGCTTATAATAATGGATACCAAGCAAGCATCGGAATGGCACCATTTGAAGCATTATACGGCCAGCAGTGCAGATCACCATTATGCTGGACAGATGTGGGAGAAAATCAAGTTACTGGGCCAGACATTATTCATGAAACTAAAGAGAAGATCCAGTTAGTTCAGGAGAGATTGAAAATTGCGCGGGATCGACAAAAGAGTTACGCTGATGCTAATAGAAGGGAGTTAGAGTTTCAGGAAGGTGACTGGGTTTTTCTCAAAGTTTCTCCAGTAAAAGGAATAATGCGTTTCGGAAAGAAAGGGAAGCTGAACCCACGGTATGTCGGACCATTTGAGGTTATTGAAAGGGTGGGACCAGTCGCATATCGCCTTGCATTGACATCTGAACTAGCAAATATTCATGATGTTTTTCACGTATCCATGTTAAGGAGATATGTATCCGACCCGTCACATGTCCTAACTCAACCACCAGTTGAGCTAGAAAAAAATTTACAGTATGAAGAACGGCCTATTAAAATCATGGATCAGAAGGAAAAGCGACTTCGAAATAAGGTGATTCCGTTAGTAAAAGTCTGGTGGGAAAGACATACAGGTGATGAAGCGACCTGGGAAAGAGAGGATGATATGCAACAACGATATCCAGAATTGTTTGAAGGAGGTATGATCAGAACCATCTAATATATCCCTTGTTTGAGTCCAACCCTGAGTTTCAACGAGTTTGGAGGACCAAACTTCCTAAGGTGGGGAGAAATGTAAAATCCTAATTAATTAATTTATTTATTTTCTCTCTCTTTTAAAGAAGGAGTCACGTGGTCCTTAGGAGTGACCGAAATGTTAGTTGAATCCTAGGTACCATTTTAAGTGTACGGAGTCAGAAGCGATTTGATTGATTAGTCATGTGCGATACTCGAATAATATTATCTACATTTAGGAGCCATTGAGTAATATCTGGGGTACGGAACACATCGTCTCAAAATAAGAAATTTTTCTTACAAAACTTACCTCGTTATGATGACCCTTGTGTTTAAATTAGCTTATGCGAAATTTTTGGGATTTTCCAGATACCAGAATTTAGACGCGTACGAACAAATTTTGGCGTCGAACGGAACCACGAAGCCACGTGGTGTAGTTTGGCCAAGGGAGAATTACAAGTGTAATTCCCCCATCTGACTCACCCCCAATCCACCGCTATACATACATATATATAATGCTTATATTATTAGTAATTAGCTCTACTCCTATTAACAAAAAAAAAGAGTAAAAAGGATAAGGAAATAGAAGTGTACGTGGACTTCTGGAGAAGAAGATCTCCTCCGACCGACAACCCTTGTTTGCACCGTAGCTCGTCGATTTCTCTCTCCTTCTGGTAAACTCCCTTTTTCTTCTTAACTTCTGTGGTAGCTAGCATATATACAAATACATATAGTATCCATGGTGAGTTAGGTTTCACAATCCCATCAATAATGGTTCCAGAAATTGGGAATTCAAACCCATAAATTGGCTCTCTACATGGACTCAATTAGACGCATGAATCTAGGTTAAAATTCTTCTTAGTTGCTGCTGGAATCTGGCTTAGGATCTAAAGAGTCTTTGGTGAATAAAATTGGGGTTTTCCTATTAGATTTTAGAACCTCTGTGAGGGACCAATTTGGGTCGGCATCTTTGGTCCTTAAGCAAATACTACCCCCATTAGGAATTAGAATATGGCTCTTGATTGACATCTATATAATTTTGTGTTTAGGTCCAAGCACTGCAGAGTAGATAGCTGTGTGTTAAGCTCGAAGCTACTTTTTGGTGAGTACGCAATACCTCGGTTACTCGTATTTTGTTAAATGTTTTTCAAAAAAAAAGTTTTGCTCAAAGGGCTGGAAAAGGGCAAATCACATGTTTTATTTAAGTTTTTTTGTGAACAATATGCTATTTGTTTAAATGCTGAATATATATACATATATAAATGAAATTGTGTTTTCCTTGTGAAATGTGTTATTTCAAGTAAACCGTGAATTATCGGAAAGTGGCTTATTCACATGTATTTTCACTATGGATGAATCAGACCATGGAATATGATTTGTGAGCTCTATAATATCTTAATTGTTGGGTTTTGATATGGTATGAGGTTCGCACGGTGTCCCGAGCTCTAGGGGACGGTAAAGAAGCTAGAGGCACGATGAAATAAGGGAGGGGTGCAGGCCAGGCACCAATATGATATCGGTATCATAGGTCGCTCTCTCTGACCAGGGGTCGCTCCCCGTTACGTCTGGCAATACCGTCGAACACTAGTATTATTTTCGTGTCCTTCCATGAAAGGATAATGAGTTCTTTTACTGGACTAGTTTAAATGATCGAAAGGGCTATACTATGGCTTTTGACGTTTGATGATAATTGCATTTTCTCTTTCCTAAAGTTTTGAAGTATTGTATAGTACCAAACAACTCCATGGCCAAACTTGTAACCCCGGTATTTCGTACCACACGAGCTTTAGCTTATGAACTGTTTTTCCTGAACCTTTTCCAGGTTGATGTGAATGGATGTGGCAGGAAGAGCTGCTGCATAGGCATAAAGAAGTGCAGTTTTTTTGTGTGTGGATATTGCGGCTGTTTAGATAGTAGGGCCTTTCTTTGTCTAAGTTTTCTTTTAATCAATGTAACTAGATATATGTTTGTACTTAGAAACACATAGTTGGCTTTGGAGAATGAATGTCTATAGAGCTTCAGCAATCTCTTTTGAAATGATAGTATGTGTTTGGTTGTTTGTAAGAAAGATGAAGTTAGGCTTTGGTAGCTATGCTACCGGCCGGTCACGCCGCCGCTTATTCGAGTTTTAGGACGTGACACACATCGTATCCAGATATATGTATATATCTGTAGTAGTACTATACTAGTATTGGGTTCCCCAATCCTCAAAATGGACAGTCTAGATTTGGTCGCGCTGCACTATGGGTTGTTTGATACCCGGATGGACGGTCTAGATTTGGTCGCGCTGCACACATCGATGAAGGGATAGGATGTAAAGGGGTGGAGTAGTGCAATCAAATCTGGGCCATCCAATCTGGGATCAGACGGCCCGTAGTGCACGACTACCGCGAAAAAAAAAAAACCAAAAAGCCCGTATATTTTTCACCAAAAAGTAATCTTAAATCCCTCTGGGATGGAGGAAGTAATTTTCAAGTTTTACCTTTTCAATAGCCAGAGGCCCAGAAATTTACTCCTACTTCATTGCGATAAAACTAGTATGAATTTGTGTTATGCACGGAGACATGAACAATAGGTCCTCGTTACGGTTGTGATCTTCATATCTAGGGGTGGGAATTTATGATACAACACAATAACATGACCCAAACACGACACAAAGTTAGCTGTTTATGGTTGACTATTTCGGACATGAAACATGTATATGACATGACCCGATAACATGATTATTAAATGGGTCAGAATCGAGTCAACCTGCATAACCCAAGAATGACACAAATTAACCTATTCATCTATCTGTGTCACACATTAACCTGAACCTGACACATTTAAGCCTGCTTAATCCGAGAACGACACCGATTGACTTGCATTTCTAACCTGCATAACCCGAGAACAACACATATTAACCCACATAACCTGAACCCGAATTGACACGACACATTAATCGTGTCATAACAGGTCAAGTTCGAGTTGACACAGGTAATTTCAGGTCGGGTTAGGGTTGGTATTTTCAACACGTTTAGATAAACAGGTCTTTTTCGGGTTGACACGTATTGACCCGAACCCGAATGGACACGACACGATCCCCACCCCTACTCATATCTTCAATCGGTTGCTCTAACTCCTGCTCCTTGAACTAATGGGTAAAAGTCAAATTAATTTCATTCTACAAAGACAAGCGTGAAAGGGTGTAATGTAATGATGCCAATCTAACACTTTTTTTTTTTTTTTGGACACTCCATAATCCATTACATGCTTTTCTATAAGAAGGACCGTTATTACTGGTGTGCCATTTAGGTAACCATCTTTTCAATTGAATGAGCAACCCATTAATTTTTATTTTTTTTTTGATGAAGAATAATAGGATTAACATCTCATAATTCATCTTGCAAAATGGACAAACATAGTACAATTAATTAACTAATCGTGAGAAGATGATTAAGTCTTCTAGTATAGTGAGCAAGTTGGTAGAGAGATTATAGAATTCTTGGTATGAAATTTTATTGAAAAATGAATCCACTACTTCTTCCATGTTTTAAAGAAATTGAGAGAATAATGTTCCTTTTAACTTTAAGCATAACTCACACCTAATGCACCTTTTAAATACCATTGTCATAAAAGCTAATTGTTTGTCATTAGTTTTTATTTATCGTTACTATAAATTATATGCATGCAGAGGATTTGAGAAGATTTTTGGTGCAAATAGAGTATGGTTGATGTGGTACTCTTCTGGTAAATCTGGGTCATCCAAAAATGCATCCAATGAATGAATGTGTTCGGCATTAAAACATTTTTTAAATCGGTTGCATTTGTTGGACAGCTCGGATTTGCCCAAGGGATACTACCCTATTAGTAACCAAAAAAATTTTTGTATAGAGGAAAAATTTATGAACTTTCAAACACCGATTGCCATGCCAATTAAGGACACATTTAATGACAATAGGTAAATCTGACTTAGTTGGATGTCCGAATTAGTGATTTTATCAAGTGGTGGCATTATATCTTCTAAGAGTTCAAAACATGCAAGTTTCTTCCCAAAAAACAAACAAAGAAACTATTTTAAATGCATGCAGAACCACCTCCAATGCTATTTTCAATTAAAAAAAATGTTTTTACTAAATAAGCAATTAATAAAACTTAGTATTGTATAAGAAGTCCATCAAGTGGACAAAAAAACTTATAATATGAATATGAAAACAAATTAGGTAAATCGGAAAGGAAAGCAAATCATTTTTGAAAGTTTTGATCCCATTAGCCACCGTTTTAATGTGGCCTTGTTCAATACACACCTATCTATATAGAACGACAGGGTACAAAAATTTAAGTAGGATGGAAAATGAAACAAACATGCATTGAATTTTTTGACAACAAAGATCTTAAACGTCTAAAGTCTTGGAAGAAAAAAAGATGCAAAAAGACTTACATTGGATGTGAATCAAAAAAATAACATAGAGTGCCTCCATGATTGGATTGAAAGGTTGAGATGTTTGGCCGGACCGTGAAATCAAAAGGAGAAGAAATTTTAAATTGAGAGTTTTTTAATTTCCACAATGCATGGATACATTTTGAATTTAAATTAACAAATCTTGATAGATTTCTTGAATCATTGGATTTTTCGAAACTTGAATGTACCTAGTAAATGATCTCTTTTTCACGACTAATTGATTGAAAATAATTTGAAATCTAAGATGATTTGATTGATAATGTTCTCTACAAATCTTGGCCAATTTAATAAGATAATTTTTTTAATATAATGTAACCTATATTTGGATAACTTTTGAGAGTGATAATAACAGAGTATCACATGTGTTACTTTAAAAATTTATGACAACTCAATGAAATTGTGCCACTTGTCACAACCATAATTCTTCTCACAAAAAGTTATTCTGCAATAATATCTAAGATGGATGTGGAGAGGCCAAAAGTCACAGGAGCTGAAAGGTTGCGCCCTTTGGTCACATGGAAAATTATTGGGTGCTTTTAGAGGAAAAATCTTCGAGTGTTCTTAGAATCTCAGAGCACTGTCACGTGGTGTTTCGGTCTATTCATGATGCGGTGACGAAGACCTTAAACTTAGAAATTTGTTAATTCCGTCCCAAAATCTCATGTTCAATACTTAAAGTCACCTACTCTTATCGTAAGCGACGAGCACATATGAAATAGTTGTGACAGAGGCTTTAGAAATTACCCGGAGATGGGCTGAAATCACAACATACTACGGGAGTCATCTCTCTTGTCTCACTCCCCATTGATAAATTAAAGTATATTATTATATCTCACCCGCTAAATTAGCCGCTAGTCCAGTTATTAAGTGTATGATCACGTAATAAATAATACCAACGTTGAGGACTAGCCCGGGTCCCGGTAGTGAGTTCATCCGACCGCTCATCTCGGCAATGAATACTCAGATTTTAATCCAAACAATGATTGGCTCGGATCATTTAAAATTTGGATTAAGCCCGACCCGTCGGTGTTGAGATGGGCTGCCAGATTGGCCTCACTATAACCCTGTAGTGGGTTAGCTCATTACAATGCCCCCAAATCTCTATGGGGACTGGTTCTAAGAAATCATGGCACCAAACAAGGATGGAGCGAGGGGGAGGCTAGTAGGGGCGACGCTACAACTTGAAAAAACACTACTATTATATTGAAAAAAGCATGTGTTTTTTCAAATTGTAGCATCACCCCTACTAGCCACCCCATCGCTCCATCCTTGTTTGGTGTCATGCTTTCTTAGAACCAATCCCCATTGAAAAAGTATGTATATCATCAAATTAGAATACACTACCCCTCCTCTACATGTATAGTTCGTACCAATGATGGAGCCATGGAGAGGCTCATAGGGAGTAGTCTCCCCCCCCTCTTACATCTTAAAAAATTCGTACTATTACATTGAAAAAAAAGTATTTATCATCAAACTATATATATAGTCTTGTCCCCCCTCCGTTTTTCGTTAAAAATATAATTGTAACAACTTTAATATTTATCAATTTATAAAACAACTTTGTTCTAAAATTGGTTTTAATGAGGCTTAATTACAATCCTTTTAAACAAAAAAACACCCAAAATTTATAACCCAATTCACTTTAGGGCCGACTCAAGGCCCTGTTCACTTTTAAAAACTAAGGTTCACTAAAATTTTGGAAGCCCAAAACTCTTTAATGTGGTATGTGGACATCAAAGTGAAGGTGAAAGAAATTGGGGGCTCCCAAAACAGTCGATTCTCAATTGCAAGAATTGAACACTAGGTTTAAGGAAGATACAATGCTCATTCTCAACACATCTTAAGATCATCCCGATGGCTTTAGATCATTCAACATTGAAGATACTTGCAAGCTTATAAAGAAGTATTATCCAATGGATTTCACTGAGTAAGAAAAGTACCACTTGAGATATAAATGACAAAATTATAAGCTTGATGTGTCTAGGCATCCTGAGTTCCAAAATTTTGTCAACAATTTCAAAGTTGAGTGAGTGTTGGCAAAGACAAGAAAGTACATGATATATCATCTTTTCGATAGGTTGATTCCGCTTATATTAACTTCGCATGTTTCAAAACCGAACGTGCATTTTTTACTATGAAATATGTGAAGACAAGACTTCACAATAGGATAGAGGATGATTATTTAGCAAATTTCTTGATCACTTATATTGAAAAAGATATTGCTTGAGGGTTGGACACAGATTCTATCATTGATACTTTTAATAACAAGAAAGAGTTGTCAAGCACAATTCAAGATAGGATTACATAGACGTTAATACCTTTTGTAATCTAAGTTGATATTAGAAACATGTTTAGTTTCATATGTATTGGTATTATTTCGCGCACACACACACACACACACACACACACATATATATATATGGAAAATTCTAAAATTAGCACAATGAGTTGATTACAAGGCTTAGAAAGTATATCAAAATGTGTGAAAAATGTATAAGAATGTGTAAAAGTATATGAAAAAGTAAAAAAAGTACATTGGAGTTTGTGTTTTTTTTTTTTGTCTTAGTAAAAATTTATATCGTTTTCTTAATTTTAAATTTTTTTAAATATATCCGTCCCTTCTACACTAAAATCTTGACTCCGTCCCTAGTTCGTACTAACTACACCATTATTCTGGCTCTCCCTGGCACCAAATAAGACACTTTATCACCTCGAATTCACAGGTTCAATTTTATTTGTGAGAAACACAAAAAAAATAGGAAAGGAAAAGTAGCTTGGGCAGTTTCTCCTGAAGAATTCACATGACATTCTCTGGTTGTCATGCCACCTATATTCCTATGTGTGTCACGAGCGGCCTCCATGAACTCTCTCTCTCTCTCTCTCTCTCTCTCTCTCATGGTCCGATCTGCAAAGGAATCAATAATCTTGAGCCACATGTAGCCATAATTCAATGGAATTTATTGGAAATTTCACTCCCTTCATTTTTCGATGGGTTAAAGTTGAATACTCCTATTATCATTTTCTATGTTGGGAAGCAAGGTTTTAAGTGAAAACTCTCTTCAGAGAACTGAAAATGTGAAAGACTCTTGTTGGAAAATGTGAAAGACTTTTGGTTCCACTTTATTTGAGATTAACAGATTTTACGTAAATCGAAACCAAATCAAACCAGGCTGGATTGAGGAATGATTAAATCTAATTTATTTGCGACCGAGTACTTAAATTAATCTTTATAATCAGCTATAAAGGGGGTAAAAAATTATGCACAATTTTTTTTTTTATCAAAAAATACGAATCTCTTTTCGTAGTGAGACAAATGTGGGGATGAAAGGAGTAATTGATAAGGTCTTACAAGAGATAGATAGTGAAAATTTTCCCAATTTTTGGAGAATCGGTTACAGGCGTACGTGTGCTATATATAACTATGTAACTATGATAAAACGACAATAAAAGGTACATGTGTTTACTGCAAAATATTAAATATGAACTTTTAACTTATTTTAAAACTCAAAAATTAAAAACTAAAACCATTGCAAACTCAACTCACCATAATCATAATTAACATTTATGATTGTTTAATAAATTTTATCTAAAATGCTACCAAATATTTTTAAGAGTTAAAATCCTTCAATTTATCTTTTTTTTTTTTTTGTGGGTCATGTTCCACTAATTTTTTGACATTACTTTTACTAGTCTTCCAAACTAGTGTCTGTTACAAGGCAAAATAAAATAGCATTTGTTATTGTGCCGTACAAAGACTGTATCAATGTTGAATCACTTAAAATTATCAATGTTAAATATCCTAAAATTGTTATATGCATCTATAAAACAACACCAATCCACTTTAAAAAAAAAATCCACAAACTGTTCCTAACAAGAAAAACTAATCAAAATAACATGCATACGTGTCAAGACATGATTGCACTAATTAAGTCAAATTTTGGCACAACCACCAAATGGTGCAGAAAAATTTCTTTAAAAAATAGTAACAAAAACAAATAAGGAGTGGTAGAGTAGATAGAGACAAATGATGACTTGATGATGTTATGTCTTTGACATAATTTTCACTTTCAACTAATTAATAAATAAACCAGAAAAAAGGCTCAACAACTCCGAGGAGAAGTGACTAAGCCATTCATGACTTATTGTTTTAAAAAAAAGTCAACAAAAATTACCTAATACAAGCAAAATAAAAATTAAAAAAAAAACCCTTAAAATACCTACAAACACCTTTATATATAGAGCTTTTAATAAACATTTCCATTCCATTCCCCTGTTTTTATGGTCTAAAGTTACCCGCAATAAACTCCCAAAGTCAGATTCAGTAACGCTTAGATTATGGGAAAACACCACAAAAGCTCCAAACCCACATGCACTTATGCCTTTACATCAGTAGAATACTTAGGATTTATGCACTGAACAGAACAAACCCAAGAAGAAAATACACCCAAAAGCAGCTTATTCAACATTGTACAGAGTACATACCTTGGTTTACGGAGGTGGGTTTTGACATATTATTATTACCCATTTGGGTTTTTACCCAAAATTTCTCATGTTTTTCTTTCTTTTCACTTGCAGAGAGTAAAACCCATTTGGGTTTTCCCAATTGTCGGAAATTTTACAGAGTACATACCTTGGTTTACAGAGGTGGGTTTTGCCATATTAAGGTTACCCATTTGGGTTTTTACCCAAATTTTCTCATGGTTTTCTTTCTTTTCACTCACAAACAGTAAAACCCATTTGGGTTTTTCTCAATTGTTGGAAATTTTCAGGTGTTTGTAATCACACATTGTCTTCTGTTTCTGATCAATATATATGTATGTGTGTATGTAATTATTTTGCAGTTTTGTGGATTGATTTGAGACATGAGGAGGCAATTATCATGGGTTTTGATGTGTGGGTGGATTGGAGTTGCTGTGCATTTGTTCTTGCTTGGAGATTGCTCTGGGAAGACCCCATTCAGGTTCTTACCCATCCCCTGCTTTCATGTACACAAGAATACGTACAGATACATACAAATGTGTGTGTGTGTGTGTGTGTATCTGTGTATTGTCATGCTTTTTTCGAAGTCTGAATTTTGTGTGCCTGAAAATGTTTAGAAAGAGAAAAAATTAGTGGTTGAGGAGGATTTTCGATCTTTTTTAAAAGATAAATGTATTGGCATGCTTTTTTCGAAGTCTGAATTTTGTGTGCCTGAAAATGTTTAGAAAGAGAAAAAATTAGTGGTTGAGGAGGATTTTCGATCTTTTTTTAAAGATATAAATGTATTGGCATGCTTTTTTCGAAGTCTAAATTTTGTGTGCCTGAAAATGTTTAGAAAGAGAAAAAATTAGCGGTTGAGGAGGATTTTCGATCTTTTTTTAAAGATAAGTGTATCGTAATTTTCTTTTTTTAAAGATAAGAGAATTGTATACATAATACAGGGGCTTGGTATATACTTAGTATTTATTAAAAGATAAATAGTTACGTACTTGAATATATTAAACGTCCTCTTCTCCCTGTTTTTGGTTCATTTAAAGGAGTTATGTCACACTTTAAAGAAATTCAAAAGAAATTAGGCGAAATTGGTAACTTGGGTGAGTAATTATTCAATTGTCCCAAAACACGGAGCACAATTACTTAACGTTTCGAATCACTCTAGCACCACGTATTAATACGAGGTTTATACATTTAATAGTGTATTTCATAAAAATGTGTTCTCGTAAAATATTCCGAAACACCACATGACGGAAACTGAATAATTACAACAGTAGAACTTTCACAAAATTTTCTCATTTTATATCTCGTGAAGCTTTTACCTCGGTCTTCTTTTGGCTCTATTGCTTCACATTTCACAAACTGTCTCGTTTACTTTAGGGACAAAAAGTTACCACATCATTCACTTTCCCATATTCTCATCTCTTCCTTTTTGAAGAATTATACTTTGTCTCTTCGTGTTGATAAGACAAACACCCCCTCTAGAGTTTCTCTTTTCCAAAAGGAAGAAAATCCATTCTTTAGTATTTTTTTCTTTTCCATTTTCCTTTATCTTTACAGATATTAATTACTAATAAAAAATATCAAATCAAGAGTTTTTGTGCTCATAAATCTGTCTAAATTAAGTTCTATCAATTTTTATGGGTTCAGTTCATACAAAATTTATTTTGACTTTAATTAGTTAAAGTGCACATGCATATGCTAGCTTAGACATCGGAATTACATAATAATACCAAAAAAAAAACTTTGAGTGTTTATCGGTGTAAATTACCTAGTATGACTTTACTTTAAATGGTCACATCAATGAAGTCTTTTTTTCCTTTTTGGTAATGACAATGGAATCCCTTAAAGAGAAATGTTCAACAAGATTTTCTCATTGTTAATTTCTCTTGTGACAAATGTGTTTCATCCAAATAGATACTGATCTCCGATCAATTTAATTTTTTAGATGAAAAACAAACACATCAATCCTCTCATAATGAGTGGTTCAGATCATTAATTAAGATTGAGTTAGGTCTGACTTTACATAACATAAATATACCACTTATAAGATTACATAAATTATTTCATTTAGGCTAAAATCTCTTTTTTTTCTTTTTCTCTAAGGATAGGATTTCAGGGGGTTATTATTAGTGGTTACAACAGGAGTCAAGTAGGTCTCGAAATCAAGACCTCTCTCTAAGAAGGGAAAGTAACAAACCAGTGTGGTGTTCAAATACTTACCAAAAGTCACAAAGACATTTTTGCTTTCTCAAGAAATTAAAACTAATTTTTTTGGGGCGTAATGAAGAATTTCCTTATAAACCGGACTAGTCTTTCTAGCGCTTTCCACAACTCTTTCTATGCATTTGCATGACGTGAGGTGGGGTGTCTCCAAAAACAAACCATTGCCGAGGGAAATCAACCCTGCGACCTTGGGGTGATAAGTCCTGCCAAGGCAAGTTGATTAACTACTATGACAACCTATTTGAGTTAAACTATAATGGTTTGTTTTGTAAAAATTCTTTTAAATTAATGGTCGCACAGAGGAAAAGAATTTTACAGTAAATGTTAGCATTGCAAACTGTGAGATCGAAAAACAGTTGTTCCAGTAGATTATTGAGACCAGTGAACACGTACAATATGTCGCGCCTAGTAGGCTACGGGTCGCTAAACAAAAGGACCATGCTAATTTGCTTGTCCTAAACTAAACATTGAAAACTTTGATGATCGTACCTCGAAAAAGGTAGGGCATGCTGCATGGAAAGCAAGAGTACAATGCTCTAGGCAGGCTAATCGTAATATCATAAAGCCTATAAATTAGTTATCGTAGTGAACACTCAATAATTGGAGATCCACCAAGATTTTTCAATGGGTAATAATGAAATTGTAAGTTGACTAAAAGGTAACGATATTTAGATTGTGGGTAGGCATTCCCTAGTCTCATTCCTATGACGATAGTGATTTTTATTGTGATGGTTGAGCTGGAAGAACTTGGTTCTAAATGAGTCCGAGGTAGTGGAGTCACTACTTTAGGAAAATATGTTGATTCCTAAAGACAATCATAATATAGGGCATGCGTCAGTGGCGACTTCAGAAATTCGGAAGCTTAGAGTCATTCATTAACGTCAAAAACTTTTACCAATCATAAATCAAAGAAAAAATCTTATTCCAACAAAAATCACATTTAAAGCTTAACCTAGCAAAACAAATCAACATCTCCTTGTCAAAATAACAAAACGAATGAATAGGATTCAAACAAATCACACAAATAAGTAACTTTTATGAACTTTTAGGAGTTACCCAGTGGTGTTACCACCAAATTTTGGGGGTTCATTTATGAATTTTTCAAAAAAAATTCAAAAAATTTCAATATGATAGTAGTAGTATTTTTTTCTCCTGTGGGGTCGGCTAACGCGCTCTCAACCATGTGGAGTCGCCCCTGGTATGTGTGCATGACTGTAATCCGCTAACCAAAATAGTCCCAATATGGATTGCCCCTACCGTGTGTGTTGGGTAAGTACGTAGAAGTTTAATTGGCTCGATGACGTAGTTGAAGATGTTGCTGGGAAACTTAGACCTAGTTTGGCTAAACCAAAAAACTTGGTTTTTTGGTTTTTTAGATTAATCTCTTTTAAACTTGATTTTTTGGTGTTTTAGTTTTTTGGATTAATCCACTCATGCAAACTGGACTCCAACTGGATTAATCCAAAAAACCAAAAAACTGGTTTTGATGAATCAGTGGTTTTTTCCATTCATCCAAACGACCCCAGTTTTTTGCACTGGATTAATCCAAAAAACCAAGTTTTTTGGTTTAGCCAAACTAGGCCTTAAACTTGATTGTACGTACGTTCAAACCTATATGGTACCTCAAACCCATTGCACAATAAAAAAGCATATGGTTACAAGTTCAAAAGGTTTTAAAATAATGTGGGGCATTGTTAGGAAAAAAGCTTTTAAAACCTCTTTAAAATGGTTTAATATGCTAACTAACTTTAAATTGAGGAAAATTGATTACAAATATATGTAACTCACTCTATTTATTTAATTGTCCATTAGTTGTTATTATATGCTATGGCATTTGTGTTAGCTTTATTATAAAGAGGTGCCTACTGCAAGATGGATAAGGAATTTTTATCCACTACAGTCTACAACAGTATATTATTTGGGGTTATACTTTTAGTGCTTTGAGCATACAGATTACAGACGGTTCTGTTTGTGAGTAAAGTTCTATCTTGCACATAAAATTTCCCGAAAAACCATTGTATCGTAGAAGCGGAACGTCTACAACCATGTGCTGCAAGAACAGATATATTTTTCTAAGAAAATCGATTTACGCATGCCTCAATTCATATTATGGTTTCTTAAATTTTTGGTCTTTGTAATTCAAGTATTGTCACATATTTTTATGTTTTGCAGTTAGATTTCCAGTTATTTATTTTTGTTTTTACAGAAATTATAATTAGTATTTATTACAGTTTAACCGTTAGATTAACTATTAAACAACTTGATCATATTATCGGAATTATTATTCTCGACAAGATCTAAACATAAATCCATTTAATCGTCAAAGGGGAATCGAACCATTGCTCCTTTGATTTGATAGGTTTGCTTAAGGGAAAAAAGAATCTCACTATTTATTTCAATAAATAGGTAAGAAATTAAAAAAAATGCATAAAAATACAATGTGTATCTAATTTCTCACCATTCTAACAAGATGATCAAATATTTGGTGAGAAATTATACCCTTCCTTTTCTTAGCAAAATTTGGTCCATAAAAACATGGACAAGGTTCTAGTTATTTTAACTAGTTAAAAAACAATTTTTAGTACAAGAAATCATTTTCTGTTTCAAAATTCTAACAGTACTAGTACTGTTTATTTTATGTATTATCTGTTTAAACATTATTTTTTAAATTTTTTCTTTAGACTTTTCCTTTCTTACTTTTCTTTTTATCTTTTGTTCTGTTCGAAAGAGTGGGAAGAGAAAAGAGAAAGTAATAACAAAACAACGGCAAATAGAACCAGGCAAATTTAAAGTACTGTAGTAGGAGTAAAAAATTTGGGTATGTGTAGGGTAGATTCATGAGGTGCCCAACACCACGTTCGAGCCTTCCAAACATATTTTGGACGGTCCAAATATGTGCGTGTAAATTTGGCCCCAAAATTTACAAAATTGCCACCACGAATCTGGACTGTCCAAAACATGTTTTGATGGCTCGGATGTGGTGTTGGACACTACGTGGATCTACCCTACCTGTACCCAAAATTTCCTCGTGAGTACTCAACGAAAGAAATCAAAAAGGTGGATTGAGAGAGAAGACAAGAATTGTTCGGCAACGAAAAGTGGCTGTTAAACATTTCCATCTAATTAGTAGGGCCGGCCCTGACTTTCAAAAGGCGTAAGACGAAATTTGAAAATGAAAGTCCTTAAAAATGCTAGCGAAACTAAATATAAAGTCGATAAACACCATTTCAAAACTATATGCATGTATTTAACACGAAAAAAATCCAAAATGGGCCTACATACTTGGTGGTAAAAAATATTTGGAGGCCTTTTTTTTCATTTTTCATGGGAGCCTAAGGCGCCGACCTATTGAGCCTTAGCTCAGGGCCAGCCCTGAATTAGCCAAACACCGGAAAGCATTAACGAAAATTTTCAAAACCATTTTACACAGCAAATATTTTGCAGCGTAAAATGTTTTACATCGAAACAAACAGAGCCTAGTGTCTATCGAGGCTATTAAAAAGTATACTATTTTATGAATTTAACTAGGCATAATAGTAAAATGCAAATGTCACATAGGAGTTTCCTGTTATCCCACTTGACTTTTTGTAATTTTGGGATTTTGTGATTATTCAAAAAAAATAACCGTGTTTATTTGGATTGCCTCAAATTTTCGCGAATTATTCATTCTTTTCGATTTGAAAAACTAAAAACTTATAACCGCGCGAAACCCAATTTTCTATGAAAAAGAACAACAAGAATTTAGCACCGTTACTTATTTTGGAAAACAATAGAGATCTCTTGCTCCCCAAACTTGTGTCCTCATGTTTGGAACAATTACATCACCACCCTATAGTTTCAAAAATTACAGCACACCCCTATACTTCCAACACTACCTGTTAACAACCCTTTGGCGAATTTAGAGAGGAGGGATTTCTTGAGTTCATTGGAGGGAAACCAGGGATCGCGGTGGACAGCAACGGAGCCATGGAGGCGAGAGAGAGATGGTGGCGTCTACTACTGTCGGCAAGCCCTACATTCTGTCGCCGCCGCTGCTGGTGGTGGCGTCCCGCGCTTTAATCAGCTACCATGTCGACTCAATCGAGTGCTGTTCATAATCGATCTCTCTTTACCATGGTTTTCCTCTAATCCATCTCTTTTCTATGCGCATGTATACATATGTATGTATGTGTGTGTGTGTGTGTATACCCACACCAGAAAGGTCACAGCTCTTACTCGTCTCTAAATAGACCAAAACCAATTGCGTTGTCTACATTACGCTTATTTTTTTTGATGTTTTTCTAGCATAATGTAAGGGGCCTCAATTCCAAAATGGACCATTGGTTTGTTGGTTTTGTTTTCCCCCCAATTATTTATGATATGCAGGGAAAGACTGTTTAATCAGGAAATGGGATTTTCTGGACTATCAGTTAGGACAATGCATCATCTACAAATCTTGATTTTTGTAGTTTGTTGGTTACGCAATTGATGCAAAAGCACGAAAGCTCCAGCTTTAACTATTTATATAAAGCATGATGTAATCAAATTACGGAGATTAAAAAGGGATATGAAAGGAGTACGTGACTTCAAGTTTCTCAATTCGAGTCAGGATTACTTGAGAGAGAGAGAGAGAGAGAGAGAGAGAGAATATTTTGCTTCTTATGTATTCGAACAGAGAGATGTGATTTGCTCTGATTAGTCCCTCAACATATCTATGGGGTATAGATATAGATAAGTGTTGATGTGTACGAGTGTGTAGAATACTAAGTGTAGACAGATCAGAATGAGTTTACAAGTGAACATAAAATTCATGGGATTAAAAAATGGGAAAACAAAGTGAACTGAGATTTTTGTAATTGACGAACAGTGTGTACTATTTGATAGAGATTTACATCTCTGTATGTAACAGTCAATCCTGATTCTTGAAGAACAGGAAATTAATCAAACAGGGAAACATGGGAACAAAATCACCCCGAATAGGAAGTTACAAGATGAAATCATGAAGCAGATAGTATTCTATTCTTGTTGACGAAATCCTTGATATACCCTAATGAGTACGCCTACTAATAGAATAGGAAGCCAGTTTTGTTACTTTTTTGGTTTGAGCTGAATTATCGTAAGTTTGGCTAGTGGATTTGTGGGTAGAAAGGAAAAGGAAAAATCAAGTATAGTAACGATTGTTTTTTTTCTGTTTTGTTTGGTTGGATTACGAGATCAGAAAATGAGTAAGATTCCCAGCAAATCATTTTTTTAAGCATGCTTTTAAGTCTTGGTTTATGCAATTCGGTTTATACAGTTTCCCCTTTCATTTTCCCTTGGCAAATCCAATATCTAAGCATGCTTTTAAGTCTTGGTTTATGCAATTCGCAGCATGCCTTTGTGAAGCTTTGGCATGTAGAAAGTAATCAACTCTCTCTCTCTCTCTGACCTGTATAGAAACAGAAACACGCGAGCACTAACTTGCTGCTTCCAATCTTCATTTGTTGTCTTATCTTTTCTTTTGTTTTCTTTTTATCTTTGGTTGATTTGATTGCAGAAACTTTTCAGGAAGCACCAACGACCAAGAACAAATGCTCTTTCCTCCAGTTCATTTGCATACACTGGATCAGCATGTAAAACTGTAGTGATTTTGTCACTTGGATGAAATTTTTTGGGGTTACTTCTACTCATCACAATCTAAAATTTCCCAGGTCGTGATGGAAAATGGCCTTGTCAATGTCACATTGTCATCCCCTCAGGGAGTGGTCACCAGAATCCAATATAATGGGATTGACAATGTACTGGAACCCAACATAGAAAGAAACAGAGGGTACTACATTTACTTGCTTTTGTTTCCAGTAGATCTTTACAAGAATTTGATATTATTGCCTTATCAGGTAAGATTTTGAACCTTTTTGATTAAGTTTAATTGACTATAGGTATTGGGATGTCGTTTGGGACAATCCGGAACATCTTGGTGGGATATATGACTTGTGAGTTCTTCTTCCTTTTCTCAAGCTATAATTTGATAAGAATTGCTTTGTGTTGTAATTCAACATTTTTGCTATCCAATCAATTCAATTGCTGTCGGGCAGGCTAGAAGGAACACGTTTCAGTGTCGTTATGGAAGATGAAAATCAAATTGAGCTCTCTTTTACAAGGACGTGGAATTCCGACCCGAGTGGCAGTAGAATTCCTCTTAACATAGATAAAAGGTGCCGTTGAAGTCTCCATAATCAGCTTAGTTTGTATCCAAACAGATATCTAGTTACACTTCTTATCACACCAACTAAGCCATTATATGAATCCTGTTTGCAGGTTCATAATGCTGCGTGGCTGCCCAGGTTTCTACTCCTATGGAATATTCGAACACGCAGAGGGATGGCCTGATGTAAATATCTACCAGGGAAGGATTGTATTCAAGCTTGAAGAAAAACTGTGAGATCGAATTCTTATAGCTAATTTCATTTCCAAAAGCCAAGTAGCAATGACGTCCAAAAGCCAAGTAGCAATGGCGTTATTTTGAGTTGTTGACAAGGTTTGAACTGAACAGATCAAATTTATTGCTGATCGTTACATGTATAGGTTCCGATACATGGCTGTATCAGACGAAAGGCAAAGGATCATGCCCACAGCTGAGGACCGCAGAACTGGCCAAGTTCTTGACTACCCTGAAGCTGTTCTATTGACAAATCCAAGCAATTCAGAGATCCGAGGGGAGGTAAATTTCACAATTCACATACTATACAATCTACTTCTCTATTAGCGGGTATCCATATTTACAAGCATTGGTAAGGCAGTCTTAACTTTTGTCTAGGCAAATTTCACAAAAATTGAAGATGATTCCTTTTGTTGATTTGTCAAGAAGTTTGAACTAAGTATTGTTGGGTTTAGTGTTTTAGGTTGAATGGGATAGCTTCTTGAGTTAGCTTTACCAAAATCTAACAAATCCTTACTTCATGCTCCAATCCATGGCATATGAAATATAATAGAAAACAAAACACATACCTGTTAGTGATGAAGATGCTATAGCCTTTAGTGTAATAGTAAGCTGCTGCTGCTCCAAGATCGATCAAACCAAGACCTAAAAACCCCAAACTTGAAAACAACTTTCTTCCCTTTTTGTGAAGTGAGAGATCTACCCTCTATCCTTTTTTTTTGATTTAATGGGCCAAACATGTATATATAGGATGAGGGTAGAATCTCCTCTTTTGCCTAATAAATTGGTCCAGCCCATTACGGGTCCAAAATAACAAAATACCACCAACCCACACTTAAAGAAAACTATACCACAAAAAATAGGTGCTCCAAAATGACTCCTAATCAAATGGTGATCACTAACCAAAATGAGTCTCGACAAGCACTCCAATAAATTTGATAGTCGGTTTTTTTGTCTTCAAATAATAAATGACTATGCTAATCCACAAAAGATGGAATAAATCTAACATCTTGTTATTTTTGTTGTCTAGGTGGATGACAAGTACCAATATGCATGTGATGACAAAGACAACCAAGTTCATGGGTGGATCTCCTCTGACCCACCCGTTGGATTCTGGATGATCACACCAAGTGATGAGTTCCGAACCGGTGGGCCTGTCAAGCAAGACCTCACCTCACACGTCGGTCCAACCACCTTATCCGTAAGTATCCCACAGTTCCCTTTCCAGCCCACAACCTCACCATGCAAGACTTGGCATGGACACGTCTTTCATGTTTGGTATCCTTTTGAAAGAGAGAGGGTAAGGAAGAAAAGTGTTTCTCTTGTTTGGTTGGAAAAGAAAGGAAAAGAAAGTAAGGAGAAAAGTAATTTTCTTTCATTTGATTTTGAGAAATGGGGGAAGAAAGTGATTATGGAACTAAACAAATGAGGAGAAGAAGGGAAATAGGAAAGTAATTGTTTTTTAATCGAATTTTGCCTTTTCTCCTTTCCATCCCATATTAGGAACCAAACAAAGGAAGTGAAAACTACTAAATTTCCTTTCGTTTCCTCTTTCTTTTCCTGGGTTCAAAACAGACAGTGTAACTGGCCCAACATAATGGCCAATACATGCTCAACTCAATGCAAAGTGTTAATCCTAATTACTTGGGTTCAGCTACGTTATTCATTTCCAACCTTTGGTTCGTTTAGCTATTGTATATGTGATACTATTTTTTGGATTGGGCTATTTATCTCCAGATGTTTTTCAGCACCCATTACGCTGGGGACAGTCTGGCCATAAAATTGCGATCCGGTGAGCCATGGAAAAAGGTGTTTGGCCCTGTTCTCATCTACCTAAACTCGGCTTCCCCGGATGAAGATGTATTGACTCTTTGGGAAGATGCTAAAGAACAGGTATTAGGCAGGGCATAAAATGTTGTCCACATAAATGTAATCAATATTATAGTATGGTAGTAAGCCTCAGTTATATACACTATACAGATGTTGGTGGAAACCCAGAGCTGGCCATATGATTTTCCTCTTTCAGAAGACTTCCCTCATGCTGATCAAAGAGGCACAGTTTCTGGTCGATTACTAGTCCGTGACAGGTACCTCTGCATAGTAAAGCAACCATCTTTCTTCTTCATTTTAAAATATATAATTGTATGGCGTTTGATATAGACGTCTTAATTTAGGTACATTAATGAAGCCCTTATGACTGCGAACTCAGCTTTTGTGGGGTTGGCTCCCCCAGGAGATATTGGATCGTGGCAAAGAGAAAACAAGGTTAATTTTAAAATTTCGCTTATGTGTGGCATGGCTTCAACATTAGCTGATGTCTCAAATTGGCTGATAATTATTGAAATCTTTTTTCACCTTTTGATGTGTACATGTGGATAATTTATTCGATGTACTGAGCAACTATGACAGCGAATACATTGGAAAAAAGACTAATGCTTAATTTTAGCATTTCAGGGTTATCAATTTTGGACTCAAGCTGATGCTGAAGGGTACTTCTTGATCAAAGGCGTCCGAGATGGAAATTATAGCTTGTATGCATGGGTACCTGGCATTATTGGGGATTACAAATATGATGCTTATATCACCATTGCACCAGGTCCCAACTTTCGCACTTTTAGCTTCGATTTCATTTGAATGAAATGGAAATTGGGCAATGGTTGACTATATGCATGGAAAATAAGCAGGGAGACATACCAGACTAGGTGTTCTTGTTTATGACCCTCCAAGAGAAGGTCCAACCCTATGGGAGATAGGGATCCCTGATCGGAGGGCTGCTGAATTTTATGTGCCAGACCCAAATCCGACTCTAATGAACCGATTATATGTCGATCTTCCAGATAAGTGAGCCCTCATACAAACAAAAGCTGCTTAGGCTCTATTTGGATCTTTGATGTATGGAGTGAAAAAAAGGGAAAGGGAATTAGTGAAGCAATTTTTGTCTCTTTACTGTTTCTTACCTCTTTCATCGTACCAATCCAAGATCCAACTCTACGCTGTGTTTGGATCTTGGATTCATGGAGGGTTTTGTGAAGGCAAAGATAAATGTAAAGGGATTTCCCTATGCAAACCAACCTTTGTTTCGCTTCCCTTTTCTTTGTCCTATACATATCCAAGATCTATACACAGCATTAATGCTTGCGATCCTGTTATTAACTGCAATAGTCACCCTTGAACTGTTTCTGATCAATAGGTATAGGCAATACGGATTGTGGGATCGGTACACTGATGTCTATCCAGACGAGGATCTGGCCTACACTGTGGGCATTAGCAGTTATCAAACGGATTGGTTCTTTGCTCAAGTTAACAGGTGTGTGTTTCAATTTCAAGCTGTCGAGCTTGACAATTTTGCTGGTACTGGTTCTAACCTTGCTCTGCAGGAATATAGGAAATAAGACTTACATACCAACCACATGGAGAATCATATTCGATCTTGATGATGTGAGGGAGACTGGAAATTATATGCTCCGTTTAGCAATAGCATCAGCCCATGAAGCTGAGCTCCAAGTATGGAAGTTTTCTTTTTCGACTTTCCTTTTCCCTTTGATTCTTTTGTCATGCTCCCATGTCCACCCCTACATTCTAAAGTTCAAAGCATATTCGTTATGGAACTGCATCAAAATCTGTCATACTATGATGGAGCATACCTTGGACATCTGCTTTTGGTCCACCTCCTCTTTGGTGAATCAAAATTGTCATTTTAGCTGGCAGGGACACAGGTGTTCTGACAAATGATGCCGTAGTGAGAATGGTAAAAGGAATTTGCTTGCCGAGGTTGTTCTTCATGTGATTTGTGGAATTTTGCTTTCACATGTTTTCAACATCATTGATCTATGTTTTGTATAAGTGCGAAATATTTTGTTTTTCTTCGTGTTTTGAAGTATTTTAAGTGATAACGACTTAGTTTTCAACTCATTTAGGCAATTTTCATGCAGATGATGTCAAGTAGTTTAGGAACATTGCATCCTTAAAAGGGCATACCAACATCATTGTTGCGTAATTTGTGTTTTTCTTACGAATTTTTCGATTTGGAAAGGTTCGAGTCAACGAGGCAGATGTCACGACAGCCCCTCACTTCACAACAGGGTTCATAGGCAAGGACAATGCTATCGCTAGGCACGGTATTCATGGCTTGTATTGGTTGTATGCAATGGAGATATCAGCATCTCAACTTGTCACTAGAAGCAATACAATATATTTGACACAGTCAAGAGGCTCAAGCCCTTTCAAAGGTATCTTGTACGACTATATACGTTTAGAAGGGCCACCGGAAACAGATTAGGGTTTGAGATGTACAGTATTTTGCAATCATTCTTTCAGCTTGTTTAAATTTTGGAAGCAATAGTAAGCTCCATAGGTTAAGGTTTAGTGTTTGATATCAGTATAAGAACTTGATAGAATTTTTGTATTGTTTAGATGTGAAAGAAGAAACATCTGTAATCAAGTTTGATTTTGCTCTGTCTAGACCTTTGATTAGGAAAAAATTATGCTGAATTTGATTTTCGCACTGAAATTTCATTCAAAATAATGTGGCAATAAAATTTTGAAAATTATGGAGACTTTTTGAGGTAAAGAGAGGGGAGGAGTGTTTCTTGGAGGGCACTCCTGTAGGGAACTCCGGGCCGTTGTTTTCGACAATCAATGGCTTGGATTTCATCCGAGTCCTTGTCGATCTGAGTTGTTCATTGCCGAGATAAAACTCGAGCCATTGATTGTCGAAATCAATAGCCCAGGAGTTGGCCTACAGGGCCGCCCTCGAGGATCCCCGGGTCCAAAGGGAGTACCCCAGTGAATAACGAGATTTTGCAACAGACCCATGGATGCTTTTGTTGTACCTCAGGATGACAATTTTTTTTACCTTTTTATAATGAAGAGTGTCCCGGTGAACTAGACTAATCTGTTCAATCCTCCCATAGCCCTTTTCCCGTGTTTACGGTATTTTGTTATGAACTTGTTAACATTTGTTACAGTATTCCTTCTTTCCCTTCCCCCTTATGTAACGTGCGAAGTAAATCAAACAAATGAGAGAAAATCAAACAAGAAACAAATTTTACGTGGTTCGACGTACATTGGGTGTAAACCTTTTTCACGGACAATCGATCAATGACTTCGACTAAATTAAAGGCAAATAAATCCTCCTTAAAAGAGCTACAAAGAAAAGAGATCCTGCACTAACCCCCTCTCAAATCTAAGTATTCACCAAAGACAAGATGTTCCATCAATTACATAAGCCGTGAAGGTGATCAGATAATGAATCAGATTGATCATATGTTATGTGCAAACGTACAAAAGTAAAGTTATCATGGAACAGAACTCATGAATTGGATAACGGTAATGCGAGGGGTACAGACCACTGCGCACAAGAAATGTATTGAGTGCACTCAGAAATGAGGGAATTTTAGATCTACCACTTATGCCTATTGGATTGAGCTGATTTCTCGCGAAGCCACTCAGAAAAATGTTTTAAGATGAATGAAAGGTTTGAATCACTTGTGTGGGATCCAAAAGTGGGTCCCCGAGCGTCGTCAATACATTTTCTGTGCAGGTCGGTCTATACCTCTAGTCGTGTCCGCATTGGGTAAAAAAAAAATGTATAAACCGTTTTGAGATATGCTCGACTGGGAAACATATCAAGGACAAACAACTTTCTTAAGGTCGTTAGAAAAAAAAGAAAAAAGAACACAACTTTTTTAAGGCCATTGATATTTTAAAATCAAACCTAAACCAGTTAGTATTTTGCTTAGTGCAAGTTGTTTATAATCTTAGAACACATCCACATGGTGCTCTGAATCATTAATTTCAGCACCACACACTTAGTCGTGGACCCTTCGAGAATCAGTGGTATTGGAGTGTCCCGGGCACCATGTGACCGTGCTGCTTCAAGAGCACCGAATAGTTAGACATTGAACACATCCTTTGATATTTCCACCAAATTGGTATCGTTGCGAACATCATTTTCTTGAACAACAAAAATTCAAACCTGAAATGGTAACAATAGTCTGAATGCAAACAAAAGAGTTGCGTTGTTTTGAGCAGTAGAGTCATCGCCAAATTTTGTGGAACCTCGACCACATTCCCCATTTAGTCTCTTAATTTGTCTCATTTTCTTTGGTCAATTGCCTCCTTCCCTGGGAGTTGGATTCAACTTCCATTATGCCTAATTTTGTTTAGTCATTAACTTGGGTGTTTTAGTCTTGATTATTGTCGCATGCATGGTATTCATGTCAAAATGGTAACTATTTTGTAGTTCAGTCAAAGAAGGAACCCCACAACTTAACCATGTCTCGGTGGGTATTCATGTCAAAATGGTACCCTAGGGTTTAGGATGCACTTTCCTATTATAGGATTTTTAGTGGTTTAGATACTTTCATAGGGTACCTTAGGATTTTAGGCACTTCCTCTTCAACTAGGATTTTAGGCACTTCT
Source organism: Vaccinium macrocarpon (assembly GCA_022606695.1). Classification (NCBI taxonomy): domain Eukaryota; kingdom Viridiplantae; phylum Streptophyta; class Magnoliopsida; order Ericales; family Ericaceae; genus Vaccinium; species Vaccinium macrocarpon. The sequence continues at coordinate 38,191,762 of CM040180.1, read as the reverse complement.
TCTTAAGGTACCCTAAAATCCTAGGGTACCACCCTAGGGTTTTAGGGTGCCCTAAGTTTTTAGGGTAGGGTATCCTAAGATTTTAGGGTACTATAGGATCTGAGGGTATCCTAAGAAGCTAGGAGTATTCTTGTAATTGGTACATGTGAGTGGACTAAATGTGTTAAGATAATATTAGGTGAACTAAAAGTGTTAGATGATGCTAAACTTTGATGCTTCTTACCTTTGGAATGAGCAGGAATAGAAATGTGATTTCTAGTGATATATACAATAAGGAATTACATTGCACAACCAAGTAAGAATCACATTGCCAAACTAAGTATCGAAATTCCTTTTTGACTTTAATTGATTACCAAAATAAATGAATTATGGAGAAGATTACTAAATTATTCTTGATGTTGGAATAAAATTACTCCGAAAATTACATAGCTAAGAATTTGATTTCATCATAAAATATAAATAGCATGAAGTCGTGCTATGCACAGTTTTGTGCAACTATATGGTCAATTTTTTTTTTTTACTATAAAAATACTTAATAAAATCTCTATAAACAATAAATGTTGTCTAGATGTTAAATTGATATTTAACCAGGTTAGATATATTTAAAGATGTTAAATTGATATTTAGTCATGTCAGATATATTCAAATATTCATTGGAAAGCTGATTGCATGATGCAAAATAGAAATATTACACTATATAAAAATATTTTATTTGGTTTTCTTATTTTTTGTTTGATTTTTTTTGACAGGGAATCTTAATTTTAGAAATAAGAGTTCTAGATTATTTGATTTCAATTGATTGATAGGAATCTTCAAGGATTAGGTTACATTGGTGAATGGGTTGGAGGGCAGTTTATCTCTACCCCACCCTTATCAATTTATTGATAGTCGGATCTCTTGTGTTTTTCAAATTTTTTTTAATTTTTTTTGGATATCCATCCTTGGCCATTCCCCTTTTGGACCAGGGATAGAGGGCAACAAAATCCCGACGAAGGGATCGGGGCATGGATGGGAATTATATGTGTTTGGAATTGGAGATAGTAATATCCACTCCAGTTCTCACCCTTTTTTATTTGAACAGATCTATCTCGATAGAAAACGAAAATAGTGAAAATGCATCAATGAATTACTTGCTTAATGCAAAAATAAGAAGTTTGTGCTTGAGTCAAAGTATGATCAAAGACAATATGTCGCAGTTTGGATGACTGTAATTTTGAGGAAAAATAAGAATGTGATGTCAAATTTTCATGTTTCTTAATATATTTGGAATTGGTTGTAATAGAAATGTGATCTTTAATTGATATATTCAATAAAACAGATAGAAAAAAATGATATATTCAATAAGAAATCACATTGCCAAAATAAGTAGGAATCACATTACTAAACAAATTAAGTATGGAAATCCTAGATTACTGGACATACAAAAAGGAATTGTTTGACTTTAGTTAATTTTGTAAATAAATGATAGTATATTTATGAAGACGAATATTATATTACTAAAAATTTGATTCCTGTTGATAAAATATCTATTCCAACCAAAGTTTATGGGCTTCTAAATCTAAACTGAGCAAATGGAGTTTGAGGATCTACTGTTTATATTTAAGAATAACCTAAATTGTGGGAGTAGAAAATTATTCTATACTTTATGAAATGGAAAGTGGGGCTCACACCAAAAGAGCACCCTTGGCATCTCCACATGAGGATCCAATTTAGGCCCATATGATCATTGATCCATCATCTGCCTCTAACATGGGTGAATGATTATGTTAACTTCCCATTAAAGGAACGCGCAGTTACATGTGTGTCCGGAAAAAGGAAATATTCTCATTGATTTAGTCGTGTTATTTGTACGATAATTCCTTGTGCACCAACGAAAATGCACCGACCACATACCTACGGCATCAGGGACGTCATTGTGGGTCTCAATCGATTGATCTGAGCCGTTCATCCTTAACAAAATCGAATTCTGAGTGGGCATGCATGGGAATCGAGGCAATCGGACGGCTGTAATTTGAATGAAATGGGGTGATTTTGGATTAAGCTCATGCAGTCGTCCGATTGCCTCGATTCCCACGCAAACCCACTCGGAATTTGATTTTGAAAAGGATGAACGACTCGGATCGATCGATTGGGACCCACAACAGCATCCCCGATGCAGTAGGTACGTGATTGGTGTAGGTAAAAGGGCTTGTTGTATCTCTTGTATGCATTTATGTCTTTTCAGCTTTATTTGTTTATACTCGGTAGTCTGTAATGTCTTTTACAGATGGAGTTCTTATTTGTTCGCCAAAAAAAAAAAACCATTGTAGAATCATTCCTTTTTAAATGAGAATTAACGAAATCCGACTCTATTGGTTAATCTGCCATATATATAGCTTGTACGCTTACGTTTTATACTCGTCATTCGTTCGTAAACGATAGTATGTAATGTCTTTTAGAATAGTTTTTAAGGAATTTTGAAAAAAATCAGCTTAGTCAGATATTAGTAAAGGCTTAATAAGCATGTTAAAGTTTTGGTTTGTTCGATTCGAGAACTGAAACTTGAATGAATCAATCGAGACTTTATCGGTATCTGCCTCAATTGACTTTTTTTTATCACCCCTGGACAAAATGATCTCCAAAAATTGACCAGTTCCGATCATTCGTGTGTGACCCAAAGATAGATCCCACATGATGGAGTGTGGTTGGGTTGTGTTCGAGTGGATGTACCTATAGACTAATTGTTTGTTTTTACTCAATCCGTCTTCCGAACTGCAAACCTAAGCCTTTAAAACATGCTACGTTGTAAAAAATTATAGAAAAATGACAAATAAATAGCTTCAAGCTACATTAATTCAAAACACTGAATAATTTGCCTTTAAAACAACAAGAGTCAAAGTAGTTCGGCCAAATAACCCAAACTGTTTGACCTTCACACCTCTATCCACATCCACAGGATGGAACAAACGGACCGGATTGGCACAGGTACAACACGGTTTTAGATCGGCACATCACGGAATTGGGTCAGGCATAACACGGTCTAGATGGGCACGGCACGGAAGTGGGCTAGACACGGCACAAACATTAATTTTTATTGATGGATTTTCTAATTATATGTTATACACTTTTTAATAAGTCAATACAAACATTTTGCAAATCTCAATATGCCGAAATCGGCAAAGATTATACAAAAAAAATTGAATTATATGTTATATGCTATATATACCTATATTTGTTAGATATACAAAAAAAAAAAAAAATCGAAAAAACTTGGCTAGATTATACAAAAATTTCGATGAAACTCGGAGATGTGCTAGTATGGGCACGACACGATGCAACATGATTAAGTAAACAGGCCGCCAATGCAAGGCACAGTTTAGTAAATAGGCCGACACAACACGGCACAAAATTGAATAGGTCATGCCGGCACAGCCTGTTTGACACCTCTAGATGGAACCAAGGGGCTAGTACCATAGTATGAGTTGTTGCTTTAGCTACAATTTGAAAAACATTTGTTATTACATTGAAAAAAAAATTATATTACCAAATCATATTATTCTCTTTTTCGCGCACATAACCCGCCCCCGTACCCAAAAATTCTGACGGCTTAATACACCTTACTTTTCGACTCAAATTACCAGGAAAGTGCAAGCATGTAACGCAGGAACCTTCATTTGCAACGAACAAAAGGAATGCGTAGGTTTTCAAAAGTCAAGGAAACAACCTATTCCGGGATGAAGTCATAGCATTACCTAATCTTAGGACAAGACATTACAAAAGAACATCATAGCATTACCTAATCTAGGACAAGACATTACAAAAGAACAAAAACAAAGTAGAAAAAGGGAAATCAAATTGTAAAAGATTATGAAAAACACTGAAATTCTAGAAGTAGAATTGTGGTACAACGTTGGACAAATTGTGCTTTTCCACGTTTTGAAGGTTACCGTCAAGGAAAAGACTTTCCTGCGTAGTGGGCATTCTTGACTTCAAAGGGACTTATTCTGTATTTTTAAAAAAATTTAAGAGTTTCGGTCAAAATTTTTTACTCTTCCGATTCCTCTCGTCGAGACGGATCAATAGGTCGCAAAAGTTTGACGCAAAACTAAAAAAAAAGAAAAAAAAAATGAATAAAGACAAAAAAAAAGAATAGTAAAAAGTTGTTTTACTTCTTTAGCCAAAATGGGAGTACTAGTATTAGTTTTCCAAAAGATTTTAGCACCCAGTTGTTAAAATCACCATATTTCAAATTAAAAAATGAAGTGATTCCGTGTATCGTTTTTCGATTTTTTTCGCACCAAATTAAAGAACTCCTCAAGTACTTTAATTTGGTGCAAAAAAAATCGAAAAATGATACACATAATCACTTCATTTTTTGATTTGAAATATGGTGATTTTAGCAACTGGGTGTTAAAATCTTTAGAAAAACTGGGCCTTAAGTAAAATACTGTACACTATTTTGCACACACTTTGGTACGTTGGACAAATTGTGCTTTTCCACGTTTTGAAGTTACCGTCAAGACTGATAAAAAAAAAAAAAAAGTTACCGTCAAGGAAAGGACTTTCCTGCCGTAAAGGGCATTCTTGACCGGAAATTTATTCAAAGGGATTTCTCAAGTTCTTAAGGATCCTGGGGTGATATGGAGTACTAGTATTAGTAAAATACACTATTTAGCACATACTTTGATTTTTCTCTAATATTAGTTGCATTGGATCATTCATACAAATTTAGAGGAAATGAAAATTTACTAAAATTTGTAAGTAATTAAGATCGTGTAGCTCAATAAAAAAAACCACTTGATAAATTTTCAACTAAAAATAACTATGTCTGTTCTATATAATAATTTGTGTCGCCAACGGTGGTCCATAAGGGTGTAAACGAGCCGAGCTTGAGCTCAAGTTTTTGGCTTGTTTACTTGAACTCAGCTTGTTTACTAAACGAGCAAATGAGCCCAAAACTTGAGCTCGAGTTTGGCTCGGCTGTAAACGAGTTGAACCAGGATTATTTACTTTTTATTTGAACAGCAAAAAAAGATTTCATTAATCCCAAGGGAGCCAAATAAGATGCCATTACAAAAGGAAAAGAAATTCGTTGAGAGAACTTCGAAGACACTTCTACTACTGCAACTCGCAAATACAAATGATACCCCGAAACCATTCAAACTTTTGTGAACCAAAAACAAAAAAAAAAAAGGAAAAAAACCCTCACTGTTGCACAAGGTGCCAAGCAACTATATATACAAATTAACGAGCCGAGCTTTATAGAGTGTTAAGCTTGGCTCGTTTACCAAATGAACCTAAAACTCTAGCTCAACTCGATTACTAAACGAGTCAAGCGGAGCCCTAACAAACCGAGATGTGAACTCCTTACGAGCAAATCTAATTATTTGCAGCCCTACCATTAGACTAAAATTTTGTAGCAGCCCCTGCATAAAAGCCCAAGTCTGAACGAGAGATTATTTGATGCCCCTTCCTACACATAAGTGTATGAGCTCAACATAATTGGTATTAGGCCGGGCTGCATACTTGTGTGAGGGGAAGAACTAGAATATTGCTCCCTGTTGCACTAAATAATTTTACTTGTGAATTTTTGTTTTAACTTGTTATTTCTGTAGCTCAATGATCGACTAATATTGGGGATCAATGTCACCGTACATCCACTTGCAATGACCAGGGCCGGTTCTGTTATTTATGGGGTCCAAAGTGAATTTTTTTAAATTGGGCTCTCAACTCTCAATATAGCATAGTTAAAAATATCAAGGAAAACAAAAATCTTTCATAAATAAGCCATTACGGTCATTTGAAAGTATAACTACTATATGAACCTATAAAATTGGAGGCTCCAAAAATTAGTCAAAATTTAGATACCTAAAGCTGTAGTTTTACGGACATTAGTCCAAAGCCGGCACTGGCAATGACTCAATTAAAGTTGGAAAAAAAAACCTATATACGTATGAAATTGACCCGATAAATGACTTGATAGCAAGCGACGGAGAACTTAGGGGGTGTTCCACTAACCCAGTTTTTTGAAAAAAATTGGGTTTTCACGGTTTTTTATGTGATGTGTTGTGAGAGAATAACCTGTCTCGGTGTTTGAATAAAACAATTCTCTGTTAGTGGAACACCCCCTAAATCATAGACCAAAGGCTTTCTGAGGTCTCTGGTTACCAAGTGACTAGCATTGCACCAAATATGGGGTTGTCAAACGTGTGATATACTGATACGAAAAGTATTTGGCAACGTGGGAAAATATGTAGGATTATACCTAATAAATCACAAGCTTACCCTTGGTGGCTGGTGCGCTTGTACATCTACTTGCATTTACTTTGACATGAAGAGCTGGTTTATCTCCACCATATATACACCTATATATACATATATATATATAACATAGTTTAGAGCTTCAAATCATAGAAGTAGAATATACAGCATTCAAAGCACATTTATACATATAAAAAAGGTGCATTTTCTTGGCTACCTTCTTACAAAAAAGATTGACTGGTGCTTTTTTACAGGCTATAGAGATGCTTGCTCCATCCCTTTTGTGTTTTTCCTGGTTTCTTTGATCGGCAAAAATTATTATAATATCATTTTTTTTAATGATTGCATGGATATATAAATATGTTAAGTTTTTATTAGTTGCTTTTTTCAGGTGTATTGATTGATTCATATACAGTTATGGAGAAGGAAGGGTGGAAGAAACAATACTGGGGCTTGCTTATGGTTTTCTTTGTTCACTTGTTCTTGATTACTGAAGCTTCATTAAGGTACTCTCTCTCTCTCTCTCTCTCTCTCTCTCTCTCTCTCTCTCTCTCTCTCTCTCTCTAATTTACACTACTCTATATCCATATATATCTCGGGATAGACATGGGATATAAATCACCACTGCAACACTACCTCGCTATTCAACCCGAGGCCTCCCCGGTCTGGAGAGTCAAGGAAGTGCCATCTCGGCTAGAGCCATTGTATCTGTCTCTGTCTCTCAATATCTTGATTTCTGCTTTTGCCAAATTGCAGAGGTCCAGAATACAAGTCACTTCCTCCACTCCGTTTGCATAGATTGGGTCATGAATATGTACAGCTCTATCAACTATTATGATCTTTACCAACATTTTACAATTCTGGCTATTATGTTGTAATGTGTTATGGGATGTGCTTAATTAATTAATTTGTCTCAGGTGGTAATGGATAATGGCATAGTTAATGTCACTTTGTCAACCCCGAAGGGTATGGTTACAAGAATACAATACAAAGGAATTGACAATATTTTGGAGTATAACAAAGAAACCAATAGAGGGTAAGTATTCTTCTTCTTCTTCTTCTTCTTCTTCTTCGTCTTCGTCTTCTCTCTCTCTCTCTTTCTCTCTGAGACACACGCACACACATGTAGGGGGCAATCCGGCTAACACAACATTTGACACAACGATAATCGGAGCTCATGATAACAATCGGAGCCGTTCAATTTGTTTAAAATATGTTTGTAAGAGTCCTAGCAAAATATCAACTCATTTGGATATTGGTTAGTTCATTCAGTTTTATCTTGAAAATTTTACAGGAATCAACTAAATGAACCGATCAAGCCCTTACCAATATCCAAATGAGTTGATTTTTTAGGGGACCCGTTAAAAATATGTTTTAACCAAATTGAATGGTTCTAATCAGTTGCGTCAGACTTCACATTTCCTGATCAAATTATGACAATCCAAACCGTCTAATATGTTTAAAAGGTGTTTTTAAGGGGTACCTACAAGAAATCATTAAAAAAAAAAAAAGACCAGGAAGGTCATTATCCGAGTAGTTTTCGATATTCGGGTCATCAAAATTTGATCAAAAAAGGCTTGGTTCGGACGATCCCAGATTTTAAGGGAAGTGAACTAGAAACAGGCTCTCTCTCTCTCTCTCTCTCTCTCTCTCTCTCTCTCTCATGAAATTGGATGAATTAAGGTCCTCATGGTTTTAACGTTGCAATCAAATCCGTTCGATGGCCATCCTGTGTGTCTTATCGAATCAAGTTTTTATTTTTTGTACATATTGCAATTTTACACCTTCCACATTTTTTGATTTTGTTAAACAACTTGTAGGTATTGGGATATTATTTGGACCACGAGACAAAGCGTATTAGATGGGTAAGTAATTTTTTTTTTTCTCTATTTCTGTTATAATCGTAGTATTCGCTCGCTAAATTTACTCTATTTGTAGTCTACATGGGACAAGTTATAAGGTCATTAAAGAAGATGAAAATCAAATTGAGATTTCATTCCCAAGCAAATGGAATCCTTCGCTCGGCAATTCCAGTCGCCCGTTAAACGTCGACAAAAGGTCTAGTACTTCAAATTAAAACTCTTACATCATTGCAAATCGCAAAATAAAATTCGTAAGGCGTTGTTTGACGACGGTGCTACATTCGTTGTAAATTATGCAGGTTCGTAATGTTGCGAGGCTCGTCCGGTTTCTATACGTACGCAATATTTGAGCGCTTAAACGGATTTCCTGCTATGTCTATTGATCAAGGGAGGGTTGCCTTCAAGCTTCAGCACAAGCTGTAAGTTATACAACTCGTATTCAATTTTCTCATGAATAACCTCGGAAAAAAATTAATTATTCTATTTTTAATACTCTCTCCATCCCAAAGTCTTGGTAGATTTGAGCCGTTCATGGCCTACTACGGAAGATCATGATCAGCCCAGCATACATGTTGTCTCCAAAGAGACAGCACGCCCCTGCTTCTCAAATTATTAGTCCTTTTCTTTTTTGGGACATTTACCATTAGGTCACCTTTGGATTTCATAATTACCATTAGGTCAAGCTCAACTCTGAAAAATTTCTATCAACTCCCCAACCCCATGTAAAAAAGCCTAAATCATAGAGTACCCTATGAAAGTGCCTAAACCACTAAATCCTATAATAGGAAAATGCATTCTGAACCTAAAGTCTAGGATACTCTACGAATAGGGTACCCTTATGACTAGAGTATCCTTTGACTATTGTATTTTATGAAAGTGTCTAAAATCTTAGAGTACAATATGAAAATGCTTAAATCACTAAAACTCTATAATAGGAAAGTGCATCCCAAACCTAAACTCTAGAATACCCTATGAAAGTGCCTAAAATCTTAGGGTACTCTATGAAATTGCCTAAACTACTAAAACCCTATAATAGAAAAGTGCACCCTAAACCTAAACTCCGAAAAAGAGTGACTTACCTTAGTGGTAATTAAAAAAAGATTTACATTAGTGGTAATTAGACATCTTTTTTCTAGACCTAGAAGTAATAATCCCTTCTTTTTTTGGCTGCCCTAAGATTATGGGCTAATTCAAAAAGTTAAAAAAGAAAAATATGTACTTCTTTCCATTTTTTGGTACAATTCATAAAAAGTTGGATCCTTATAGTAAGATCAGTAATTTGGGACGGAGGAAAAATGTGTAATTAAATTGGTCAAATATTTCAAACGCCTTACAAACGCTGGTGAGAACTCTTCAAAATACTTGAGGGTTCCCTTGGACGAATTTAGGAGACTTCTGGTAGGAAAAATGCTGCCTCAGTCTGAAAATTTGACCCATTGGCTGATTTTGGGTCAAGGTGTTGATAGAATTAACTAGAATTTTGTAACAAATAAATACAATTCCTGCCCCGTGTATGAGAATTGAGAAGCACTTTTCTAACGGCCCGACTATGGGTACATCAAAATGTGTACACTAAAAGTTCAGGGTTGTGTGGGATTCATCTTGAGATATTGTGCATGTAAATGATCCGAGTCGTTCAATTTGTTATTTGTTTATAATACTCATTTTATAAGTTTTTCTTAAAAATTAGTTCAATCGAATATTGATAAAAGCTTTGATTAATTCATTCTACATTTTGATCCTCACCAGTGCAGGCTAAAAAATTTCGGGAATCTAAAACAAATTTCATAGATGGGCCTCCTATATGTTTTGTATACAAAAGTTGATCAACATAGAATCTTCATAAAAAATCATTACAAAAATTTGTCTGTATAGTTATCAAAAAAGTAAAGAATCATTATAATACTTCAAAATCTATCATTTGAACATTAATCTTCTCTCACTATTAGATGCAAATGTGTCATTTGAGTTTTCATAATCAAGGCTTTTCACTGTATCCATCTTAATAAACAATAAAACCAATCCATTTAATCTTTCGATCTGAGGTATTGTTGACCGAAGATAACTTTCAACTTTGAAAAGCTTTTATTCTCAGATGCACTTTAACAGGTATATGTAACAACCTTAAATATTTGGGCTTATTTTCATGTGTAAAAGGCTAGGGGGAAAAAATTAGACCTATATGAGGCCTTAAATATTTTGAGGCCCTTATTTTAAACAATTTTTTGAGGCCCGAAACTGCAGCTTCCTTGGTTTATGCCATTAAACAATTTTTTGAGGCCCGAAACTGCAGCTTCCTTGGTTTATGCCATAAACCAGCATAAGCAAGCATTGATTCTCGCAAATTCATAGACTGAAAATATAAAAATTACATAAAGCCATTACCAATATCCAATTGAGTTGATTTTTTTTTCCCCAAGCTAAGAATTTAGCTTATAATTCAAGATATGCTTCTTTCTTTTTTCTTTTTTTCTTATATTGTATTTTCTTTTATTTCTCTCTTTTCGTAGATTAAAATAATGATAATGTTGTTGATTATAGCATTTGGTGTCAATGTCGTGATGAGTAGGTTTAATTACATGGCAATATCAAATACAAGGCAAAGGGTGATGCCAACGCCTAATGACCGGAGCAATGGTCAAACCCTTGACTACCACGAAGCTGTCTTGTTGACCAACCCATCCAATCCCCATCTTAAAGGAGAGGTAGGTTTCCAAATTTTCTTAACAGAGATTCCATCACATTGCATCCGTTGCTGTCAAAGAAAAACAACAGACGTTTCATAGTTTTGCTTGCAAGTTCGACGGACTATATCATTTCGTGCATGTTTGAAAGACTTAATCACCTTCTAAACAAGAAATCTAAAACAGACTTATCAGACAATACACCTGATAGGACATTTCATTTCACTCGTATCAAGCCACCGCCCAATAGTTTTCCATGTTTTGAACCTCACCAACCTCCTAACAAATCCATACAAATGGGCATAAGACATTCACATGGGGCGGATCAAAAAAAAAAGACATTCCATGGGTTCTCATAACCTTTCTCTCTCTTTTAACACGGTTTTCAATAAATTTTCTACTTAGTTATTACTCCTATCTCTCTATCTATCTCTCTACTTATTACCCAAAAAAATCTTTACCAAAGAACCCCTTTTCCTTTTGCTCTACATTTCGCAATTATCTTTGTCTACATTAAAGTATCCTTTACATATACAATAGTACATACTCCATAAAAGTGTTAAGGATAGTGATTTTTCGCTCTATATTTTTATAAATGCACTCCGAAAATTGTATTATAGTGCTTCACATTACACAAAACAAAAATACTAGAAGTCCAAAACAAAAAGTGATTTTCATAATCATAACCTTAAATATTGGTAGGTTCTTAGAAAATAGTACTTTAAATTTGTTTCTTGATATTATTCTGTTTTTTGTTTTAGGTGGATGACAAGTACCAGTACTCGGAGGACAACAAAGATAACCGGGTACACGGGTGGATTTCTTTGGACAAGGGGGTCGGGTTTTGGGTCATCACACCATCCGATGAGTTTAAGGTAGGTGGGCCTCTCAAGCAGGAGCTCACTTCCCACGTTGGCCCAACGAGCTTATCTGTAAGTATAATCCTAGGCTCTATTCTACTGGACTTGATTGTTGGATCTTGACTGTGGGCTCAAGTTGATGTCTAGTCTAATGGTTTGGCCCAAAATTTATTGTTCATTGCAAGTTCGTAGTTAGTGAAAATATATAGGCCCATCACTTTTACCGATAATTGTATAAACTCTCTTATGCGGTGTGTGACTGTGTGAGATCCACATATATATGGCTTGTGAAACCAACAAAAACCCCAATTAGAGAAGTCTGTGCTCCCACAATTAGGTCTCCGCAAATTGCTTTGAAGTTAAAACGTATGGTTGAGATCCACATATGCCTTGTGATTGAAATATAATATCTGGGTATGTTTCGACACATTGAGGTGTCGGGCTTCGGCCTTGGCTTTCTCGATTGGTTTCTTGTCAATTGTTGCATTGGGTCTCGTTTTTCTTTAATCTTTCTACCTTTCCAAAGATTAATAAAATTATTATTTTTGTTGTTAAAAAAAAACGTACGGTTGAGATTCTCTTAAATTCCTGTCTGTTCTCATAACCTTTTTTCTTGGACCGTAGCATTCCTACTCAAGATATCTTGAGCCAATCCTAGTCATCTATTAGAAAGGGGAAAAAAAAACCAGCAATGCTTTGGTGACCATATATGAGTAAAATTTATTATATGTACAGGTGTTTTTCAGTAACCATTATGCTGGAATTTTGTCACTTAAGTTCCAAGATGGGGAACCATGGAAGAAGGTTTTTGGCCCTGTTTTTGTCTATCTCAACTCTGATTCAGCTCAAAAAGATCCATCTTCACTTTGGAAAGACGCAAAAAGCCAGGTAAATTTTTTTTTCCCCCATTTTTCTACCCAGGATTTGGAATTTTAATAGTACTATAAGTATTTTAATCGAACTATCCAAAATATATCAGATGATGAAGGAAAAGGAAAGCTGGCCGTATGATTTCCCTCAGTCGGAAGATTTTCCTAAGGCTAATCAACGGGGTATGGTCCGTGGCCAATTACAAGTCCGCGACAGGTATTTGAGTTGGGTCATGTGATGTCCCAATCCCCTTCTTCCTTTTTGATGTTGCAATTTTATTGTATGTGAATTCACATACATTGAACGACTCTAGACACAGTTGTATCAGAAGTTCTGTTTTAAAGTTGTGTTTCTGGCATAGTGCACCTAATATGTTGCACCGTGCAGCGCGTATAACAACCATCCACCTTGGAAATCAACGGCCTAGATTCACTGAAGCTTTCTTATCGGTAATATAACATGTTGACCGGTAAGAAAGCATCTGTACACCCAAATCATTGAAAACATTTTTTGACAATAGAAATGATGCGTTGAACGGTGTAATGCACTTAGTGCGGTACAGGGTCCCGACTCGACAAAAGGTTTGAAGCACAGGGAGTCTGAGACAAATGATCAATATTCACTATATCCAATAAAATGTTTTCTGAAATAACCATTTAATTTACTCCTTTCAGGTACATAAACGGAAATCTTATTAATGCAAATTCTGCTTATATTGGGTTGGCTAAACCTGGAGAAGTTAGGTCATGGCAAACAGAGAACAAGGTTAGTTATTTATCTTATCTAATGTTTTTAAGCAACAAATGATTGTGACAACAAAAAAAAATTAATTAGGACTTGCTTCTCTCAAGACTTAAGTCCTGGAAATGTTCTTGATGGATTTATAGAGACCACACGATTTCCGTTTCGATGATTTAGACCATTATTTTATTAATATCAATTTTGAAGATCAATCGTGCAATAAATTAACTTACTCGGACATTCATATCTATTTCATTGAATCACATCCTTTCAAAGAAACAAATAATGATAAATAAATAAAAAAATTGCCGTCGATTTTGTGCACAAATGTGACATGATGAGACATTGAGACTCTTAACAATTATCCGGTTAAAATAATTTTTTGGTGGGATGATCTACTTATAAGGGACCAGGGGATCTTGCTGATCGTAAGGGTTGGTAGGCCATACCAGGCCGATCGGGACCGTTCAAATGTATTTTGGACGATCCAAATTCAAGGGAGGTTAAAATACCCAAAACATCCTTCGACACTCCTCAAATCGGAATCATTCAAAACACATTTGGACGGTCCAAATTAGCTCGGTTGGGCTTGCCAACCATTGCAGTCAGCTGGGTCCTCCAATTCTTAGGGGCTTTACAAAATGAACAGCTTGAATATCCCTTTAATTAAACTTTATTAATTTTTCTTACAAATTTTTTTTAATAGGGATATCAGTTTTGGACCCGAGCCGATCCTGAAGGCCACTTTATGATTACGGGTATTCGACCCGGGAACTATAGCTTGTATGCATGGGTCCCTGGCATTATTGGAGATTACAAATACGATCATTTCATTATTATCGCCCCAGGTAAATATCGTTATTAATTGTGCAATGGAAAAAAAAGGTAAACGAATCAAATTTAATCATGTGCATTTCTTAATTGAAAAATGCAGGAAGTAAAATCAGGGTTGGTGAGCTTGTGTATCATCCACCAAGGATAGGTCCAACCCTGTGGGAAATCGGCATTCCTGATCGTACCGCGGCGGAATTCTACGTGCCTGACCCTAACGCAGAACTCGCGAACAATTTATACACCGATCACGCAGACAAGTATATATGCTGCAATTGCTCGAGTTCGATGTAATAGCATCGCTCTTATTTGAATGTCTTGTTCACAATTTTTGTTATATTTTTTTTTGACAAACAGGTTCAGGCAATACGGGTTATGGGACCGCTATTCAGATATCTATCCAAAACACGATCTCATCTTTACCGTGGGCACTAGCACGTACCAGAAAGATTGGTTCTTTGCCCACGTTACGAGGTTTCAAATTTTGTTCATGTTTTTGCTCTTGGTTTTCAAATTTTGCATGTATTTAATTTCTACTGTATTTTTAACCCAACTTTACGTTACAGGAAACAGAACAACACTTATGTACCAACTACATGGACAATTTCATTTCGTTTGGAACATGTAAGGAGTGGAACTTATACACTCCAATTAGCCTTGGCATCATCGAGTTATTCCGAATTGCAAGTACGCAACCTTCCACTTCTTCTACTCTTGTTCTCTGTACACGAATAATCATCGATAAGAAACCATCATTGATTGTTGTCCCCAGGGATGAACGCATGATTTTGATTTCTATTTTTTTTTTAGAGAATTTACTATAATTCTTTAAAAAAGAAAGAAAAGAACGTGGGTAGTTCCATCCTTGGACGTGCCCGATACTTAAAATGTCATTGTCAAGTCGTTCTATTGACGTTTTATGGTTGTGATGAATCATTTTCTTTCGGTAATCAAGGTTCGCGTCAACAACCCACGGGCAGCACGCCCTCACTTCACAACGCGGCTTATTGGAAGGGACAACGCGATCGCGAGACACGGGATTCACGGGCTGTATTCATTGTACAGTGTGGACATATCGAGTTTTCAACTTGTTAGGGGAAGCAATTCTATCTACTTGACACAATCAAGAGGGGGAAGCCCTTTCAGTGGGCACATGTACGATTACCTCCGGTTAGAAGGGCCTCCGGAAATAAAATAGGGTGTTGTTTGTAAATTCGAATTTACATTCAACAGATAGCATCCATGATTTAATTTGTTATTATACAGAAAATAGAAGTTGTTCATGTAACCAGTTAGCTTTTAGTTTTTCATGTTATTGCATTAATTATTTCACCAAATTGAAAAGTGTTAAATTGGTGTAGTTAGCATACTCTTGTCAAGTAGGTTTAATAAAAAGAGGGTGTAGTATATTTTTATTCAAAAGCGAGCAATTATTTTATGATCTTGAGACACCGTCACGTGATGTCCTAATATCCTTATCCACCACATATTGTTGGGCCGCACGAGAATGTGCGGTTGATAAAATGATCTTAAATCTTTGTGTGCTAACCCCTAATCGAAGAGTTTGGGATTCCAAAGTGAAAGAAATCATTTTATCTAGTAATAGTGGCCAAATTGACATATTACCAAATCATGCCCCCTATTGCCTCAGGCAGCGGTAGAAATAGGTATTTTGAGAATATGCTTTAACGATGGTTTAATAACATAATTGGGCTGGGCCACTAGATAAGACTCAAGAAGACAGAAGTTCATGGACTGACACAAACTTATCTGGACTATTAAAGCCCAAACTGCTGAGGATTCTGTAACATCTTCCCATTATTGATATAGAGTGGTCCATCACAAGATTCTGGGTAGTACTGCTCTTGTTTTTGGGTATTCCTAGGTCCAAATGTGAAATTGACATTTGCATGTAGAAAAAATGTGAATAATGATAGGTATACACCCTCTCAACCACTCTCCACCACACTCTCTCTCACATGTGTGGTGGAGCCCATTGGGACCCACTAGGTGAGCCCCACCACACGTGTGAGAGAGTGTGTGGTGGGGAGTGATTAAGAGAGTGTGTACCTATTATTTTTGAAAAAATGTACCCCTCCTTCCCACGATGTTTGGATTTTTTTGAATGGTCTTGATGGACACACAAAAAAAAAATGCACTTCAATGCACCTTTTACAGTTTTTAATATATTTTCACTTAATTTTATGCATTTTTTTATATTTCTCAACACATTTTTTCAACTTTAACATAAGTCGACCGGAAATATATCAGCATTTTTCTTTTTTTGAAAATCCAACACTTCGAGAAATATCATCATTACAAAGTAAAGATAATTGAATTTTCCAAAATATCCTTCAAAGATTCTTATATCAATTAGAACTTATCATCTTCCAAGCTCATGTTAGATTTGACATCTTTTACAAACCCCAAAGAGTATTTCAATGTTGATTGAGACTTAAAAGGGAAGGGTAGAATAAGAAATGTACCCTATTACACCCTTTGAAAAGTCAAAATAGACATAACTTGGGATAATAAATAATTGATTCATGAGCCAACAAAATGGAATGGGGGAGTAAGCCGGAAGTTCCTCCAACTATTGGAAGGTGAAGAAATGTAGTGACACATAGTATGAGTTTTCTCCAAAATTTATGCACAGACTTCAAACGAAAAAAGATATTAAATGTTTCAGAAATTGACCTAAGTTAAGAATTACTCCAGGTTAAGTCAAGTTTTTGAAGTGATATGTTTTACGAGTATAACAAGAGAATTGGCTTCTTAGGAATTGACAAATCAAGTCATCCCGTTAGTCCAATATGCCATTGTAAAAGCCATTTTTTAAGCTTGTTTACAATAGTTTCAACCAAGTGATAAAATAGCAATGTTATTAGAGCAGTGCTACATACTAACACAACACTCCACACAATAATATGCACGGTATGAGTAGGTGGCACTGTGTTATTAGGCAATGAGTGGATTATCATTTCACATTGCCCAATGATCGATATAGCGTCCCATCATATTGTTGAGTAAAGTGCTATTGTCACGCTCTCAATTTTTAAAATATAAATCATGCTTTTTCAGTAAATCAAACACCAAGTATTCGCAAGTGGTGGCTAGCTCATGCAGTAGAGTTCTTAAATGCCCCACACTGCATCCCGGGATCAAGTCCCCCTCCCCCATGTAATTAGATTAGGATTGACGAATGACAAAAAAAAAACACCAAGTATTCCATACATGAATACCCATAAGTGCTATGCCTCTTTAATTTCCGAAATCAATGTGCCATCCAAAGTAACCTCGTTAGATTAGAAATCGGTGCATCATAATTAAGGAATAAGAAAAGAGAGTTAGTGTTTTAAATTCGCCCCAAAGTCAAAAAGATATGATTATAATTAAAGTTACACTTTCATCTTCAAAATGTGTTTTACAAGGGTGACCAAGTAATTCATCCAATAAACCTTTCAAAATAATAGTAGAATATTAAAGAAACTTTCAAAACGTAATCTCCACCGATTAATGTAAATTATTCATTACCAAAACACTCCACTCAAGCTTTCATTAATTAACCGTATCTCATTCATTCAATTCTCGTTTTATCCTGACTACATCATAGGTGATCAATGCATGTGCATATGGGATATCAATGCCTGAGCATATTCCCAACATCCGCTGTCGAGCGATTTGGGACCTCTTGACCTAGCGATGAACATTCCCCCCAAACCACTTAACTATATATACTAAGCATTAAAAAAAAGTTAATGACGGTAATTGTTAAATTTTATATAATCACGGTGGACTATATTTCTTTGTCACTTTCTATTATATTTTGTTCTAAATGGTTGTTTTCGTTCTTTTTTGTATTTAGATCTATTGGCTCTTTTTTGTTCAACTATATTGGATATGAATTTACCAAAATATAACCGATCTCCATTGGGAGGCGGGTATGGTCGATTTTTCAGAAAATGTAGTTTAGGTTCAACAAAGTTTCTCCCACGCCGAACATGACAATCAAATGCCAAGGTGTACACTAGATCACCACAATGTTCATTCCCATTTTCCCAACAAACCCATCAACAAGTCGGTTCATCAAAAGCTCAGCATAACTAGTTTACCAAATTACTCAATCAAGAGTGTAATCATCACGCTAGTCAAAAGACATGAGAAATAGAGAGATTTAACTCCTAAACAACACAAACATATGTAGAGAGAGGAGAGAAATCCCTACCAAATGGGATTTGAGCAAAACCCTAAGTTCTCCCAACTAGATCAAACTCCAATCCTCCAAGAACAACCGCCTTCCGGGTTTTACAACGCGATTTAGCTTGTTGTAGATAAAGGATAAGAGTGAGGATTAACTTGAGTTTGAAAAGAGAGAAAATACGACCAAAAAACGTGGTGCTTAATTACCTCCTTGAGTGAGAACTTGAAATCTAAGAGATTTTGATGTGTGGGAGGTTTAGATCTTGAAGAGTCAAGGTGGATTGAGGTAGAAATCAAATGTTTGGAGTGAGATTTGAAGAGAGTAGCAGCAGAAACAAGTTTAGTGTTAGTTTCGTGATTGTGGGTGTGAAAAATGAGTAAATGGGTCTATTTATAATGTGCTGAATCGCACACATAAATTTTGAGAATCCGTCATTCAATACCGGTATTAGTAGAAACTTTGAGACCAGTATTGAAACTCTCTGTTCGTTGGATCAGAGCCAGCTCAAAGGGTAAGCGAAAGAAGTCGCTCTTTCAAACCCCCAAATTTGACGCCCCAACTTTTGTGTGAACCTTAAATTTTATTGGGCCCCATGGCTCCTTAGCTTATTCCGTATAAGAGGTCCATGAATCCAACGAGGCAGGCCAGGTAACCGTTTCATAGATATAGTAAGTATATATATGTTGTTGAGAGTCAACACTTGACTCTCCATAGATCATGGATCTAGAATCCTCCATAATAGAACAGATAATTCTAGAATAGTCCGGAAGGTTCGAGGGTATTCTAGAATAATGGAGAATTCTCTAGAAGGTCGAAGAATAATCTAGATAAATCTAGAATGTTCTAGAATGCTCTAGATATTTCTGGAAGATTCTAGAAGTGGAGAAACCTAGAGAGTTCTGGAATATTCAAGAAGGTTATGGAAGACTCCACTACATGGTAGACTTGTGTGGAGAATTCTAGAATGTTGTGGAGGTGTGAGGAGGAGAATATATTTTCTAGGAGGATTCTAGATGAAGAATATGGACCGTTGGATGAGAATGATCTTGGCCATCCATTGAGGAGGTGGATGGCTATATAAAGGGTGGAAGGCCTCATTTGTGAGGTGTGGTGAGGAAGTACCACCTTGGTAGTGATGAACCACCCCTTGGGTGGGAGAGTACCCAAGTGGGGGAGAGACTACCTAATGAGTGAGCATAAAGAGTGTGCTTAGATATTGTAAGTGTCAAATAAGAGTCATATGTATCTTCGTGTGAGTGTTGTCAAGTGACGTGAGTGCGAAGTGTATGTATAAGAGTTATCATACACAATAAAAGATTTTTGTTTGTTCCGCTGCGTCGTACTCTACATATGTGTGAGCGGTATTGAACCATAATCCAATTTCTTTTCCTCTCCATAGATTCTACAGGAGGTCATGATGATTTATTTAAATCCAAAATGTTATAATTTTTGTTGATGAAATGCATTTTTTAAGTTTACGTTTTGTAGACCGCACAATCTTTTTGGAAAAGGAGAAGTATGAAATGTATTTTTAGGATAGTAAGTCATATGCTCTAGTTGAAGTAGAAGTTTTTTTTCTTTTTCTTTTGGCATGGATATGAAACAATCCCACGACAAAGTTTTGCGTTGGAATAGTAGAAATATTGATACTGTTATCACCTGAAAAATTCCAAAATTGTTTTCTTCTTGCACAAGCAAACACCCTTTACTTATATGTATTGTTTTAACTTCTACTATTTACTTACATGTCCCAATTGGTGGGGTCTAGAGAGGCTAATTCAAAATAAAACATATATGTAACGAAACAAATTCCATGCTTTTCTTATCTTACATTTTTCACAATTGCTAATTAGTTCAAATTTATTTTATTCGCACTTCAAAATTTTTAATTCATAATAGTAGTATATACTTTATATGTGTTCCCATGCAAAGAATAGGAACAATAATGGAAACGTGCATTGAACACAAGGCCAGAAAAAAATTAAACTTCTTTTTAATCAACTAGCCAGGGTTGCGCTAGTTCGATACATGGTGTCGGGAAAATCACCAATGTTTTTTTTTTTCCATGCACAACGCTTTTCAAACATCATTTTATGACCCGATTTTAGATCGATTATCAAATGTAAAACTTTGGGGCCGGGAAAACTCCGTACGTAGCATGCACAAAATTAGATTCTTGCCTAGCTAGAGAGCAAAAGAAGGGTACCTGTTGGAAAATTGTAGGCTTGGAATTTCCAATTAACCACCATATATAACAAACTTTAACAAAATAAATGAACTGACCGATTCAACCTTCAAGAAAGGAAAAGATTTATTGAGTAAAGCCATCCCTTTCTTTCTACAATTGCATGCCTTTCTTAGATTCCAAGATTAGAATCTTGACATGGTTTATAAAACTCTCCACCAGAAAAAAAAAAAAAAAAAAGGCAGCACAATGCATGCTTAAAAGTGTGAAATCCGGCCCTGGCTCTCGTTCAAATATTACCAGCACACACATTCATATATCTTGTCAAGTTAATTACGATGCCCAGTTCTTCATCTTCTTCTTCTTCTTCTTCTTCTTCTTCTTCTGATTCTGATGATGATAGGCTTCCAAGGGTTAAGCTCTTTGCCAATCGAAGGCCGATACGTGATATTCTTGGTGGAGAAAAAGGTACGATAGTCTAGTCGTGTCAACATTTCAATTAGGCTTCTCAGTCGTCGTTTTTTCTGGATAGCTTCGTCAAAAAATTTGCTGAAGTGTATTATTTATATTCCTTATGGGTTATAGAAAGAAAAAACAGAAAGAAAGAAACCTAGCTAGTTTTAAATTATTTTTGTGATCAAAACTTCATGTCATGTCACCTGGGGAAAATGGAGAATTTGTCAATCTTTATCATTAATTGAGAATAGTACTACTGCAACATCACAAAACAGGCCTTATTCTTATGATTGAGCAGTCTCACATTTTATGAGGTTGTAAGGCCAAACATCAAAACGATGCGTAATTTTCAGATCAAAATTTGCCGCTAAGGCCTTAGATAAGAATAAATTTTAGTTTTACGCAACGACTAAGTGGCCAAATAGTTGAGCCACCTATAATCGTGGATTTCTCCACTCGCTTAAAATACATAAGTGCAAGATTCTCATAACAATCGTGCGACAAATTTTGCAGTTGTTGATGTGGTCTTGTGGAAGGACATACGGGTATCTGCTGCAATTGTGGTCGGGATAGGGATACTTTGGTATCTTTTTGAGGTTACTGGATACAACAATTGCTTCTTGACATTGCTCTGTCCCGTCATCATCTCTGCAATGCTCGTAATCTTCATTTGGGTTAAGAGATCTAGCATTTTCAAATTGTCTGGATTGTCTAAATTGACTAAAGCTCTAGTCTACACGGATATTAAGGTAAGTCGTTCGACTCACATAAATCCATGAAAGGCTTTTATTTAGTAGTCCGGTGTTGATGTTGTGCACCGTGCACAACAATCCTTGTCATTCGTTCGGTGATCCATGGTCCAGATTTTATCTTGCAATGAGCAATTCAGATGTCTCACGATCGAGAAGACCATTGGATTACTAAGCGGACAGTGAGGATCGTACACAACACCAACTCCAAACCGTTTTATTTGAAACAACCTAGTATCTATTTTCGGGGTCCCCTGTGGAGGCATCACTCTCTCAATTACTAAAACAGACACTTGTCTCTCCTCTTTACTCTCTCTCTCTCTCTCTCTAGAAGAAGATGGGAAAAGCACCGGAAGAAGAGCACCCAGTGAAGGCGTTAGGATGGGCAGCCAATGACCCGTCTGGTGTCCTCTCTCCGTTCAAGTTTTCCAGAAGGTAAATCTTCTTTTAAGTGCAGGATTCGAAATCTGATTTTATCTTTCTCGCATTGGTTGACGTGGATTTGAAAAAGAAAAAAGATTTGACCAAAAGTCCAGAAATTCATTAACAGAAATTAAGGTGAAAAGAAAATCCTTGTCTAAAACAATTAATTTACAAAAATCAATGCAGTCGTTTTTTTAAATCGACACTAGTATATTAGTAATTTTTACTTTCCTGTTATTATTATGTATTCTGTGTCTTGCCTGAGTAAAATAATGTTGACTAAAATTACAGAAGTCCGCTAAATAGGAAGGCAAATTAAAGAGCCTGTTTTCCAACGTGCTTTTTGGCTATCTTTTTTAAAAATTTGTTAGACCAGTTTTAAATTGTTATTTTTTAGATTAATCATTCGATACACAAAAGGTCAATAATTCATCTTTCCTTCTTCTTTTTTTTTTCAGTTCATATTTTTTGCGAGATTTTTTCGTTCAAACAAATGATCAATTCAGCAATTATGATGATTAAAAAACGTTTAGCACCAGCAACACCAATTTTCTGAGCAATATTAATGCTAATTGTATATAAAAGTAATTAATTTTGCCCATCATTCTAAGAAAAAACTAATTTAAAGACGACTTTTTGGACTTTTGGGGTTTTTTTTTTTTTTTTTGTGTGTGTGTTTTTTAGTTTGCATCAAAAATTTTGTTGATTATAGATTCTATTTGCCAAGAGAATTTTGGAAAAGTACAAAATTATGACCAAAGCTCAAATATTATTTGAAAAAGACAAAAATTGAGACAAATCACCAAACCTAAAAGGTTTGATGCAAAACGAACAAATGAGAATTTTTCTAATAAAGACAAAACCATAAAGAGTACTAAGTCTCACAAATAAGTTAAGGAGAACTACATTATACTTTATTTGAGCCAAAATTCGAAAGAATTGAGAATTTGATTGTGAGAAATGTGGTGATTTTTCAGGGCCACCGGAGATGAGGATGTAAGGTTCAAGATTTTGTATTGCGGGATCTGCCACACTGATCTTCACTTGGCCAAGAACGAATGGGGCATAACTAAATATCCCCTCCTTCCAGGGTATGATTTCCACTGTATGGTTTTGTACGTAATATCTTGTGATTTCCACTGTATGGACATATGTGTGACCATGATTGATCTATACAGGCATGAGATCACGGGCGTGGTGACCGAGGTCGGAAGCAAGGTACAGAAATACAAGGTCGGAGACAGAGTTGGTGTTGGATGCTTGGTCGGAGCATGTCACAAGTGCGACAGCTGCGAGAACAGCCTCGAAAACTACTGTCCGCATCAGATACTGACCTACAATTCCCTAAACACCGACGGCACCATGACATACGGAGGTTATTCCGATCACATGGTCGCTAACGAGCGTTACATCGTTCGGATTCCGGATAATTTGCCTCTTGATGTTGCTGCTCCCCTCCTCTGTGCTGGGATCACTACATACAGCCCACTGAGGTATTTTGGGCTTGATAAGCCCGGCATGAAAGTGGGTGTGGTCGGTTTAGGCGGGTTGGGCCATGTGGCTGTAAAACTTGCCAAGGCTATGGGGACTGTCGTGACCGTGATTAGTACCTCTCCTCGTAAGAAGCAAGAAGCTCTTGAAGTACTTGGTGCCGATTCGTTTTTGCTCAGCACTAATCAAGAGGAAATGCAGGTATTCGATCTTTTCTCACCAATCCGAGCAGGAAAATGCTAATTATCCAGAAGAATTACTGAGAAAAGTGTCCAGAATTCGAAATGAGTGGCTCAAATTTATCTCGGCATTTTTCTGTTCAAGTACTAGTTCTCATACGAGCAATATTTACCATATGGAGATTCTTAAGTTTGGAAAAATATACGAATTGATGTGTGGAGTTGTTATATAGGCAGCTATGGGCACTTTGGATGGAATCATCGACACAGTCTCTGCAGCTCATGCTCTCGTACCATTGTTGTTTCTTTTGAAGACCAATGCAAAGATCATAATGGTCGGTGCACCGGCAAAGCCACTCGAGTTACCGACCTTCCCTTTAATTATCGGTAAGCATTTCATCCATTTTGCTATAAACGAAGAGATATAGACAACAGTACCTAATATTGGACGAAATTACAGGGAGGAGGATAGTAGCCGGAAGCTGCATTGGTGGTCTGAAGGAGACACAAGAGATGATTGACTTTGCCGGGAAACACAACGTAACTCCGCAAATTGAGGTCGTTCCGGTGGATTATCTGAACACGGCTATGGAGCGTCTCGCCAAAGGAGATGTTAAATACCGATTCGTCCTTGACATCGCCAACACTCTGAAAGCTACTTAAGACTTGCAATATCCATTTGCTTCCAGAATTTTGATGCGATTTAACATCTTATCAATTCTATCACTCTCCCCGAAATTGATGATCATTCGATGACGGTAACCGCACGATCGGAACACATTCAATGCTTCCTGTGGCATTTTGAACACTATAATGCACCAACTAAAGGCCATCTAATATATTTCTTGAAAATTTGAAATGGTAGATGTGTTTAAAACGTGTTTTTAAGGTCCTATGGAAGGACTTGGCAAAATAAAAATACCCAGAAGGGCTTGATCGAAACAATTTTTCATTTAGCGATTTTATGAAAAAATACTCCAATCAAGCCTTTCCGGGTAGTATTTTTTGCCAAATCCTTTCACAGGACATTAAAAACACTTTTTAAACACATCTAACGGTTCTGATCATCGAAATTTGGTCCGGAAAGTGAAGGCCCATTATTGTGTGTCTGTGAAAGTGAGACAGTGAAAAGAATCAAATTTAATTTGTATAATTTATAATTTTCTATAACCAAATTTAATAAAAATAATTCTATAATTTATATAATTTCTGTAATTTAACATCTAATAATTTCTAAAATATAATTTAATAAAAGAATATAATTCCTATAATTTGAATTTCTATAATTTTTTTATAAAAATAATTTGTAATTTTTTTTTCTTTTTTCATGTTTGAATTTTGATTCAAACTTTATTAATCATATAAAATATTTTACAAGCTTATTTTATTTTTGTTGGTTCAAACTCTCTTTGACTCTCTCTCTCTCTCTCTCTCTCTCTAAAAAAAACGAATAAAAAGAAATGTAACTTCTTTTTCCCTTTTGTTTCCTTTTAACTTCTTTTTTTGTTCTGAACCATTAGAGTTTCCCATCCTGCCAATATCATAATTGTCGCTAAAATCAAATATCATCAGATATCGATGACCTCGTGATCGAATAACATTTAATGTATTTCGAGGCATTGAAGTCCTATAGTGGACAACCCGAGCTCCGACTAGTTTTTTTGGGGTGATCCGAACCGTCTATCTTTTACATATAATGATATAACAGAGTCCACCATTCGTACGGAAAAAATTTAAGTGGATCATATATCCGTAGCCATTTAATCATAAGAAAAGTATTATAAAAAAAAAAAAAGCAAACAAGGTCTAAATCGACAAGTTTTTTAAACCCGATCGAGTCAAAATTTTACTAGAATAATTTACTAAATAAGTGCAACAAAATGAACGGCCTTGATTGTTAAAATAGTTTGTTTTATCGAGATTCGCTTCATATTTGTACCAAAAATTATTGACAAATACATTACATATGATTAAAAAATACAAATTTTGTCACAATAAATCTTAACCAATGCTAACTTGAGTTATAAAAAAATAATAAAAAATTAAAAAAAATCGCTACGTGCCGTGCGTGCGCGTCGCGTGTAATAAGGTCGCATCGTGCCGACCCACTTTCGCGCGTGCCCATCCAAGATCGCATCGCGCCCATACGTGCCGTGTCCGCCAAAAAACCTGCAAGTGCGCGTGCCGCGCCGCGCATTTAACACATTTAAACATGCCGTGCCGTGCCGTGCCGTAATCGTGCCAACCCGGCCCGTTTGACACCTCTAGCCTAAGCCAAGGGCGGCTCTACATAGAGCTGAGGGTTATTACTTGAACACCCAGCCAGGGGTTGTCACATGAACGCCTAAGGGAAAGAAAAAAAAAAATACATCTAAAAAGTCTATTATTTTGTTAGTTTTGTCACCGAACCCAAACAATAAGCCCACAAAATCTTTGAAGACCTAATCCGAGTAAAGCTCATGACAAAATCTCAAAATAAACTAAAGGAAAGGAGCAAAAGTGGGAGAATAGGTATTCTATTCCTATTTTTACCATTCTCACAAGGAAATAAGCATTTCATAGATTGGTCTATTTGTTTGTGACATTGGTGTTAATCCTTCCTGTCGCCACTGCAACAATTGAAAGAAATTTTTTTAGCAATGAAGGATATGAAAAAAGCAATCTACGAAATCGAATGGGGGATCAGTGGATGAATGAGTGCATGGTTACTTGTAAGATGTATTTGATACCGTTAATAATGAGCCTATTACGCAACGGTTTCAAAATAGGAAAACTTGTCGAGGGCAATTGTAATATCTATATACTTTGTTGTTTTTGGGGTGTCATTGTTGATATTAAGAAAAAAATAATTTAATTTATGTATCATTACGGGTTTTTAGAGTTAGTAGAAATTTTGAACACCCCCTTCCAAAAATTCCGGGCGCCGCCATTGGCCTAAGCGATATCCTTACTGCTAAGTTATTTTTTTGGCAATATGTTTTATCCATGCTTTACTTTAGTCCTCTTTTAGATAACTCATAGTGTCAAACTCAATATGTGCACCTCAACTAATTTTTAGGGGACTAATTCCATCATCTAGCAAGGAGGGTCTAATCGAAACCAAGAATAAGTTCCAAAAGATACTTAACTTAAACCCTTTAATTGTTGAACGAGCGATAGCAGGTGCGACTCTACCTTATTACCAATGAGGTCAAGCAGTTCAAAAAATGCACTGAAAAAAAATAAAATTCTAATATAAATTAAATGATGTATTCTGCGATGTAGTCGGAGTCTTTTTGTCAAACGATATATTGTACATGTACACTCTTTTGCCTCATCAGAGTTTTCTTTTCTTTTTCTTTTTTTTTTTGCATACAATTTTTCATTAAAGACACGCTATGTATTCTTATCAGGGCTGGATGAAAATCTTAGAGTCGCCCCTAAGCGGTAGGGCTTTCTGTTCAGTGTTCTACTTTGGATGCTTCGACTTTGTGAACCTCTCTCTTTTGTGGGCTACTGTCAACCAAACCATGCACCCATGCAACCCCGTAAGAGCGGACGCAGGGTTGCTGTTATGTAGCTTGTGCACAGCAATTACTGCACACAATCATAACCATCGGCTACAAGTAGTTTTAACGGTTTCGGATTAAAAACAAATTGTTCTTGGTAACAATTCTTCTCTGTTGTTTGAAATCTAGGCCGTTCATCCAAGCAATAGAG
This sequence comes from Vaccinium macrocarpon, assembly GCA_022606695.1. Lineage (NCBI taxonomy): Eukaryota > Viridiplantae > Streptophyta > Magnoliopsida > Ericales > Ericaceae > Vaccinium > Vaccinium macrocarpon. The sequence continues at coordinate 38,164,291 of CM040180.1, read as the reverse complement.
GACCCGGATTTTGCACAGCAACTACTGTGCCCAAGCTGCACAGCAACAACCCCAGGTCTCCATAAGAGCACCTATCTTGCCTTGGTTTGGAACATAAAGGTGATGCCGGATTAATTATATATGGCCAGGACAAAATATGGACCTCTAGCCTGGATTAAATATAGACAGGGTATACCCAGCATATTACAACTATGTTTGTTTGAATTAGTAGTACATTTATTTAATATAAGAAATTACTAAAAATTATTAATAAAAATTAATATATGAAAATATAAATATATAACATCATAGTTAGTTGTTAAGGTATTAGAAATTTAAAGGTTTGGAATTATATAATTGATTTGATGCATAATTCAATATGGGCATGCACAAGGACAATTTTGTCATTTGAGAGTTTTTTACATCAGTTACCCAACCTTATCCCCCCTTACAAAATCATCCAAACCAAGTACTAATTTGTTCACCTTTCATACACATCACATTATTGTAGGTCATTCTCCATAATTAATATCCCATATTATTTTATCCACTTATACTATTTAATCTATCCAAAACTAATACAGCATCTAATCGGGCCCTAAGGAAACACAACTCGTCAAAGAATATGCCCCAAATGCGACAAAAACTCCTTTCCTTTGGATTTGTTTGAAAAATGTAGAGAAAAATTGAAAAAAGTTTGTATAAGATGACATTGTAAGGGGAAAAAAAACTAGTTCGGTATTTTTCATATTTAGTGAACTTTCTTTTTTGCCTTCATCCTAATTCTTTTCCTTTTTAAATTCATTTCGTCCAAACGAAAGATTAATCCAAATCCCAAGGAAATGTGAATTCAACAAAAGTTGAGAAAAGACGATAAAAATAATGAAACAAAAAATACCAAAAATACTAACGGTTACTCAGCCTAACTTTAGCTAGATTCATATTAAAACCTTCGTGTTATTAAGTTCCTACAATAATCAAATGTGGTTTCCAGCATCGCAACAGTTAATTTTTACGGATCTTTATTTTGTTGTTGTTGTTTTTTTTTTTTAATATTTTGCTCTGTCTTTCTGTGTTCTTGTTTTTTGGGGACCGTGTAGTGCTTTATACATCCCGTTTCCCAAAAAAAAAAAAAAATTATTGTGCAATAGAATAATCCCTTCTTTTTATTTGACAATCACACCTCAACTAATCCATTTTGCGATTCGATCAGAGACAGATTATTCACGTCAAAATGATGGGTAACAAGAAATTAGATTCTTGTGAACTTACTCCAAAAAACGAATCTTCTTCAGTTACAAGGAGAGCAAATCCATCAATTAACCAGACTACCCCTTGGGTTGAATAGAGTAAGTAATCCTCCAATACTAGGAAAGAGGCACGTTGCCCTTGTGATATGATTTTCTATCCATCACTCTTGATAATAATGGAGTATGTACATATAAGACAAGTGGGCTAACATATAGATCTCATGTATACACAGGAGACATATGGCAATGAGTGGAGTAATTCATTCAACACTTTTGGATTAATTTTTTATAATGCGGACTTTCAGATACAAATCAATTATTAAAGTGCATATTTTTGGATTCCTATAATAATAAAAGTAATACATAGATAATGATTTTCAAACCCTATTTTCTTATAAATATACTGCTCTCTTTTTTTCCTTTTAGTGATGAAATTACATATAAAAATTCACAATAAGATAAAAAATAAAAAATAAAAAAAGAGAGTGCATTCATAAAAAAAAAATGGGATATTATCAAAATTGTATCCATAATACAATGACTTTTTGGATAGATTGACATGAGGGAGAGGCACATCGTCGTCGCCCTTATGCTAAGGTTTGTCTTTATGTGGATATGAGTCACACGTATACAATTTGTGTATGAGTTTAATTGGAGTATTACATGGCATATTAACGTAGCACTCTCTTGACCGTGTATAAGAGCAATGCACTAAACAATTACTCACGCCATCTCAATTTATTTTTTTCTTTCGGCTATTAAATTTTTTTAAGAAAACATCATCATTATATTTTTCTCAGCTTTGCATATTTTGTCAACCCTGCAAAACTTCACCATTGCCTTTCGTATTACTAGTATAGTATAATTTGAGAAGTGAAGGGCAAAAATTTAAACTCATCAAATTTTATCCATTACTTTTGAACCATTAAAGTTTTGAAATAATAAAAAGTGTTAAGAAGGACCAAAAATTGGAGACAGAGACAATATTATTTTTCATTTTTCGGGATCAGCTACACCCGTAATTTTTTTTTTTATCGGCCCGTAAAAAATGTTGTTTGACGCTTGAAGACTCACATTAGTCGAATAGCCTTTCAAGAAAAAACATTATAGAAGTAACCCATGTTTCATGCCAGTGGAAAAGATAGTTTTATACACTGCAAGACCTTACATAGAGATCTCAACCTTTGATTATTTTTTGCATCCTATCCGTAATGCCGTTGGTATGCATGTGTTGGTTTGTGAATTTCATAGTAGTATATTTTATTTTATTTCAATTTTTTTCTATATATAATATATGTAGAAGTACTATATGATCACGGAAAAAGAAAAAAAAAAAAAACACTCCCTCTGTCCTGATTTTTTTGTCCAATCTCAGTTTCCAACTTGTGAAGGAAACTAAATCTTATCTATTGATTTATAAATTTACATAATATGAACCAATAATTTTAAAATTAAATAGTCAATTTGGGACCGATATAAATATAAATAAAAAAAGGTGACAAATAGGTCAGGGCAAAGGGAGTATTAATCAAGTTCAAATTATATATCCTCTCAACAACTTTGGAACATATAGGTCTCGTTCGATTCGCGTACTATCAAATTAACGAAAGTGTGTAGTACCAGAAAACTTTCTCATAAAATCATCCAAAAAATACATCTAACGAATGAAATCCATCAAGTACACTGTTCAACCAAACCTCATAATCAAATTGTGTCCTACCACAAAACAAAATTGTCCAATCAGTATTATACAGGCTCCCTCTACAGTCAGCCCAACGGGCGTACAATAGGGATTACCAATGTATCCCCGTGTCACATTCTTCTTTTGAGTATACTTGATGTTCCTAACATGTCAGACGGTCATTTACATTTTTCCCAAATGCCTACTTTGCCCCCGAACAACTAATCCCTACTTTTGACAAATTCAAGTCTACTTTCTGCTTAAAAAAAAAAAAATCACGTTTGCTACGTACCCCATTTGGTTTACATATCGGAAAATGATATGTGTATGGCAATTGTGCACTCCAAATTAGGGCTGTCCAACGGATTGTCCGATCCGCCAATTCGACCAATCCGAACCGATCCGAACCATCCGTTGATCCATCCGTGAATGTTCGGTTCGGTTTCCGGATCGAGAATTTTCTATCTAACGGTTCCGGATCCGGATCGGATCGGATCGGATCCACTCGATCCGATCAATCCGCTCAATAATCCTTCTTTAATCTGTCAAATCCGCCGGATCTGACTCGATCCGATCCGATCCGTAACCGATCCGTCAATGTTCGGTTGGGTTCCGGATCTTGAAAACCATAATCTGCTCTGAGCGGATCGGATCGGATCCGTATCCGTATCCGATCCGTCCGGATCCGATCCGTGGACACCCCTACTCCAAATGCACACCACCATGATGTGAAAAATAAGGAGAAACTCATTTTTTGGTTGAGCTCCACATTAGACTCCTCATTTGCCACATCAAGGTGGTGTGTATTTGGGATGTACAAATGGTGTACCCATATCATTGTTCTTTGGTTTACTCAAAACCAAATGTACACGACCATTTTGTGTAATTCACTTTGAGTTCCAAATAAACGATCAAAGTTATGTTGGAGTGCAGATAACCTTAGCAGTACTGGAGGTATGGGGGCGGTGCTTGCGCCCTTGGATTCTATTCCAATATTATTTCCCCAAGTGTAGGGCTAGGTCAGCGGTAGCATAATAACCGGTAAGACCAAGTCGAATCCATAGGGACCAAACGCACCCAGCGTGAGAGTTGTCTTGCAAGTGTAGGTATTCGTCCTTGAAGCGGCAAACATAGTTTGTGATTTGTTTGATGGAATTATGTCGACTTCGAGAACGACTCGGAAGATTGAACAGACTAATTAAACTAAGGCAAAGTCTAGGGAATTTTAACAACCATGACCAAAGCTAATCCGTTCCTCTCTTGATTACCGGCTCGGGGTATCGTTAAATGCCCCCAAACGGAAGATTTAGATTTTAAAACCATTTACAAGAAAATGTGTTTACCAAAGATTAGGGTTTTTAGGTTCATTTGGCAAACGATTAAGTTTACATTGCCCTAAGCATCACATGTGTCAAATAGTCAAGCTTTTGGCTATGTGTGATCAAAGAGATTAACAAACTCAAACTTTGGTACATAAAATGAAACACTAAATCATTGATAAATAGGAAATGAAAGATTTTTTATGAGATGAACGGATTAAACTCGAGTCATGGTGTTTTAATCACCCCATGACTAAGCCTACGTAAACTACTCACAAACCATAGCAAGAAATAAGACTAGAACTTTGAAGGAAATGCAAAACATGATTTATAAACTTAATAACTGATTTTTAATGAAGATCTCAAGTGTACCTACAATAATAACTCTAGGGAAAATCACAAACAACACATAGAAACTAAGTTTTTTAAGAGAATTAGCTAGAACAACACAAAAACTAATTACTTAATGAAAATGCAAATAAACTAGATTTATAGAATGATCTAGACGAGAGGAACAAGTTTAATACACGGTAAATAAACGGGAAATGAAAGCTTACTTGAGTATTCTAGAGAAAGACCTTAAACTCTCTCCAATGGAGGAGAGAGGTGAGAGCCAAAAACTAACTAAAGAAATAAAATGAAAGTGGAGTGACAAGAGGGAAAGAAGACAAGTGATATACTCCAATTTCTCTCCCTCAAAATATCCTAAAAAAAACCCCCCAAAAGTTAAAACTTTCCATAAGTGGAAAGTACAAAAACAAGTTCAAAAATCATCAGAATTTTGGTTTGGTATGGATACCTCTCAACAAAGATATGGATACCAGTGATTTTGCTTATCTGCGACCAGAAGTATGGATACCTCCCATCAGAGGTATCCATACCAAACTGTCTGTTCATCTAGGTGCAAAATGTATGGATACCTTCCATCAGTGGTATGGATACCAATCTGAAGTTTGTTGTTTTCATGTCTTGGTCCCTCCTTGGTCAAATGTGATGCTTCGGGACCTCTTCCAAAGTACTTCTAATGAATTTGTGGCCTTCGGGAGGCATGGTAGTTGGTCTTGTGGATGCTTGATCACTATTGGATTCACCGGGAGTCCTTGTGAGTCTTGGTCATGGCATGGCCCACTGGCTTGACTTGAGACTTTTTGATTTCCCGAGCCTTAGGCGAGTCTTCATTTTTTGGCTCTTGAGGCCCGGTGTTGGCATGTCATGGGGCACATGGCCCTAGGTACTTCGGACGGTTCCCAATGCGCTCCAAAATGCGCTTATTTACGTAATTCACCTATAATTATAAAAATAAAAAAAATACTATGTGCATATCAAACATATAAGGCGCGAAATCGCGTGTGTGTGAGAGCAAAATGAGCTAGATAAGCCCCAGATATCTACTACATTTAGGGCTTATCAGGCGGGAGCCCCTAGGGACACGAGTAAATGATATTTGAGGGATCTCGGTGTTTAATTTCGGCTATAGGCTTGACCTAATTATTTTCGCTATTAGTGTGTAATTAGGGTATCAATTTTCAAAGAAAAAACAGAGAGAGGCGAGAGGAAATGCAGATCTCAAAGAGATTGCGAGAAGACTTGTACTCTTATTTTTGATTTCATAGTGGACTGGTGTGGCTCTCATGGTTTTTCCTCATGTTGAGGTTTTCCACATATATCTTGTGTATCGTTTTTCTTTCTTGTTTTTCATTTTGCACCACTGTTTGTTGTTCTGATTTCCTAACAATTTACTCAATTTTTCTAAAATTTTTTTAAGAGTTTCAGTAAAAAAATCAACTCATTCGTATATTGGTAAGGATTTGATCGATTCTTTGCTCAATTTCTTGTAAAAAAATCAACTCATTTGGATAACACTAAGGGTTTGATCAATTCTTTTCCCAATATTCAGTCAGCAAATTGGGCATAGAATCGATCATACCCTTACCAATATCCAAATGAACTAATTTTCTATAGCGATACTTAAAAAAATTAAGAAAATTGAGCTCATCTGATCATTTATGTGAAATTCCAAAATACGTCCTACAAAATACGGTGTATAACAATTGGTGTACCCCTAGTTTTATTGGCTACTTTTTGCCCTTGTTTTTCTTTTTTTAATCACTACTTGTCCTAGTATTAGGAGTGCCAGCTTTAGTGAAATTTTTAAGACTAATTCCAAGATGCATAAAATATAAAGAATCACCAAATTTTACACTAACCTATTCAAGGCTACAGAAAAAAAATGCTAATATTTTCTAAATAAATGCTAAATACTTAAAAATGCTAAATACCAAATTTAAAATACTATTTTCAATTCCCCAAAAATAAAAAATGCTAAATACTATTTGTCTTCGAAATTCTTATCAAAATGTCATTAAGACAAAAACTTACAAAATTCAAGAGTTTAACCAAAGTGTTTACCCATCGATCGAATGGTTTTCTTTAACATTCAATAAATCCCATGAGTCAAGTACAGGAACAACAATATAGATATTCAGAATTACATAAAGGAATAAACAACTCTTGAGATGGCCCCAAGAATTGTTGATAATGAGAATTGAACATAAAATTTTGGCTGGGAGTAAACTTATATGCCCTAGACTAAGGGGTGGTTTGGGTAAATTGAAAAAACTAGTTTTTTGGTTTTTTTGGTTTTGACCTTATTCAATTTTTTTTGTATTCATTAGTTTTCGGTCGATTTTTTGTTGTTTCTTGGATTGTCTTGATGAGAGGAATTTAAAAAGTATAAAATTATTAGCCAAACTTAAAGTTTTGTGAATTTAAAAAACTGGTTTTTTAGATTATTTTTCGTCTTTATTCACAAAACTTTAAGTTTAGATAATAATTTTATATTTTTTAGATTCCTTTCATCGAGACAAGCGAAGAAACCACAAAAATTCGACCGAAAACCAACAAATGCAAAAAAAAAAAAAAAATTGAATAAGGACAAAACTAAAAAAAACCAAAAAAATAGTTTTTTTAATTTACCCAAACCAAGCCTAAGACCAATTAAACAAGGCCTTTGGGATTTTTATTTTTATTTTTTTTGATCAGAAGGCCTTTGGGATTGAAACCATATTTTAGGGAGAAAATAAATTACAATTGCTCATAATTTTTTGGTTAGAATAAGGCTTCCTTTTTTTTTTGGCAATTGGTAATTGCGCGCCCCAGGCCCTAGCATCATCTAAAGGGAAGCAATGTGGAGGGGTTATTTCTGTCAATACAATGATACAAACTGGACAAATTATTACCTTTCACATCTTCTCAAAATGAATACAAGTTTTAAAAGTTGTCGGGCCTACTTATAGTCAACCATGTGGGCGCATGGTAGAATTTGCCTATTATATACTCTCTCTGTCTGAATTTGTTGATCTGTTTTGAGGATTTTAACTTTTTTTCCATTACATTTTGAGTTTGTTAATTTCCTATTTTATCCTTAAACCCTCCATTTAATACTCCCTTCATTCTAATTTGATAGTTCACTACGAAACTACGTGTAATTTTCAAACTAAAAGATAATGTAGTTGCAAAAATAATTTTTTTTTATCAATATGGATCTTATTTGATAAATCTCATTGAGAACGTTAATACGGTGCAAAAAAATTCAAAAATGTAAACACATTATTTTTAAAAAATTAGTTTGTGTTGTTATTTTAAGTTTTAGAAAATGGGCAAAAAAGTAAATTTGTCATACTTTTTGCTTTGACTTTTGTAAATGCACAAACATTTTAGGACTTAAAAAAATATGTTTGTGGAGTAACAAATCCGGACACAGGAAGAAAGTAGTATATAGCACTTCAATAATGCCTGAGGAGACATCACTCTTCTCTTTACTCTCTCTCTCTCTCTCTCTCTCTCTCTCTCTCCTCTTTGCTCTCTCTCTCTCTAGAAGAAGATGGCAAAAGCACCGGAAGAAGAGCACCCAGTGAAGGCCTTTGGATGGGCAGCCTCTGACACGTCTGGAGTCCTCTCTCCGTTCAAGTTTTCCAGAAGGTAAATCTTTTCTTTGTTTTTTCACTGTCAAAAAAAAAAGAAAAAGAAACTCATGTGTTTGACTATTTTTGGACCATTTTTCTTTCCGTAGTTTTGGTTCGAAATCGTTTTTTCTTTTCTTGTTTTGCAAGAGATGGATTTGGAAAAATAAACGTCCTTGACCAAAAGTCCAGAAATTCACCAAAACAATTTAAGAAAAAATATTCAGACAAAAGTACAGGTAGGAGATGGAAGCCAATTCTGATCCACCAACAAATAATTTACACAATTGAATTAAGAATTTTTTTTTTAATAAAACTATTTTGGAAAATTATAAATTTTACTTTTCGACTAGTCTGTCTAGACTTGGTAAAAAATAATATTGATTAAGATTGCAAAAATCCGTTAAATAGGAAGGAGATAATTAAAAAGACAGTTAAGAGAAAATTTTCTGACACGTTTTTTTGTCGGCCTTTATTGGAATTTTACTAGATCCGCATTAAAATTTTGAGATTAATCATTCAATTCACAGAAAAAAAAAATAGAAAAACAAAGTTCTAAAACTATTTTTCTTCTTTTCTGAACCTTTTCCTTTTATTTCATATTTTTATATTTCTGGGACTATTTTTTATGAGACGATTTCAGTAACGATACCATTCGATATTTTTGGATTATAAGTTATCAAATCAGTTATGTTAGGAGAATGACCTGTTGACTGAAAACATGAAGTCCAAGAATACTGAAAATATCGACGCAGTCTTACTGGTTTTATGTTAGAAATCAGTTGCATTGAGAAGTTGATTTTGGGTTTCTTTTAAATTGACTGATTGAATGGCGCTGACATTTCAGAGCCACCGGCGATGAGGATGTGAGGTTCAAGATTTTGTATTGCGGGATATGCCACACTGATCTTCACTTGGCAAAGAACGAATGGGGCATAACTAAATATCCCATCCTCCCTGGGTACGTAATGTATAAATTATCGCTTACATATGCATATGTATGTAGGAAAAACCTACGGAACGCCTTTTTACATATGTTTCTAGTACTTGTTACATATGATTTTGATATTTGTAATACTATATTTTTTGTAGGTTACAGTGGACATTTATGTGAATACTGAATAGTGAAGTTTTTAAAAATCCCTAACAGTTCAAAATTAGTTCCAAGACCATATATAACAAGTACCAAAATCGTAGTAGTACGTAATAGGACGTGTCGTACACCTCTTTTCAATGGAGCGTGCTTTAGCACTCTAGGAATCCAACGGCCACTATTGCTCACTACACCCTGGAGTGAGTTTGGCTCACTATAGGGCCCCCGACCTGCTCATAGTGAGCTGTAGATTTTATGGTTGAAATTACATGAATGTAACTTTAGCTACGTCGAGTTTGCGAGGTTATGGTGTTCACATGAGAAAGTTAGACCTCCGAAATGGTTATTGGATCCTCTTGGGCATGATAATCCGGGTTTTTCGACATAATCGGGCTTATAAGTTTCTAATAAAATTTTGCCATTTGGAAAAGAATAAAACAGAGTAGTATATATTTTTTGCGGCCAATGAAAAATTGGTCTAGAGGGTAGTGATACGCTAGAGCCGGTAATTCAATTATCAAAGTCGCTCTGTATACATGGTTGATGTACATAGGCATGAGCTCACGGGAGTGGTGACAGAGGTCGGAAGCAAGGTACAGAAATACAAAGTCGGAGACAGAGTTGGTGTTGGATGCTTGGTCGGAGCATGTCACAAGTGCGACAGCTGCGACAACAGCCTCGAAAACTACTGTCCGGAACAGATACAAACCTACAATTCCATAAACACCGACGGTACCATGACATACGGAGGTTATTCCGATCACATGGTCGCTAACGAGCGTTACATCGTTCGGATTCCTGACAATCTGCCTCTTGATGCTGCTGCTCCCCTTCTCTGTGCTGGGATCACTACCTACAGTCCACTAAGGTATTTTGGGCTTGATAAGCCCGGCATGAAAGTGGGTGTCGTCGGCTTAGGTGGGTTGGGCCATGTGGCTGTCAAGCTTGCCAAGGCTATGGGGATCATCGTGACCGTGATTAGTACCTCCTCTCGTAAGAAGCAGGAAGCTCTTGAAGTACTCGGTGCCGATTCGTTTTTGGTCAGCAGTAATTCAAAGGAAATGCAGGTATCTTTTGTTTATTTTTTCCAATCGTGCCCACATGAGGATTCTTAAGTTTGTGATGATATATACGTATTGATAAAATTGTGTTATTATATAGGCTGCTATGGGCACTTTGGATGGAATCATCGACACGGTCTCCGCAGTTCATGCTCTTGTACCATTGCTCTTTCTTTTGAAGACCAATGGGAAGATGGTACTGGTCGGTGCACCCGAGAAGCCACTCGAGTTACCGGCCTTCCCTTTGCTTATCGGTAAGCATTTCATCCGTGTTTCTATAAACCTAGTCATATATCATGGTCATATCCTTTCGGGGTCTTTTTTGAAGAGGCATCAATACCTAATATTGGACTTAATAACAGGGAGGAGGACAGTAGCTGGAAGCTGCATCGGCGGTATGAAGGAGACACAAGAGATGATTGATTTCGCAGCGAAACACAACATAACTCCTCAAATTGAGGTCGTTCCGGTGGACTATCTCAACACGGCTATGGAGCGTCTCGCCAAAGGTGATGTTAAATACCGATTCGTCCTTGACATTGGGAACACACTAAAAGCTACTTAATGCTTGTAATAGCTTCTTCTGCTTCCAGAATTTTATTTTCCCGTTGGTGTGATTTGGTCATGTTTTAAGTGACAATCGAGTGGTCTAATGTCTTTCACGTTTTATATGTCATTTTGGTTTTGTGTTGAAACATTTATCTCGTCATTTGTGATCCGTCTCAATTTAATAAAAGTGATTTAATTTCCATCCAGAAAGTACATTTTGCATGGGATGAGCTTAGAAATGTGTTTTTTTTTTTTTTTTAGCTTGATGAGTGTAGTTTCTTCAATTGCGTACATCCCTGCCTGAGTGATATCCTCACTGCTAAGTTCAAATTGGTTGAAACGGTGGGTTTTTGGTTCAAGCACTTCTAACCGTCCGATTGAGTTGAAATTTTGTGGGGTCACTCGGAAAAATGTTCTATGAATAATGAACAGTTCGAATTACTCGTGTGAGACCCAAAAGTGGGTCCCTGAGAGGCCTTTGTGCATTTTCTGTACCATTTGTTCGATACCAGTAGGTTTATCGCTTTTTATTTACATTATTATTCTTTTTTCCCCCTTCGTCCGGGTTGATTGACAAGGGGTACGTGTTGTGCACTAGGTGCATGGTACCATGCTGTGCACGTTATCTGGTCATCCATTGCAAAAATGTAAGACTCGGATCAAAACCAAGCAATGACTCTCAAATGGAATTGGATTTAATCCTAACCATGCATTTTCGCAACGAACAGCTAGATGGATGCATGGCATGGTGATATGCACTTAGTATCTACCAGAACCCCCAAATCCTGATTAAGGTTGGATGATTAAAATTATTGACAACCGATTTCGGTGAAAAACTGATGGGTTTTGGTCATGGTTCAGATAAATAAAATAAAAAAACCTTGGATTTTGGCTACGGTTCCCTTGAATGACATATTAATTTTATGATTTCGTATACTCTCAAAGAAAAGGAAAAAATACTAATAGCAATCAATGAAATTCACATGATATTGTGATTTTTTTAGATCTACCTACCGAAATATAATTTTTAAAAATGGGACAAAAATTTCTTTCCCCTACAAATTCAATCACTGAAAACGTGGGCTCCGCCACTATCTTTAGATTCAAACCCAAATTTAAAACATCAGGTCATTAAAGTCCTACAATAATCAAATTTTTCTCGAATAGAGTAATCCCTCTTTTTCATTATTTTTATTTTACTACAGACTTTTAGTAAAATTTTAAAATATGTTAAGCGTAAAAAGTGGGCTCCACCACTATCTTTAGATCCAAATTTAAAACTCCGTATTTTTTTATTCCTACAATAATTAAATATCTTCCCGAATAGAGTGAATTGTTACCACTTACCAGTCGTCTACCTTATCATAAGGTTTTTCTTTACGTGGATAACGTATGCAAATACGAACGTAATTGGAGTGATTATTCAACGCTTCTTGGAGGATTACATCACACATTAACAAAGTCAATCATTATGTTCACTTCACATTTTCAAAAAAAAATTCAAAAAGATTCTTTTTTCATCTCTCATCTACCATTCATTAATCATATTTCTCTCTCTATTCATGCATCTTTCTCCAATCATTAATTCTCGTTTCTCTTTCTATTTCTCTCCAATTATTACACATCTCTCTAATTATTACTTTTTTCAAACACTCATCCAAACACAATCTCAAAAATATTTCTCAAAATATTATTCTCAGAACTCTCAACCAAACAGAGTTTAATTCTCAATTTGATCTGCCCGTATTAAGAGCAAAGCACAAAACAATTACTCTCTTTGTCCCTTTTTAATTGTTGATTATTCTATTTTAAGTTATCATTTAATAAGTGTGTATTTTCAAAAATAAATGGGTAAATTTTTTTACAATTACGGCCCGTTTGAATGGGGGAAATCTCCCCTCGATAACATTTGACCCCATGTTAAGATGAGGGCCCCACCTTATTACCCCATTCAGCTACACAATTCTCCCTCCCTGATAACCTTTCACCCAAAAATTATCTGGGAGTGGAGGGCTAGGCTTTTTACCACTACACCCCTCCTTATCCCCCTCCCCCAACTGATTATGTAAATAGCTAGAAAAATGATAATCAACAAAAAAAGAAAGACTAAAATCTTCATCAATAAAAAATGATCAACAACAATAAAAAAATCCCGTCGATCATCAACAAAAAATGATCATTGATCTTGGTCATCACGAAGATCAGCAAAAAAAAAAATACAAGTGATATCAACAGAAAATGATCATCAACCAAGAAAAAAATCCTTCATCAACAAAAAAAAAATACCACAGACCGTTGATCTTGGTCATCAGTGTATCTTCGTGATCATCTTCATTGAAGCTCCGATGGTGGTTTTGTTAGAAAGACGAAAATCAAAGACCCCTTTCTTGGAAGGATGAAAATCTTAGGTGCTCCGATGGTGGTTTTGTTCGGATTGATTTGAAGCTCTCGCCGAGTAGAATAACCTTTCCTTTTGGCTCTTAGATTGAATCCCACGTTATAGCCGTCGATTTTGGGTTTGAAAGTATGAAATGGGTTTGAAGTTGGGAGAGAGAGAGAGAGAGAGAGAGAGAGAGAGAGAGAGAGAGAGAAACAGACGGTAAAAGAAAGGGAAAGAAAAAGAAAGAAAACAATAAAAAAATGCTTCTGGGAAAGGTGATATCGGTGGAAATTGCACTGGCCCCCCTCCAACTATTTTCTAATTCATCGATTAATTAACATAGTATTTATTATACTTAATTTTTCTTTTATAAAAAAAACGTTTTTTCTTTAAAAAAAGAGAGGGCAAAAGAGTCATTAAATAGTTTTTGACGTCATCCACCCCCTCTTATTTCTCATGCATCCAAACCACGCCAAAAGTTATCCATCTATTTAATTTTTCATCCAAATCATCTACTTTTTTATCTCCCTCCATAAACATCACATCAATGTGGGTCAACTCTCTAAAAATAATACTCTCTCTTATCTTATCTCTCCTCTAAAACTTATACCCTTAAAAATAATCCTCCATCCAATCGGGGCCTTATTTGTTTGCCCTTTGGATAAGGTTTGCCCTTTGGATAAGGTAATGGGTAAAATGAAGGATAATTTTGGAAAGTGTAAGTAAAAATTGATGTGAAATAGGTAAAGTACAGGTAAAAGTTGATGCCAAAGAGTAATAATGATGTTTTTTAATAAATTAAATTTACGAAGTAACACACTTAAAAAATGGATGGAATAAGGAGTATTATTTTTGCTGATCGGCTACACCCGTAATAAATTTTTGTTGATGCCTGGAGAAAAATCCTACATTACTATGAAATTAGTCTCTAAAATGTGTAACCCATGTTGGCTTTCATGGGGAGGAAAAAAAAAAACATTATAGAAGTAACCCATGTTCATACAATTGGAAATTAAAGATCTGCAAGACCTAATATAGGGATCATGACTTTTGATTATTTTTCTCATCTTATCCGTAATGTGGTTGGTATGCATATGTTGGTTGTGAATTTCATAGTATTATTTGTTTAATTAATTTTTTGTGTACTATATAGCATATAAGGTGGAATTAGGGATCTTGTAATGCGATTCCACACTATAAGGCATTCAAGCCGCTGATTCCGCAATCAACGGACCTATATTTTGGTCACCTGTTTCTTGTTTTTATTGGTACCGAAAATATTTGGAGATGTCATTGTTTTTTACGTTACTTGCAAAGTTAATGCTTATGATCGATGTCCTATTTGGTACTGTAGTATTTACGTGGGTGTCAGTAACAATGGAAAGACATTCGTCTTTGATTGTGTTCTTCACAAAGATTGCTACTAAATTTCACCAGTTTATCTATCACCTCGCTGGTGTGTGAATATTATTAAACAGAAAAGAGATGCCTTTTGTTGGATGATCCAAATCTCATGAACATGGAAAATGTTGGGAGTTTGTACGATGCATTGATCCCACCATCGCTTCCGCAGCGCCGGTATGCACAAGGCCCAAACTTTTGGGGAGTATTTATGGAGTCCACCACATTCGTTGGGCCTTATGCACGCCGACGATGCAGAAGCGATGGCGGGATCAATGCATTGTACAAACTCCCAACAAGTGGTATCAAAGCCGATTAGTGACGATTTGTGGGCAGACTCTTGGCGTGCCATGGATAGACTTGCATGGTGAACTCCAAGTGATGGAAACAGAAAAATCCGATAGTGCAAGTAATGCGGTGTGTCCGTTGCAAGGTGATGCAAGTGAATGGAACATGTGTTGCACATTGACTTTCAATGAAGTTTCTCGTCGGGCAGTAGGGTGCTTGTGAATGGTCACGTTGGCTCTCAATGGAGAATTCGATGGATAGATCTGAATCGTTGGAGTTGGTGTAGAATAAGCCTAGTTTGGAAGGTTGGGTTGAGAGTAGTAGATCAGAATCAAGGGGGAGCTTGAATGCAAAGAAACGGGCAAGGCTCAATGAACGGTTCACACATGAGGGGGAGATTTGTTGGAACATGTGTGAAGGTTTAGTCCAACATTGAAAAAATAGAAAAAAGGGTTGAACCTTTTTTTTTTTTTTTGAACGGCGATTTTTTTGTATTAATCATCAAGACATTACAATGACTAAAAGGAACAAGAAGAAGGCAACGAATTCAAAGAATCCGATGCCAAGTCCAAGACCCAACCCACGATTGGCAAGGAACCAATCAAGATTAGGACCGACCCTGAGGTGAAGCCGGAGGTGCGGCGGCTTTAGGCCCATAATTTAAGCAATATATATATATATATATATATATATATATATATATATATAGAGAGAGAGAGAGAGAGAGAGAGAAAAGAGAGAGAGAGAGAGAGAGAGAGAGAGAGAGAGAGAGTCCACTTCCGGTCCAAACTCCCTTATTGTGTTAAGTTCCGGACCTCATTGATCCCTTATTGTGTTAAAACTGGGAAGGGCTTGATCCGAGCCATTTTTCACAAAACCGTATATGTACAGTTTTGTGAAAAACGCCTAGGATCAAGCCCTTCCCGGTATTTTTTTTTCTGATTTCTCGCGGGAATCCTAAAAAACACCTTTTAAACACATTGGATGGTTCGGATCGTCGAAATTAGATTGGGATCAATGAGGTCCGGAACTTAACAGAATCCGGGAGTTTGGAGGTGAAGTTTGGTGTGTGTGTGTGTATATAAACAACTACTAACATAGCACCAATGGGGTGACTGTCAAGGTGGTTTGAGCGCTGACACTTTGTCCACTGTGTCCCAGGTTTGATACTTGACAGGCCCTGTGCTCAGTAAAAAAAAATTTCCAGTGAGTTCCACCTCATGAAACTCTTGATAAATTAATACTGTAAAAAAATTTCAATGGTAGATGTTAGTCAAGACCAATATTCAAATACTTTACACACCATATTCGATAAGTTTTTTTATTTTATTTTTTGTTTCATTTATTTTAATTACACTAGAAAGATGCATTCGATGAGCAGTACGAAAAAAAAAGTATAAAAAATTTAAAAGTTTATGTTCGTTAAATTACCAAGTTAAAATACCATGTTTAATTTTTATACCTTTTACTACCCACATTTATTGAATTTTTCTTGATAAAAAACTAAGGGCCTATCTTTGAAATTCGCTTTAAGCCACTCAAATGTCAGGGCTGACCCTGATCAAGATACCTAAGGGCCGAACCCCGAACACCTAAAGGCCTAGACTAAAAAAGAGCCACACCAAGTATGAATTAAAATCATAACACCCCTCCATGGCCTAGCCCATTAGAGCACACCTCAAAAAAACAACAAAGCCCAATAAAACAAATGGGCAAAGCCCAAACTCCAAACCAAAACCCAACCCAAACCTAACCACTGACCCTCAACCCCCCACCGCCACCTCTGCCCAAGAGCACCATGATCCACCATCATCCAACGCCACCACCATAGGAGCTACCAAGAGAGGCCCAACCACCTCTAGCAACAAGCCACAGCCGCACCGACAACCACTTCACTGTTAAGCCAAAACCAATTGAAATCCAAAAGAAAAAATCAATGAGCCGCCAAAGAGCCGCCACCCTCCCGACAACAATGATTAGCCCCCAAAAAGAAGGTACACAACACCTCAACGATTGAAGAGGGAGGAAAGATCATGAGCAGCCAAGACCGAGCAATCATTAGGCATATTCGACCTGTCCTACAACAGTGCCGGTGCAGGAAATGAGAATGGGAGAATAAGACAGCGGGGGAAGGAGGGAGTGGGAGGAAGGGAGGGAGAAGGGTGTGGAGAAGAGAAGAGAAAAGCTCGGGGGGAGGAGGAAGGCTTTGCTCCCCGCCCCCAAAAATGAGATCATGAGATTAAGTTGGTTTAGGTTTAGAGAGAGAGGGAGTCGTTCAGAGAGAAAGAAAGGATTGAACTTTAATATACAATTGGATGACTCACCACTTACAAGGCTTAGCCTTTTAAGTGGATATGGGTCATTTAATGTATATTAGGCCCAATGAATGTGGTGGACTCCGTAAACACACGCAATATGGAATAATCAACCTTATGACCCGACCATACCCTGTTTGCCGTAGATACCCTTGTTAAGGTTCAACCCTTTTTTTTTTTTCTATTTTTCCAATGTGGGACTAAACCTTCACACATGTTCCAACAGAAAATGATATTGATGATGGGATTGAACGATCGATAGAAATTGTTTAGTTCGTTGCCCTTCAATTTCAAAGATAAAGGGGCGTTTGAAGTAAAAAAGAACAAAAGGTGGAAGAGGGTTGGGAAAGCAAAAGAAAATTTGTGGACTTTGCAAACGTGTCGGTCATTATATTCCTGCATGTCCAAAGGAGGAGCAAATGAAATGAAGAAAATGACTTCAACGATTGAAGGTTGAATTCAACTTTTTGTTTGAAATATTAGAGGAAAGCTTTTGGAAGGATCATACGTGATTTTCATGTTGATTTTAGTGTAAGGAAGGGTTATTATTTTGTTAAACTGGAGAATTTTTTAATCGATATTGTGGTTGCTATTTTTTTTTTCAATCTAATATGAGTTTTAATTTTCAAAATCTTTTTTTTTATAATGTTCATGAGTGAAATTATTTGATTGGTGGAATATTAAGTGGAATTGTGGAAGGCCAGAAGAATTTGGGATTTTTAGAACCAAAAATTTAAATGTTGCATTTAGGGGACTTTTGTTCAAGACACAGATAATTGATTCTTTCAAAAAGAATCAATGGAGAATTTATGGTTGGTGAATCAGAGTTAGATTTTCATGCCAATAAAGACCAAAAAAAAAATTTGATGTAGTTTTTTTCATCTGCCTATAAGGCACATACATAGTTACCAAAACTTAGATTTACTATTAAAAAAAGAATTTATTGTAAGAATATTTTTCCTTGTATTCTTCTCTCTATTGGAGGAAATATATAGATGTACAAAAGAGGTATTTAGGAAACATAAATCAAGCCTAAATACAATCCTGCAATAATGTACCAGAGATACACATTAAAGCATTATATTCCTAGATTTACACAATAAAGTCTAGGTCAAGATGGTTTAACACTCCCCTGCAAACTCGATTGTTTGGGAAAGATGAGGTTGGATTGCAGCAGCTGAAATTGGAGTTTGTGCAAACCCTTTGTTAAAACGTCAGTGAACTGATCAGGAGAGGGAACAAACTGAACATGATGAGAGCCTGAAAGTATGCGTTCTCAAATAAAATGGTAGTCTAACTCAATATGCTTGGTGTGAGCATGAAACACTGGATTGGAAGCCATGTAAGTGGTGCTGAAATTATCACAAAGTAAGGTAATGGGGAAGTCGAGAGCTGCAACTCTTGAAGGAGGTGAAACACCCAAGTAGTCTCAGCACATACATGAGCAAGAGCCCAGTATTCAGCTTCAGCACTAAAGCGGGACACGGTTGCTTGCTTTTTGGCAGTCCATGAGATTAGGTTGGAACTCAAGAAAACACAAAACCCTATAGTAAAGTGACGGGAATCTGGACATCTAGCCCAGTCAGTATCAGAATAGGCCTTGATGAAAAGAGGGTTGGGGGAGCGGTGAAAGACAAGACCAAACTCTAGGGAACCCTTGAGATAGCAGAGCATCCGTTTGGGAGCAATTAAATGGAAAGAGCGAGGAGCACTCATGAATTGAGCCACATGATGAACCGCATGGGCAATATAAGGATGAGTGAAAGTAAGATACTAAAGGGATCCCACCAATTGACGGTACTGAGTGACGTCAGATAAAGGATCACCAGTAAGTAGAGAGAGTTATGTCTTGGCACACACAGGTGTTCTACATGGTTTGCACTCAATCATAGAATGTCGGCGAAGGAGATCAATGATGTACCTTGTTTGGGAAAGACACAAGCCATCACTAGAGAATGTTGCCTTAAGCCCCAAAAAATATGACAAAGTGCCAAGATCGTTGAGTTCAAATTCAGCACCAAGAGTGGTGGTGAAAGAGGACAGCAAAGATGACGCATTACCAGTCAAGATAATGTCATCAACATAAAGTAACAAGATCATAATGTGAGAAGAAAATCTGAAGATGAACATAGACTGATCGACGCGACATTGAATAAATCCATACTGGAGTAAGAAATTGCTCAAGCGTTGAAACCAAGATCGAGGACCTTGTTTGAGGCCATAGATATCTTTTTGGAGATGACATATGTGAGAAGGGCAAGTAGTATTTGCAAAGCCATAAGGTTGATTCATGAAAACTATTTCCTTAACAAAGCCTTGAAAAAAATGCATTCTTCAAATCTAGTTGCCTCAAGGACGACTCAAAAAAAACTGCAAGACTTAAAACTGTATGAACAGTTGTAGGTTTTACCACAGGTCTAAATGTCTCATTGAAATCAATGTCGAACTATCGATGGAAGCCCTTAGCGACTAGGCAGCCTTATACCTTTCAATGGAGCCATCAAACTTGCGTTTGAGCTTAAAAACCCATTTGCAATGAACCACGTGTTGTTTCGGATCAGGAGGAACTAGAGTCAAAGTGTGATTTTTCAATAATGCATTGAACTTAGTCGCCATCACTTCACGCCACTTAGGAGTTCGAGCTGCCTGTGTGTAACATGTTGGTTTTTCAAAAGAGGAAGAATTTTCAGCAAGAAGAGCATTGGGAAATGGATATTTGACTGTACCATTAGTCCTAACCCATTGTTGACGAGTCCCATCTTGATTACGAGTAACCATAGGGTGTTTAACAGGTGTCGAGGAGGGACTAGGATCTGAAACATAACAATCGCTGTGAGGGCAAGCTGCTGGAGGAAGGCCAACCCTAATATTAGAGGAACTAGTTGTAGTAGGTTGAGCCGTAGGAGCTATCTGTGTTAGAGTAAGATCAGCAGCAGGAGAGATCAGTGGGACAAAAGCCCATTGAGAAGGCACAGACTACCCGTGGCTTGATGAACGAGTAAAAGGAAGGGTGTGCTCATCAAAGCGAACATGTCTGGAAATGTAAACCCTGCCTATGCGATCCAGACACTTGAATCCTTTATGCTGCAAGCTGTATCTCAAGAATATACATTCCATAGTTTTGGGCAAGAGCTTGTTAGTCATATAAGCTCCTAAATGTGGGTAACATGCACACCCAAAGACATGCAACTCCGAGTATGAAAGGGATTTGCCATAGAGATGAGAGTAGGGAGAAGACCAGTGAAGAATCAAATAAGTGAGATGATTGATGATGTGGACAGCAGTAGAGACAACATCTACCCAATGACACAAAGGGACATGACTAATAAGAAGAAGGGTACGGCCATCTTAGCTATATGTCGGTGCTTACGCTCGGCGAGACCATTCCGTTCCGGGGTGTGCAGGCATGAAAAGCAATGATGAATCCCAAGAGAGGAACAAAGTTGCTCAAAGGGACCACTAGAATACTCTTCGCCTCCATAACTCGGGAATTTGTTGGAGATGGGAAGAAAACTGAGTCTTAACATACACTAAGAAATTCTTGAAATGATAAAAAACCACAGATTTTCGTCTCATAAAATATAACCACGTAAAGTGAGTATTGTCATCAGTGAAGAGAATCTAATATTTATACCCAGAAATAGAAGTATGAGGGGATTGCCATACATTAGAATGAACAAGATTAAAAGGAGAAATAACATTGATTTTATTTGATATCTGAAATGGGAGGTGTGTGGATTTACCCAAGGTACACTCTTTACATAAGGATTTCTGAAACTTGAAGTCAGAGGACAACAATTTATTGGAACCGAAAAATGACATAACCTTGCTGGAAGGATGCCATAATCTATTATGTCATAAGTGCAATAACTGAAGAGATGCAAAAAGAGCTTTAAGACGAGGAGGGAGGGCTGGAAGCTTGTAGAGACCATCTCTACATAGGCTTTAATAGAGGAGAGAACCAATAGGTAAGTCAAAGATATAGAAATGTTGGGAGTCAAAGGCACACAAAACATGATTGTCTTTACAAAATTGTGCAATGGATAACAAATTTTTACGCATGGAAGGGATGACATAGACATTGTTGAGATGGATGGAAGAAGACCCAATGGGAAGTGCCATGTTACCTGTATAGGAAATCAAAAGTTGGTCACCATTACCAAGAAGCACAAAATTAGACCCAGTATATGGTGAGCGCTGCTGAAGAATGTTCTGATTTCCAATCATATGAGTGGACGCACCAGTGTCAGGATACCAAGCAGAATCATAAGGCTGATGTGGAAAGTAGCTATGAGAAGAGTTAGAGTGATAAGCTTGTGAAGATGGAATCAAGGCAATCTGAAGACCGACAAAAGTAGAGTGCAAAGATTTGGCACAAATGGATAATTATAAACAAGAGCAAGCACCATGTCCGAAACCAAGACAGAGTTGACATGGATTCATGGTAGGAGACGGGTGCACGACAAGAAAGGAGCCAAGAATACCAGCTAATGTTGTTGGGTGTGGTTGGTGGGGACGACCATTGTACCTCTTTCCTTTGTTTCAAGAATTATTCCGATGACCCGAGTTATTGAAAGTAGGAGATGACTAAGAAGCCACAAACGCAGAAGGTGTTGGCTCAGCCAAAGTCTTGTGACGTGCCTCAAAGTTGAGCAAACAAGAGCGCAAAGTAGAAAACTAGGGCAAGGTGTCAAAAAGTCTCAAAGGCAGTAACAAGCATGTCAAATTTAGAACCAAGGCCGCGTAAGACGGCATTAACTAGATCCTTATTTGAGACAGGATCACCAATGGCAGCAAGGGCATCGGCAATTGATTTTGCTTCTTGGAGAAAATCATACACGGGTCGGGTACCATGAGATAGGTTGTTCAAACGTTTGCAATAAAGGGAAGAATTTGCAACAGATTTTTAGGAGAAGTGCTCTTTAATGAGAGTCTAGATAGAACCAGAAGTTGTACAACCAATGATAGAAGCAAGTATAGGTTCTGAAAGAGTTGCAGAAATGATACTAATAAGGGTTTTATTAGTTCGGACCCAAAGTTCATGATCTGGATCAGCAGCTCGACAAGGAAAAGAGCCATCGACGAAGCGCAGCAAGTTCTGACCATACAAAAATGCCTCAATCTGATGAGACCATAGAAAGAAGTTATCGTCTGTGAGCTTGATGGTAATAAGATTGGTGATGGTGGGTATGAAAAGTGAGGTGTAAATAGTAGGTGTGGTGGAGGAAAAGGCAGAAGTGGAAAGGGCAGAAGTAGTTGACATGGTGCAACAACAAAGTCTAGCAAATGAAAATAAGAGATGATGCACGAGAAACAACCACAAAGGGGGGTGGGGGAATATGGGTGAAACAGGAAAGAAGGGATCCTAGGTTAGGCTGATACCATGTAAGAATATTTTTCCTTGTATTTTTCTCTCTATTGGGGGAAATATATAGATGTACAAAAGAGGTATTTAGGAAACATAAATCAAGCCTGCAATAATTCAGCAAAGATCAAGCCTAAATACAAACCTGCAATAATGCAATAGAGATACACATTAAAGCGTTAAATTCCTAGATTTACACAATAAAGTTTAAGTCAAGATTGTACATAAGTTAAGCCTAAATTCAAGCCCTAAAATAATGCAATAGAGATAGACAATAAAGTCTAGGTCAAGATGGTTTAACATTTATAGTGTGAACATATCTTACCATAGACTTGTATATGCAGAATATGTTGTGCACCGTATTGTGCTACAAAACTATGTCGTTTTAGGTACTTTGTAGTATTTTTTTCTTCCTCCAAATAAGGCCCTTAAAAGCTTCAGAGGTGCACCTAAAAATCAAACAAAATGACGTAGTTTTGCTGCAACAACATGACCCCCAAAGATCCATAGATGCAGTACTTAGGAGTGATATTGATAGAATAGATTTGGGGAGCGTTGCAAGGAAAGGAAGACCAAATTGATACTAGATATTGTAGTTTGCAAGGATCAGTGGCGTAGCCAGAAAATTGTTCAAGTCAGAGCATAATTCATAAACGTTAGTACTGTTGTTGTGGGAAAAAAAAATCTCTTCTTTAAGAATCTAACAAATCTTGATTTTCATTTAAAATGAATGTCTCTTGACTTACATTTTTATGGACATATGTGCTTCTTAGCCTCTTTGGTTGCCTCTTAACCTATTTGGTTGTGCCCATTGGCTTCAAAGCGAGATGTCTATGGTTCGAGTTAGTGTATGGGGTTCCGTAAACACGATATAGTTTCGGGGAAAAATTCGGGTGAATTGTGGCTTGTTTGTGAGTAATTAATTATTCAGTGGTTCTAGGGCTTCGCGACGTAGTGCCTAATACACTTCTCCATCACTTTTTTTTATCGAACTTCATCACACATTAGATAAAACTCATATATTTAGTATTGAGTCTCACATAAATATGTGTAGGAGAATAATATTATAACACCAAGTAATGACACCCCAAGGACACTAATTAGTATTGTTATAAACATTAAAAAAGAAAAAGTAAAAAGATGCCGTTGAGAAAAAGTACCTTCTACTGTGAAATTGAGAATAATGACCCAGTTAATGGTGGGCTAAAGAATTAATAAGCCCAATCGAAGAAACTCCAACTTGCTCCCTTATGACCCCAGCTTAGAAATTGGGCCATCTAATAGTTAAAAGTCTTTCCGGAGGATCCTTGCTGCCTTACGGCCCATAGTTACCAGCAGAAATTGGGCAACCCGGTTGCCAGTAATGATTCTACATTCCAGCAATGCTCAGTCCTAAAATGATATTTATTTGCTGCCCCCATGACACCTCATCGCTGATGTCATCATTGGGCCTAACATATGCCACCTCATTGCCGATGTCTCAAAAGTAATCAAGACTAGTATGTTCCTTATCTCAAAATTGTATTTGTCCAACAAACGAGACGTGGGTCAAAATAAACCAAATATAGCGAAGACCCAGATAAGGCAAACTAATCGCTCCACCCATATTCATTGTGTAGCTTTATTGTCACTCGGAGTGTGCGATTCAAAGTAAATATTCTCTCCACACATAGACTAATTATGGCCTCCTTCCATAATTTGGCATCAAATCTTCTGTTCTTTTGCTTCGGTGCACTTTCGGTCATTGGATCACATGACGGTTAAAAAAAGGTCGCCTCCAACAAATGGGCCGTTAGGGCATTTGCAGTTATTCCTATTTTGTATTTTTCATTGTCTTATTCGAAGTCTGGATATATATTCAACAGTATTCCAAACAAACTTTCCATTATTTTTAGCAAATGTTGATTTTATCAAATAGAAAACTCACCGAACTACGATAAATTAAATTAATAAATGAAGTAATAAAACGTTCAAATCAAACAAGCTTGTTAGTTAGGTTTGGCTTTGACTTATTCAACTTGGATTACATTCTTCTCTTTGTTTTGGGTCAAATTTTCAAAATCTATTTTGACTTAGCAGGCAATTATTAAAAACTAAACAAAACATTCACTACTCGTGCTTCCTGTGAGCCAGCGCCCAGTGAATCAAGAACCCCATCTCCCCACACCTCATCGAATATGTCAGCGCATTGCTCCCAATTTTCTTTATTGGTAACTTAAGTTTGATTTAATGGAAAATTTCAAAAAACCCCCAAACTTTGACACGAATACCACCAAAAAAAAAAAAAAATCATATTACAATTACCCTTCACAATTTTTCATATTTTGAAACTGTTTCATAATAGCTGTTAGGACCATAGGCCACGGTTTGTCTGTGTTAGCAAATTCCACGACAAAATATACATTTATTTGTATCCCCAGTTATTGAGTTGTATTTTATTTATTCTTATTTTAGAGTGTGCTTAGGAAGTTGAAGGAAATCAATATTGTGTAATTGAAAGATTGAGTTTTTAGGTGGAAGAAAATCAAGGGAGATCAGGGGAATCAAGGGTTTCAATATTTAGCAACTTCAATAAGGGAAGAAGAGATTAAGAAAATTATGGGGTTGCGATATATGGCAACGTTAATTCAGAAAATCAAGGTTTCGATATATGGCAACATTAATCTAGGAAAATGCACAATAAGCTAAGGGAGTTGCTCAAGCAACTTGAATGGTTTTCAGAAGCTCGTAAATAAGAGGTCTATTTGTGTTTACAGATGACTACACAAGATAGAGCTGCGCCAGAACTAATCTTAATCTCAGAAAATATTGAAGGAGGTCTTTGGCTCGAATCTTGGAGCAAAAAGAAGATTGATGGATCAATGAGCAACAAATATAACTCTAAGAAGTTTTTATAAACTTTGATTAAAACCTAGCAAATCTATAAACCTGGGCGAATTATGGTTTTTCAATTGGTATCAGAGAGGGTTGTTCATATTGCTTTTGTGAGTTTTTTTCACAAGCAGGTCCTTATTTTTTTTATTTATTATTTGTATGGATTTACAAAAAGAAAGCAATTTTTTATTCAAACTTCCGAGTTTTGATAGCTCCAAATATGTTGCATATGCGACATCAATGTTTCCCGTTACTAATAGTCTGAAATGACTGTAAGATTAAAAGTGATATTTTTTGTATGGTTGAGACCAACCAATCTAGTGATTTCGACAATAATGATACTTATGATATGGAAGCTATGAGTTTGTCTACGAAAAGTTTTAGACGTAGTTTTAAGAGAAAGACTAATAAAAATAACACCAGTGTCAGAGATGGAAAGAATTTCATAGATTTAACAGTCAAACTTCTTGATTGTGGGAAAGAGAAAAAGTGATACTTTGTATAAATTTGATTTGTTAAACACAGAAGTATAAATCTTAAAAATGACATGCATCGTCTTTTTGAGTCTAACAAGCTTCTTGAATCAAAAGTAGCAAAATTGCAAGTCGAACTTGACAAGGCCAATGCTACTTTTAAGAAATTGAATGCAGGTTCACAAGCATTAAATGAAGTTTTGTCATCTCAAAAAGTGTCATCGGATAGAGGTGGACTTGGGTATAAAATAAATGGATCTTCAAAGTCAAAGGCAGGAGAAAAAATGATATTTGTCAAGGCCAACAGCAATCCATCCACTCCTCATGTGGCTAACAAAGTTAGGTCACCTATTAAAGAGAACAGTGCCAAATATTCTCTCACAAAGCCTTTGAATGTAAACAAACAATGTGTGACGGTTAAAAACAACACCACCAAGCATGGTGAGATAAACTCTTTAATAATAAAACTCATTTGTCATTATTGTAGTGTTAGGGGTCATATTAGACCAAATTACTTTAAACTTCATTGATTCTTAATCACTAATCATGTTAATGATTGTCACAATAGGGATAATTTTGATCCCTTTAGTAACATGAAACCTAGACCTCAATGTAGAAATTGCATGTATATATACCTTTAACACATTTCTTGCATTCTCATGAATCACGATTCTATCAAGTTTGTTCCTACATGCCATTTTTGTGGAATGAAAAGTCACTTTTGGCCTAATTGCTTTACACTTCATGGGTATCCTATTGCTTCACACCATTGTCACCATGATAAAAATTATGGGTGTACAAAAATTGGACTACAAATCCTAATTATTTGTACAAAATGTTTAAAAAAATTGGAAAGGTAAAGACTAGACTTATATGGGTGAGGAGGTTAGACTTGAGATGAGCGGATTTATCCACCAACACTCTAGAGGAAAGTAGATCATCTAGACGAGTTGACCTTACCTTTTAAAGGTTTGTCTTGCAATCCAGAGTCTAGGTTGGTTTTCTTGTCTATCTTGTACTTAGAACTATATTTTGGATTTACTTTTATTTGTTGCTTAGTTTCTTATAACACTTGGTTGACATTTTTTTGGTTTATTAGTCTGTCAATAGTTATTTAAAAATAAAAAAGATTTCATTTATTATATGTGATTTAAAAGTACAAAACAAATCATATATATTAAAAAAATTCAAAAAGATTTTCATTTTTTTTCATTGGGTATTCCCTCGAGGCATTAGTTGTTGATTATGAGATTAATTTTATACAAGAGTTTTTAGAAATGCATGCACAGTTTTTTTTTTTTTAAATGATTCCATTCATGCAAAGCATTTGAAAGCTAAGTGTGGCATGTTTTATATTATGTGTTCCCCACCTCTACACGTCAGAGTTAGCGAGATTTTTTAGTAGAGGCAAGTTGATTTTCATTTACTTGCCTATGTCACATGTTTTTCCTCTATTGTAATTGAGTTTGTAAAGACCCGTATTTTTAAATAACTTTTTGGAAATGATGTTGGGGAAGTGTGAGAAATGTTTTAAAATGCAAAATGGGGTCAATGTGAGTTGGTGATTGTATATGGGGTGTCTTTGCAACACATTAGAACCACTAGGGGGTGAGGGTGTAATTTGGGGGATGTATTTAAAAGACTAACATCAGAATTTTTGGAGCAAAATCACACTCCTCTCCCTCTCTCATACACCGACACTTCTCTCTCTCTCTCTTTCTCTCTCTCTCTCTCTACTCCTCTTCAAGTTTACTTCATTTCTTCCACAAATCTACACCTCTTTTCCTCAAGAATAAACCTCAAATCCATCATCTACATGTGTTTTGGAGTCTGAGATTCCGTGGGTTCGCTTGGACCTAGCACATTCGGTTGGGGTTTGCAAGAACAACTTAGAGCTTTCACTTCCTTCCCATTTGGAGCTCAATCCTTGAGGTAGGGAATAATCTTCTACCTCCTCTAAGTGTATGTTAGTTGAATGATTGCATTGTTGGTGTTCTTGTTCCCAAACTTCTTGTGAAACTTGTTATCACCATGGAAATGAGCTTGGTTTTTTATTGAGTTTGAGTTCTACATGTTCAGTTGGTAAAGTCTTGAATTAGTTATTGATATATCTCTCTCCTATGAATAGTTGTTGTTTGGAACCTTAATTTTTGGCTTGGGTTGAAACCCCCTCCATTTGGGAAAAATCGGAAAATTTTGCTTGAGATGGCCTTTGTATCGATATCCCCTTTCAGGGGTATCGATACTCAGCGTTCAGTTGAGATTTTGGTTACCTTGTATCGATACCCAGCTGTTTGCAAGGCAGATTTTTTACCCAACTTCGCGAGCACACCCTAGCTTCATCCGAACTCTAATTAAGGCGATTTTTGAACCATTGGAAAGCCCTATAAGTTTACTTTCAAACCCAATTGGTCTCACATTTATAGCCTTTGTATTTTGGGAGAAATGTTCTTTTCCCTACCAAGGTATCGAGTTTTCTCAAGGTCTATAACTCCATTTTCATGCTCCTTTGCTCCGGGCCTTCATTGGTCTTTCCTAAGCTTCTCAAATCAACTTCTAAGCTTTGGTAGCCTATCGTGATATGAATGATGTTTTGTCATGATCTCTCACATTCTTGGACACATTAACTTTGCCACAACCGACACACTACGAGCTTTCGAACTAAATGAATTACGTGGATGTTTTTGGACATTTGATTGTTTAATAAACTTTTGAAAATGATGATTTGTTTATTCTAGGGCCACCATTTGGTGCATCCCTAGCCATGGGTGCTTAGAGCTCACGAAATCCAGCAGGAGTGTGCGGAGCCCATGAAATCCGGCAAGGGTGTTCGGAGCTCACGAAATCCGGCAGAGGGATTCATTCCCTATTTAAATAAATGGTTATTTGTGAAGAGGTGAGAAAGAAAATGTTTTATGAAAATGACTATGTTTTGAAAGAATTGAACCTACGACATGAAATGTAACATTTTTTAGGTAATCTATGGACACTTGGGTTTGATTCAATCTTTGGGGCATCTATTGGACACTCTATCATCAAGTTAATCTATCTTGGTCTATTTTAGCTTATCCATTCATGTGTATCACATATCCATGTG
Source organism: Vaccinium macrocarpon (assembly GCA_022606695.1). Taxonomy (NCBI): domain Eukaryota; kingdom Viridiplantae; phylum Streptophyta; class Magnoliopsida; order Ericales; family Ericaceae; genus Vaccinium; species Vaccinium macrocarpon. Next base: position 38,135,204 of record CM040180.1, on the reverse strand, counting down.
CATGTTTCATCCTTTATACCCTTAGTATTGGTAGAAAAGTTTCCTACAGGACTAGTGAGCTCAACTTATCATTTTTAGGTACTCGTCAAGGCACGTGATTTGAATGTTTGACGTGTGGATGCATATCATGAAGCAAATTTGACATAGAGTTATATTATCCTCTCCATAGTTAATATATTTGGGAAATGACCTTGTAACTTTGATTCATTCAATCTTTTGACAAAACTTGGTTTATGTAATAACTCTTAACTATTCATTACTTATGCATGTGTACAGGTATCTCTTGTAGAAACTCAGTATACATTGACTTTGACCTTTCAACGGTGAAATGTGTGACTTTTGACTTATTCTACGTGGATTTTATTTGTATTTGATTTATTAAATTCGAGGGCGTGACAGAGTTGATTTTTCACAAGGTCGCGTTGAAAACAAAATTAGAATTAGGTACCTTCTACTGTACATAGCCTATTAAGCCCAAAATATATATATATATATATATATATATATACACACACACACACACACAATACATTGTACTTTTACATCTTTTAATACATTTTCACACATTTTTATACACTTTTCAAATATTTCTATACACTTTTTAACCATTAATGACAATCCTGTGGGCTAATTTTAGATTTTTCCTTGAAATTAATTAACGGAATGGACCATTTATGTGAGACACTTTATTGGGCTCCACACGCCTTCTGTTTCCATATAAGAAAATGCTAGAGGCACACAAAATGACACACTATAAACCACACAAGTAGTGGGCCCCACTTTTTTTAACTTTGAAAAAAACGAGTACTAGTACAATACATGAAAATGACCATGAAAAGGCATCCAATAGATGAGATTCGCCAGGTACACCATTCAAATAGTGTACCGGATGGATCTTATCCGTCGGATGCCTTTGCATGTTCATTTTCATGTTTTCCTTTCATGTTACACACTCTTTTTCAAAAAAAATAAACTTCTAAACATTTGTAGAGAGAAGTAAATCGAAGGAGTGGAGAAGAAGGGGAAAGAGGGAGAGAGAGTTTGAGTAGAGGCGAAGAAGCTCCAAGCATCCCCAGCCCCCCGCCTACGTCCTCCACCACCGGTGGCTACCAAATCCACCAGGAAAAAAAAAAGTGAATTTGGAAATTTATGTTTTGATTTTTAGCTTGGTTCGTAAATTTTGGGTTACCTCAAAACTTGGCAAAGGACGCATCAATATTTACATTTGTTTCATATTGTACAGCTTTTGCTTCTAGGGATGGCAACGGGTAGGGTATGAATCGAGGGACCATATTCCATACCCAATCTCCGATTGGAGGATCTTTCACCATCCCCGCCCCCATTCCCATTGGGGATATTAGATGAAAAACCAAACCCACCTCCCAATGGAGATTGGGGTTTCCCTAAACATGCCTATATCCGAACAAAAAAATAAATAAATAAGTGAAGAATAAAATAAATTCATATTTATATTAAAAAATATAATCTTAATTGATGTTTTTGAATATTAAGTAGTCTAGGATATGTAGTAATTGATAAGATTTGCTAATGAAAAAGGTAATTGTTTACATATGTAACTATACTCAAGATTTATACGTATGTTCCTATTTATATGTACATATATTACTAGCGTGTAACCTGTGCTATGCACAGAATCAAGTGTGTCACCCGTTTGTCTATCTCATAATCCTGTGGGTAGCATGGGTTATTTTATTTTATTTTATTTTTTGATAAGATGTGTGGGCTTGCTTTCATGCACCTCGACTAATTCTGGAGCCATAGAATTAACAATTGGGCATAACCCCTGTGGCCCCAACAGTTTGCTAGTTGGGGAATTCGAACCTGAAACCTTAAGTGTGAGCAAACTCTTAAATCCTAAAGTAAGACCACTTTTCCAATCTCTTGGGGTTGGGTAGCGTGGGTTATAGCAATTAACATGCATGTGTACTTGTGTAGCACATGATCTATTTGACCGAGTAATATTATGATGCCGGATTTTGTGGATAGGATGGAAGAAAAGTAAAAAAGGGGATAAAAGGATAAGGGATAGTCGCTCACCACCCAAATAGAAACGCCAACGGGATACAGATTATCACCACCCGAGGTGTCTAAGAAGGGATACAGAGCGTAGGGATCACTCAACACTCTAAGGAATCCTCCTAGAGATACAAAAACGATAACAAGAAGATAAACTTCTTAACAAGCAAAAGGCTTTAACTCAAACACACACTCTATCTCTACTCATTCACCACATATGTTTAAATAGATTACTTGGAACATCCCTCCAAGCATAGAAAAAGAAAACAACTAACATTTCCGAGACAATAAATAAATGCTAACTAAGACTCTAAATTTAATGAACCAAAGACTTTGACTACTAAAAACTAGAAAGACTAATAAATATTCCTTGCGAACTTAAAAGACACATAGAGAAATGAAAAGACACAAAATAAGTCTAAAAACTCATAAAAAAGATATTGATTGCACTTTAATTTTGTATTAAACCTTGTTCTCTTCAATTTGCACATATTTTGGAAGCGACGCGTTGGGACACTCCGGTGTCATATTAATACATTGATTTAAGTACAATTGTTTTTCTTTTTTTCTTTTTGTAACATATAAAAGTATAATTGTTTGTGTAGACACCCCGATTTTGACCCGAGAAACTTATCAAGCATTCCCGATGATGAAATAGACCAATCATGCATACCTTGAGAATAAGAACAAGGCTTGAACTCACCAATCCACCCTAAATCATTCTAAACCCTCCTAGAACAACCTTAACAACCAAAATGACTAGAATACCCTTCCAACCACCAATAAACCTCTTCAAACCAAACCCAATCCTACACCATCTTCTAGTACATTCAAAACCCTCTTTATTGATATATAACATGCCCCAATCCATTTTGAAATGAGGGAGATATGCCCATTTTGCCGAAACGATTCATTCTTCCGACCATCTGAGGGTAAAATGGTCACACATTTTGAAGTAAAAATCATCTTGGGTTCAAACCACTTGGGTTAGAAAGTAGACCTTTCAAGCTTTCCAACGCTTCAAACCACGCATGAAATGGAGTTCGGTAGCACCCGGGGCGGCGCCGCAAATTTTTACCTTTTGGAAGCAGCGGCCTTGAGCGCCAAGCCCCAAACTCGAAGCAGGCTCAAACCCAAAAATCCCACCTTGAGCGCTCAAGACCATGGCTTTGAGCGCTCAACTCTAAGCCAGATCAGTTTTCTGCAAAGCATCTAATCATGATATTTTACTGCAAGAGGAGCGTCTACCTATGTTTTCTACTGCCTAAATACACTTCCTAGACCCTTGAACATCTCCTCAATCACCCCCTAAGCCCAATTCAAAAATTAAACCCATTTATCTCCCATTTCTCTCTCTATATAAACCTCCTCCACTCCCTCACTCACCATCTTGGCTGCCCCTACTGCCATTTTCTCCCTCCACTAGAGTATATACACTACACCAATCTACAATCAACCCATTAATTTCATCCCTTCAAGTTCCTTCAAACAAACCCACTTGATTACATCAAGAACATGGCCATTTAGCTTCAAGTGCACCCTCATCTTGGCTGATTTTCATACTCTTTCAATCATCATAACTCACTTCTCACACCCACAACTCAGTCCCAACTCACCAAACTCATACAAGCTTCTTCTACCATCAAAATCCATTTCTATCAAGCCAAAAATCATCTTCTTGCTTACAAATACACTTTCATCCTACATCATATTGAACCAATCAGGTCTGTCAAGCACTCAAACACACTCTAAACTCATTGCCCTACACCATCATCTAATCAAAAGCCAAGTTACAAGCCTTGATCAAGCCAAAAGGTAAGTTAAAACCATGTGAAAATCACTATTTTGGTCTTGCTGAGGGAGACCAGTGGGCTCATTCAAGTTCCTCATACTTGAAATGAGCCTACAAGGTCTGAAAAGTATCAAGAAAAGTATTTTATCCCTTGTTCATCTCTCATACATCATCCAAGTTGATTTCAACAACATTATTTACCTATAAAAGCTTTCGAAGTTCATGTTTCTGTCCAGTTTTGGTAAGCAAACCATAATCATTGATTTGGGGTTGTTTGATCATCCAATGTCATGTTATAGAAGAATTTGGCAACCTAGAAGTGGCTTGAGCGCTCAATCCACTTTGAGCGCTCAAACCCCAACAAAAAGTCAATCACAGTGTTTCAGCCATAACTTTTTACTCCGAACTCCGTTTTGGGCATATTATATATCAAAACGTAGATAATTTGAAGGGCTACAACTTTGTAGTTTTATGTTTTTCTCATTTCTATATCAAAAACCTCCAAAACATGCAAATAGTGTCGGAAAGACAAATAATTTTGTTCAAAATGGTGTTTTCAGTTCTATTTTTCTCCTTCATTGTCATTTTCTTTGTTTATACCATTCTGTCATCGCATTGTACACTTCGCACAAGCATCCACCATCACTTAGTTGGTGTTTTAATATTCATTTACGTGCTTGCCATTCCCGTATCCCCCATTTTGTGTTTAAAGTTGAACTTCAAACATTTCCAAAATCCCACAAAATGTTGAGCAGAGACCGGTTCACAGACCAGGCGAGAGGGGTGCCGTAAAACCCTTCCCCTCTCGTAACCAAACCCCCGAATCCGAGAAATCTTTGGTTCCGCCATGATCAGTGAAATCTTTTCCAAATGGGCAAATGAGTCATATTTTATTGGTTTCTCGGGTTCAGACCTCAAATCCGGGTGGCGACTCTAACAAACACAATCTTTTGAAACGCGAAACTTGAACCATTTTCCGTGGGCCGTCCACAGTTTGTAACCCTCTTATATCAATAGCATCTGCAAAAAAGATGTGATATGATTTTTCGCCAACTTAGGAATGAAAGCAAAGTTGAGAATAGGCTGAACACACTCCTCCAATGAATAATGGTTTTGTATGGGCTGCTTCAAGAATAAGATCTTGGTTCGACATTCAAGGAGTAGACACTCATTTATCATATTTCCTAGGTGCAACTTCTTTTATTTTCATTTATCAGTTGTTAGAATTTAACGTTCATAGCATGTAACAAACAGAACTCAAAATTCTTCATTGCATTGAACAGGAAATTCTTATACAAAACCTTGCAATGAAGCCGTGCTTTGCTCATTTGATCAATTGTTTTCTCCAGAATGCAAAAATGGTCATTATTTACAAAATGGCAATAAAAAATGTTTTCTAAACCATTTGCATTGTCGTATTGTAGAGGTCCAAATTTAATTGATAGAGGTCAAATGGACAAAGAGGCATCACCAATGAAAGGACATAATATGAAGAATATTTGGTTAAAATATTAAATGAGAATCTTGAAAAAAAATAGCTGCTAAATTAAAATTGGACTTGGTATAAATGGAGATCTTCTGCTTTTGGTAAATTAAGAGGAAATCTCTCACAAAAGACATGCTAATGACTTGAGCCTTTTTCCATTTGAATTCAAACAAAAGTATGACATCTTATTCTATTTCATCGTTAAAAACTCAACTTTATCTTAATAGAATGCACTCATGAATTTGTAGCTCAACCTGTTTACACACAACATTGAGACTTTGAATGATATTTGGATCCAAATGATTGAATAAAATCCTACTAATTTATTATTACAAATCTCCCATGCATTCTTTTTGTTTTTACGTGCACCAACCAGGACATAAATATGTAAAACATGATATTTGTGTGCTCCCTTGATACACATGGATAAATATAAATGTTCTAATGTTGAAAATTTTGGAAATTGCATTATGAAATAAATGTAAAAAAAATACCATTGGCTAAGAATTTTAACATGGACACAAAGTAACGAAATTGAAGCATTAGATTCGGTAAAGCAACAATATTATTGAAATCCTATTTTATTGCAATGATCTCTATCTTTCAATTACACACACACAAAATGAGGAATAGAAGTTTTCAATGACACCTTATTGATTTGAATGGTTCCAGTTTAAGTATAGCTTTCCTTGATTACCTCCGTGATTGGGACCATCAAGACTTCTATTTGCACCCTTGTCGTGTTAGGCTAAAACTCCTGCAAAATGAAATGCTATTATTGAACTCCATAGATCACTTATGAAATCATTAATTTAAAGCAACTTTTCATGATCAAGTTTTGGGCACAGAATAGCAAAAATGCAAAAATGGAAGAAAACAATTATAATCCCTTCAAACATATAGAAGAACACAATGATCTATTCATTGTTAATCAGAGGATTGGAGAGGAAGAGATTTTATTCCCGCTTAGATATATATATAAAAGATTTCAAAGGTTTTCATTCTATTACGGAAATAATAATCTTAGAGATTTCAAATTTTGTAATACCTATAGAATATTAAGATTATTTCCCTTTTATCACTTTTAATTAAAAAAACATAATTATGGTCCTATCAATTGCAGCCACTTGTCGCTTTCGTAACCCTTCTCACGAAAAGTCATTCTGCTATACTATAACAGATATGATAAATGTAGTATGTATAACCGGGTACGGGGAGGGTACAGGGCGGATACGGGTATTTGGGGATGGGGATTACAAAATCATACCCACTCCATACCCGAGCAGGTTTTCTTCATATCCTACCATACCCGCCACTATTAGGGAAAGTTGTGGGTTATCTCCGCCTCCATATGGGCGGGGGTGGGTATCCATTGGATATGGGGAAGTTGCCATCCCTATTTGCTTCTTTATCAACAACATTTGTCTAATCTAATTGACCATGGCTAGGTTGCACAAGAAAGAGCCCTTCCTGTTGGCCCTGAAGAAGGAGGTTTTGGAATGTCATATGTTCTTCTTTATGGACGAGCTGGGTTTTTGTGGGCTGCAATAAGGTCTTTACCAGTACAGCGTTGGCGCTGTGGTGGCCGCCGATGGTGGTGGCGGACCACTTGCCACATGGGACTCGTGTGATTTGGTGTGTGACATTGTACGTGCCTCTAGCATTTTCCGTGTGCATAATATTGTACAACTAATCAACTATGGTCGGTACCATTTTCCTAATTTTCATCACAATCAATGAGTTCTTGCAATTGTGGCAAGTTCTCATGAAAAATTACTCAGCGAGTAGTAGCACAAATTAGTAGTTTATTTTTTGGTAAAAGCATAGTTATTAGTTATTTATTACATACACCTCATTGGCCTGTCTCACCCCTAATCGCCTATGTCACCATTGATCTTTAAAAATTACTATTTATTTTTGGAGAAAGCTAAAACGCCATTAATATATGGGTATAATTTTCGTTGCGTAGAAATCATATAATTCAGTTGATTTGAATTCACATTGGGTCCCATGTAGATAATCAGAGCCGTTTATATTTTTGTAAATAATGTTTGTCGGATTAATCGGATATCGGTAAATATTATCCGGTTTTTGAAATTGAACCCATAGCTTAATAAATCGATGGAGTATTTATCGATATTCGATTAATATGATATTCAACATGGTAATAATAAACATTATTAAAAAAATTTATCCCTATGACACGCGCATAACTATGACAGTACTTTGTTGCGATTTTTGGTGTAAACTCCAATTTCTGGTGAAGCAATCAATGTGTTAACCTCTACGAACTTCCATTGCACCAAAAAAAACATAATAATCAATGTTTTAATTAAATGACAAAGTGACCACTTAGAGTATACTTTCCAGTGGATCAGTGGTGCTCCATTTTTCCCAAACAGTAAAGGGTCTAGCTAACAACCGTCTACTATATGCGTATCGGGAAAAAAAAAAACCGTCTACTATATACGTAGAGGATAATAGGATCATAAAAATAAATGAGCCCCAAACTCAATAAAACATTTTACGGGTAGCAATACACTCTCGCAAGTATTAATTTATCTTTTTTGGATATCAAAGAGTGGAGTTTAGCATTTTCCAACAGTAAAAGCTATAGAACATAGTCATAAAACACATGTTCATACACCACATATGTTCTTCAAGTCGGATGATAGGTCATTTGCGCCTTTACTTCTTGTTTGCATACTCTCTTCGTATCAATTGATTGGCCTTTTTTGGGGATTTAAACTTACTTGGAGGATATTTTTCCTTTCCTCTTTTTACTCTTCAGAATATCATCATTTGATTACTAACTTTCAAAAGGCAAGGGTAAAAGAGTAAACTCATCACTTTGTGCTTGTTACCGCATAGCAATATATTCCAAATTTGTATACGGAGTATTTTGGTGTAATAATTTTTTTGGATTATTTTTGTCTTTATTCAAGTTTTTTCCACTTTGTTAGTTTTGCCTTAATTTTTATGGATGATGGATTAGCCTTCACGGAAAGAATCTCAAATGTAAAAAGTGATGATCAATACCTTTAAAAGTTTACTAAAAGCCACACACACAAAAATGAGTGAGACAAAAAAAAATTTAGATTTTTTATTTGAAGATTTCAAAATTTTGTTATTGTTTAACCACACAGTCAAGCCAACCCACATAGTTATCACACGGAGTTTCGGGTTTTGCACATCCCTAAATTTTGTTATTCTGCGGGCTCATTTTTTGATCTCACACGAACAATCCGAACCGTTCATTAATGTTAAAATATTTTTTCAAGTGTCCTAGCGAAAATTTAGCTCAATTGAGTATGCATAAGTGGGTGATCCAATATGCTAATTTTTCATTCAAAATTTAGGATCTTTAATTTTAAATGAAAACTTGAATTTTGGATCAACCACTTACACATGTCTAATTGAGTTGATTTTTTTGCATGGTTATGCAAAGAAAAAATATAAAATTATTGAACGGGTTCAATTATTCGTGTGGGACCTAAAAATAGATCTCACAAACTATTTTATACCCCTTTGGTTCATTACGCATACGGATTCGTAAAAGTGTGGAGCTGCGGTAGCCATTAAAAGATGGGTGAAATTAAGGTGAAATTAAGGTAAAAATTTTCGTTTGAAAACAATGAGTGACAGCACTAACATAACATAAATAGGCATAGTACAGATGGTGTATGGGCCCCACTATAGGAACCGCACAAATGATCTGACTCGTTTAATAATTTCAATACTCCTATATTTTTTTAAATTCCTACAAAATCCTTTCAATTGGATAATTGTAAGTGCTTGATCCAATTTTTCATTTTTGCAAATAATAGCATTTATGATCCCAAAATGAAAATTGAAATATTAGATTAAAGCTCCTATAAATATGCAATTGAGCTGATTTTTTATAGTCACTCAAAAAATTATTTTGAAATTAATGAACGGATCAGTTCATTTATGTGAGACTCTTTATGGGGCTCCACATTCCCAGTACATTATCCGTACTATAGTCGGTACAATTGTCCTTCTGAATAATCATCATAGGACCTTTCTATATGTACGGATACATATGTACAGATAGTGTACAAATGAGTCTCGGGGACTCACTTGTGGGTCTCACAAGGATGATCCGAGCCGTTCAATCATCTTAGATTAGTTTTCTGAGGGGCCACGCCAAAAATCAGTTCAATTGAACTTGTGTAAGTGTTTGATCCAAAATCTCTCTATTTCATTTCCTTGTGGAACCCAGACCCATCTGCCCATTGTCTGTAAAAAACTATCTGTCCGAATTAGTTCTTGCATCGTCACCAGAGTTTTTAAGAAAAGTTATTTTGCGGTCGTAGCATAAATCAGTAGTTAACTGTATTTTTGGGGGGTAAAAGCCTATAATTAGTTACGTATTTACTACATAGACCTCATCGCCTATGTCGCCCTTTTAAAAAAAATTCTCCTATGCCACACCTAATGCTCTATGTCACCATTGACCTTTAAAAAGTTTTTTTTTTTTTTTCCAAGAATGCTAACAGTACATTATTATGTGGGTACAAATGTCCATGTACGGAAATCATAGAAATCAATGTTTGAACTCACTACGGGACTCATATAGATGCTCAGAGCCATTTATGTTTCTTTAACTTCAATAATAATATTCATTGTTACCTTGTAAAATATCTGAGCAATCGGATATCAGTAATATTCCATCAGTTTATTTGGTGTTTTTTTTTTTTAATTTTGAACCAAAAACTGGATAAATCAATGAAGCACTAGTGCATGGCACGTGCCTAAAGGCATGACTCGAACAATCAACACACACAAATCAATAGTGGCTGGCGTGCAATATCTCAACCCCATTTTCAATAGTGGCTCACAAACTTCTATATTCAATTATGCTTCAAGAGTGTAACAATATTATTTTCCATGTGCTCCTCTTGTCTCTAATTTTCTATCGTGATTGATTTGGTTATAAAATCATAATTTATTTTTGAGTAAAATAAAATTATAACAAAAACTTATGGCAAGCAATTTGGTTTAAAAAAAAAGGATTCACAAGCAATAAAATTAGAGACAACACAAGTGCAACCAGAGATTTGTCAAGGACGTCAAGAAAAAGCACTACTTCAAATCCAAAGCTCTCAAATACCCTCTTCGTTTTAGATGACGAGGCCAATTGAAAGCAATTTTGGTGTTTAAATCTCTTCTTTCTGAGAGGAAATGAAAGCAATTTTGGTGTTTACTTTTTGGGTTGAATGGTGAAACCTGCACTCCAAATGACTTTCAAAATATAGGGAGAAAATAGTAGTCTCAAGATAACATATACATAGATCTTACTATTCAAACCGAATTCAATTATTTCGACCATGTCCAAAATTTGCTAAAATTCAATTCTTTTCCATCTATTTTAAGATCTTCAACACTTGAAAATTTCTTCCGGTTAGGGTTTTAAAATTTTATATCCAACTTGGTTGACATTTCATTTTGCTCAAATTGTTTTGAAAACTGTTTCTCATCAAATTATTCGTCTTTGCAATTGTATTTTTTTTAATAGCATTTTTGTTAGATTATCTAGATTATAGATAATATTGAAATATGGGTAAGGTTGTGTATGCATTGGATACAGGCTTTTTAAGTAGATGATCATTGATTACCAAGAGTAGTGTACTAATAATTGCTTGCGACCTTAGATTGTATCGTAGATGGTGTCGCCCCAAGCGTAGGGCTAGGTCAGCGGTAACATAATAATCGATAAGACCTAGTCGAATCCATAGGGACCAAACGCACCTTGGCGTGAGAGTTGTCTTGCAAGTGTAGGTTTTCGACCTTGAAGCGGCAAACTTAATTTGTGATTTGTTTGGTGGAATTCTCTCGACTTCTAATGTGATTGAAAATGAAGTTTTAAACTATAAATTAAAGGCGGCAAGATCTAGAGGTTCACACCACCCATAACTAAGGATATTCAATGGCTCTCAACTATAACTCAAGTGAGAGATAAAGTCACTTGCTCTCAATCAGAAGATTTAACAATGAAGATCATTTTGACTCTAGAAAATGGGTTTATCAATGGGATAAGTTCTGAGAGCCATTTTGACAAACACTTTGAATGACATAGCTCTAAGCATCATGTGTGGCAAGTAGTCAAGCCCTTGCCTACACAAGATCAAAAAGGTTAACAAGACTAAGTTTTGATACATAAAATTGAACTTACCCAATGAAAACCAATATTTATCTCAAGAATGAGGTTTGTAAATGGAAAGACACCCTCTTAGACATTTTGTCGAACACCCAAAGTGACATAGTTCAAAGCATTGTATGTGACAGGTGATTTGTCTACACCCAATTAAAGAGGTTAGCAACTCTAAGTGTAGACCGAAAATAGAGTGATTAATCCATTCACAAACCCACAATAAGCATATAGACACGAGAAACCATTGAAACACCAAAGTCATGGAGTGATATTCACCCCATGACCAAGCCTAAACTACTACTCAAACATGATTAAGCTAAACATTAAAGGAAATACAAAACATGACGAAAATGAAAATGAAGTACGGATTTATAAAGATTAGAGAAGTGCTTACAACATTAATGAAGGAGAAAACTTTGGTTCTTGAAGATTAAATTCGAAAAACTAGAGAGAAGGTGGAGCTAATTTAGACTAAAAGGAAATAAAAATGAAAGTGTGGGAGATATGAGGAAGAAAGAGGAAGGAAGAGATATATACAAAATACACTTTCTCTCTCACAAAATATCCGAAAAACAACTAAAGATGTAAGTTTCCATAAGTAGAAAGTCTAACAAGTGGGTTATACAACTTTTCGGGTTGCTAGGTATTGATACCTATCAATACTAGTATAAATATCTGCCTTCAAAAGGTTACCCGAAAGGCCTGGGTATCAATACAAAGGTGGGGGGTATCGATACCCAAGGTTCTATCCAGCTTTGCTTCGGAGGTATTGATACCTATCAATACAGGTATCAGTACCTGTATCAATACTAAGGCATTTAAGCTTGCCTTTTTTTTCTTCACCATCCATTGGCCTAGTGTGCTACCGGGCATCTTCCAAAACACTTCCGAACATTGTGTGAGCCTCAAGAAAGGGAGCTCTTGGTCTCGTGAGTCCTCGTTCACTCCCGAATTTCACCGGGGGTCTTTGTAAGCCTTGGACATGCCTTTAGCCTTCCGGCATGATCTTGTGCCTTCTAAACTCCCCGAACCTTAGCCAAATATTCATTCCTTGGCTCTTGAAGCTCGATAGCGGAGTGTCATGGGCCGCTTGGCCCTTGAATTCTTGTGATGCTTCCCAAAGCGCTTCAAATGTGTCTTATGCCGTGGTTTAACCTCCGGATACAACCGGGAATTATTTGGAGCTTAAGGATACGCCTTTTGCTCCATTTTACCTAAAACTTGAAAATACACACCAAACACGCAATATCAAACAATTCAAAGTACTTAAATGCGAAAGTGTGTGCAAAATGAGAGATATAAGCCCGGATTATAAACAACATTTTGGGCTTATCAATAATTGAACTTAAAGTTACCACATATCAGGTTGAGTTTCCAACACTTTGTGAATTTCTCTTTGCTCTAATAGTTTGGCGCAAAGCCCTACAGAACTTTTTCACCTTGCAAAAATCAAGAGTTGCGAGCTGTTTTGGATCTATTCATGCAAAAAATTCCAAAAATAAAATCTGAACAAATCTATTATATTATTGTCGGATGACTTTTGGTGAGTAGAGCTTTCTGAGCTTGCCATGTGTCCCCCCAATTTTTTTGTACTTTTTTAACAATTAGCAAAGTCCTAAGTGGTAATTGAGATTCAAAAGTCATTTTTTAAATTCAAAAAATAATATCAATTATTGCTCTAATAATTATTTTCTAAATTCCTAAATGAAATCATGGGATTCCCAAATTTTAAAAAGTACGTGTATCTTCACAACGGTTTCCTTTGGCTGCGTATATCAACAAAACGGTTTCCTTTAGTCATTGTCGTGGTTTCCTTTAACGCCATTCTCATTAAGGGAACAAATTTTAGAAAGAAAATCATAAGACTTGAACCAAGACAACTTTAAATGATTCTCTAAAGGAAACTGAAACAAGGATCAATTTTCAGACTTTTGAACACTTTTAAATGAACAATTTTAGAAAGGAAATCAGAATACTTGAACAATTTCAGAAAGGAAATCTGAACACTTTTAAGATTTTGATGCCATAATTGGATAATAGATTTCGTCAACTATGTAATGAAAATTCTACCTGACTCTAAAATAGTAGTTATAAATTTCAAATTTAAATAGCTCTAATTTATCTGCTCTTTCTCTCTCAAAGGAATCAAATTTGACATATGGGAAAAACAACGGATGCTAAAAAGTCGAAATTAGTTTCTTTCCTCTTTTTTTTTTTTGTATTTTACGCAGTATTAGTGATTGTTTTGATTCCTAATTGCATATATGCTAGCACTAATTGATTCTATATATTGTCATAGTGCTTGAAAGAGTTTTTGTGATTATTATTAATGAAGTTCTTTCAATGATTTTTTGTTTACTTAGTATCTCCCCTTTTTTGTGACACGAATCAAAATAAGAGTACTATGTGTCCTCTAAAAAGGAAAAAGAATTGGAAGAAAGACTGATTCTAAAAATTTCCCGATCGATGTTATTGCAATTATAAAAAAATCTCTCACAGGTATGCTAAATTTGTTTGCAAGTAGTTATAATTTTCGTGTTATTGTTGTGCACATCTATGAAGTGGAATTGCAGGCCATTGCTTACTCCATAGAGTCTCTCTTGCATTAGATTGTGTTCAATATATACTTTTCGCCCTTCCAAAAATTTTATAAAAAAAAGGGTGCACGTATACTGTCATAATGCTTTAAGACTTTAGTGCACGCTTGTAGTGTGATGGGTTTGCCACCAAAATGTAAGTTTTTCAAGGGGTATGTTTTTAGATTTGAAATATACTTTTTCATATACCAAGACATATATTTAGCTTTAATATAATTAAATTACCAATATATACATCCAAAGCTGCATAGATGCATAATACATAAGAGAAAAGACGGAAGTTGGATTTAAAATTCTTCTCATCTAGAAGTTTGTACATTGTCCTTTGTTGTTGGCTCATTATCATCTAAGGATTATTAATCTAACTAGAATTTAATTAGAGTACACGATTTTTCGTAGAAGTACTGATTTTCCGTTCTTTTCATAATCAATGGGGTTTTTTCATTATTTTTTTTGATTAATTTGATTATTTGTGATATTAGCCTATTAGGTAGATTTTCATAAAATCTATCATAATTTAATAATAAATTGGAGCTGGAGTACTACTCTTTTGATCATTGGCCAATAACTTTAGTTTCTCATATTTTGTTGTCTTCGTTATTTGAAGTACAATTTCATCTTTCAATATTGCATCATTTTTATTATAAGTTGAAAGTAAATATAAAGATAAATATGCCCACCCATCCATTGCATGGAAGAGAGAAAGAATAAATGAGCTAATTGTTTAAAAAATAAATACTCCTACTCATAAACTCGAATCATATAATTAGGAATCATATTATTTCAAGTTGTTAGTTGCAATAGTCTTTCACTTTTACTTATGATGTTTAAATTCTGCACCTAAAGAAGTAAACACGTATAATGCACCTAAAAAAGTCAAAAGCTTCGTGCATTACACGCATTATTTTTTTTTTGGCATCATAATGTGCTTTGGCACACAAGTTGGCAATTTAACATTTAGTTCATGGATGAATCAAGACACCAGACTATTAACTATTGTTACTATTTTATGAAAGTTGCGGCATAATTTTCATGCATACAAGTGTTAATCTAAGTTAACTGTTGTACTTTTATACTTTTACTTTTTTTAATTACATCGTTTGTATAAAAAAAATTATGACACATTTTTTTCCCAGCGTGTTTGACTTCAAATATTTTGTTGAAAAGTCATACATAATAGCTTATGATTTTATACCTGAATCAATCATCATGAAAAATTAGAATTAGAGAGCAGATAGGAAATAGAATTGTTACTTTTTTTATCTAAGTGATCTAATAATTCAATACACTTTTTGTTGTTGAAAGTAACTTTTTAGTTAATCAAAAAAAAGAAAAACACATCATTTTACTTCATATCTCCGTGTATAGCACGGATTCATGCTAGTATATTGAAAGCAAACATATTATATTTAACACTTTTTCGGAGCACATGATCACTCCAAATTTATTCTCATTAAGAGGCATAAAAAAATCTCTTGATGTGTCACATATATGGAATGTTTTGAATTCTGGCTTGCCATATATGCATACACGTTTATAATCAACAAAGACTACTTGCACGAAGATATATAAAGGCAAAGAAAAATACCTCGCTGCTTAAATATTGGAATGATTCTTATTTTCTCTTTTTTTTTTCTTAAATCAGTAAACCTTTAATAGCTTCATTGGAGGCACGATATATATTGCAAAACGAAGAAAAAAAATGTGTAGGTGGTTATTTTATCTTGGCATCTTATTTATTTATTTATTTAGTTAAGAGATTGCAACGGTTCTTATCCTATTTAAGAAAATGTAGATAATTTCAATTATGTAATCACAATCTCCTATTCAAATACTCATATATGGATATGCATGGAGAATTGGAGATAATTAAGGTGAATTTTCAAATAACATGTAACCTATTTGTGGATAATATTGAATAGTAGAAATAAGAGTAATGTCACATATGTTGCTTAAAAATTCTATGACAACCCAATTAAATACTGTCGCTTGTCAGCCCAACGACCCTCCAAACGAAAAGTGATCCTGCAATAATAGATAAGATAATTTATCGTTATTCTATTGATCTGATATGAATTAGGAAATTTTTGTGAACAATATGGTCTACCTCCAGTAGCACCATCTAGGAGAAAGCACAAACAAATTAGAGATTTTAATAGAAATAAAAAATATTCTAATAAAAGTAAAAAATAATTGTCCAATGATAAATATTATGAAAAAACAAAATACCAACATAGTAAAAAACAATATACAAGTGATATTTTAACGGGTAACAATAAATATTATTTTAAAAAATGCATTACTGTTACACGCGCATGGCTATGACAGTACTTTGTCGCGAGTTTTGGTGCAAAATAAACCCCCCAAAAAAAATACTAATTACGTATATGTAAGTCCAATTGTGACATAGGCAATGAGGTGTTCTTTGTCGCGAGTTTTGGTGCAAAATAAACCCCAAAAAAAATACTAATTACGTATATGTAAGTCCAATTGTGACATAAGCAATGAGGTGTTCGTAATAAGTAACTATATGCTTTTACCAAGAAAATAAATATTCTCTCCGTTCCTTCTTAAATTATCACACACATATTATCATTATATATTTCACATTAATTTTTACCTCTATTTTTTAAAATTATCATCCACTTTTACCCTTTAACTCTATATCCACCTGACTTTTCAAAAGGCAAAATAATAATTGTAAAAACTTTACCCATTAATTTTTCAAAACACATACTTAATAAAAAAAAGACAGCCCAAAAATTAAAATACTCCACTTATTTAAAGGTAATGCTGACATAGATTAGGGGTGACATAGTTGATGAGGTGTATACAATAAATAGCTAATTATAGGCTTTTATCAAAAAAATTAAACAACTTATTTATGCTACTGCGGCATAATAAGTTTTGTTAAAAAACTCTGGCGGCATAATAAGTTTTGTTAAAAAACAGGTGCATGATCCCATTGAATTGTGATGAAAAAATTTTAGGACTACAAATATGGCACCGACCGTAGTTGTACGGCGATTAGTAGGCATGACATAGGCGATGAGGTGTATTTAATAAAGTGTAATTTTTCTTAAAAACCCTCGTGGTGATGCAATTAAATGAAAGATTGGATCAAATACTTACAACTATACAATTGAACTAATTTAATAAGCTATTTAAAAAATATATAATAATATTATTAAACGGAATAGATCATTTGTGTGGTACCTATAGTGGAGCCCACACACCATTTGTATTATGCCTATTGAGCATAGGATAAAGAGCCAATAAATAATAGAATTTAATCAAATGAAGTTCACGTGATGGCTTTTCATGATCTTTTTAGGATAGGTTTCGCATCTATCTTCTATCTATCTAGGGCTATTTTGGGTAATAATTTATAATCGGATTATTAGATTATCTGTTGTTTTTATTCAAATTTTTTTTGCATTTGTTAGTTTTGCGTCAAGATTTTGTAATTTCTGAATTCGTCTCGTCAATCTAACAAGTACTAAATTATAATCAAAACTCAATTTTTTTTGAATAAAGCCAAAAATACTTAGATTATTGGCCAATAATCCAAGTATTTTCAGCTTTATTCAAAAAAATATTTGGTTTGACTATAATTTTGTACTTGTTAGATTCGTCTCGTCGAGAGGAGTCCAGAAACTACAAAATCTTGATGTAAAACTAACAAATGCAAAAAAAAAAATTGAATAAGGACAAAATGAATAATCTAATAATCCATAATCCGGATTATTAGCCAAAATACCCATTAGTATTGTCGGATAGGTTTTCTTGATAAGGGCTGCGATTGCGATAAGTGGCACAATTTGATTGGGTTGTCAATATGAATTTAAAGAATTTTTAAAGTCTTGTAATCCTATGAAATCCGGATCTTGTTGAAAAATATGTTTCAAGGGCAAATATTGATGGATCTTGCTCAATCCCGTGAGTGAATAAACTTTGTCATTGCCATATAAAATGAAGATGGTTGCTTACTTCGAAGGAGTACTCAAACTAACCAAACTCACCTATGTTTAGGTTTCATATGGAAATGCAAAAATCACGCCAATCCGGTTTGGACTTTATGTAATTGTGTCAATACATTATCATAAATTAAATTTGCGATAAATACATTGGCTGTGTTTGGTTAGATGATTTAATTTAATTTTGATGATGTCAACAGATGTACTGAGTTGACAAAGATAGAGAGAGGAAAGAGGAAAATGAAGATATCATCAAAACTAAAACTAAATAGGGAAACGAACAATGCCATTATATTTTGCTTTTAAAAGGAAATGACAACTTTTGTAACCAAACATAAAGACATTGTTTTTAGTATTGATTTAACAAAAGGATAAAAAATAAATAAATAAATAAATAACCTCAGACCCTTTTCCTCACTCTTTGTCCTCTTTCTTTGCTCCCCAATGGATTATTCCTCTTGCAAGATATCTTCCTCCCAAACCAGTTGGGTCTACAGATCAAAATGTCATCTGCATTTGGTGTCGACCACCTGCGTACTGTGAAGACCCCGTGATTATCATCAATAATCCCCTCAAGTACAATTAGTCGAACAGTCCCTCACTCTAATTTTTCCTCTAAAATTTCCTTGATTCCCACAAACTTATCCCCAATTCACTTCATTGCTCTTCGAATATGATTGATCTTAGTCTAGAAATTTTCAATTCTCTTCGTGCTTGTTCTTCCACAAATAAAAAATGGCCGGCGAGAAATTGACTTCCAAGGGCCAAGCATGGCGAGGCAAGTGCAATTATTTCCATTTTAATTTCTACCGCAAGAGAAGACAATTCACACTTCGAAGTAGACGACATGGCCTTTCATCTCCACAAGGTCAATAAGAAGTTACAACTTTTAAAAATAAGAGATTTTTCACTAATTTTTAAGGTCGTCGTAAGTGGGGTAGTGGTCAGCCAAAAGGTAAGAATTGGTTTTTTTGAATTTTTTATACAAAATTAGAACTTTTAAAAATTAATGACATTTCACTAATTTTTCTTTTTTGTCTTTATGTTCGATTGCAAAATTTTCTTATCATTCCCTTTAAAAATATCAAATATTTTTTGTCCTTATATTCGATTGCAAAATTTTTATTTTTAAAATGACAAATATTTTATATTTTTGGCTAAGTGACTCTTCTTTCTTTCTTTTTTATCGCTGAATAGGACTTTGATTATTTTATAATTCATTCTGTGGTGGAGAATTTTCTTTCCCAATAAGTAATTAATTTTGTAGTTGATTTTAGTAATTCATTTCGTGGCTGCCGTGTAATTTGGTCAGTTGAATTGTTTTTCCACCTATGTACTTTTGTGGGCTTAGTGATGTAAGCAGTTCCGTCAGTGATCAAAGTATTATTGTTTTTTTTTTTTTTTGGGTAAATAAGCTTGAAAAATAAAAAAATTAAAAATGGATGATGACCCTACAAGATACCCCAAGAGCATAAAAGGGGAGGAAAAGAAAGAAAAGAAAAGAAAAAGAAAAGAAAATTACGAGGAATAAAGGGATGGCCACAAGGCTACATGGGTGTAAGTAGGATAGATACAAAATGATCGAATACAAGTTAATCAATTGAGCAATTTGCTTGCTTAGCACCAGCAGCCACAGCAGCATAGTGTAATGCCCAGAATTAACACATGAGCAGCCAGATTCTGGGAAAAAATTTTGCATGGGTCCGTTTAAATTTGATAAACCCAGTAACGTCACAGGTTCCCAAACACAGAAAAGTAGCAGTAAAGTGCAGCACATATGGTTGTACGCAGCAGCAGGTTCAACTAAACACAGCAGCAAGGACACGGCAACT
This sequence comes from Vaccinium macrocarpon, assembly GCA_022606695.1. Classification (NCBI taxonomy): domain Eukaryota; kingdom Viridiplantae; phylum Streptophyta; class Magnoliopsida; order Ericales; family Ericaceae; genus Vaccinium; species Vaccinium macrocarpon. The sequence continues at coordinate 38,115,308 of CM040180.1, read as the reverse complement.
GTTGGTTTAGAGCACAAACATAACAACCAAAGCAATGGGGACAAATTGCCTATTGTGGTCATTATGTCGGCCGGCCAGCAGCATACAGGAATACTGCGGTGGGAGTTAGCCTTAGCCACGCAGATTGACTCCGACAAATACTTGATAAAGAAAAAACAAAGCTAAAGAGCAAAGAATTTGAAAGTGTTGAAAGTAGAACTTTGGGATGAACTTGAAAGTGCTAAGCCTAATAAACTGCAGTGAATGTAACAGGCTAGAGTAGGGAGGAAAGGCCCCCTCCCAGAAGGGACTAAAACATGCCATGGGACAGCCCCCCCAGGCTAGGCTCGAGATCTCAACAATGTGGATCTTTGATCAAACACACAAAGATCCGGATGACCAAAAGCAGGACACTCAACATTCGGATGTGCAAAAAGAATAGCACGTAACATCAATAAAGCAAATTGCTAAAATAGTTAGCAAATGTGTAGCAGTAACTATATACATTAACTAGAAACATCAACAGTAAGAACCAAATAAGTTGATTGCAACAACCATATTGCAACAACCCTTGCAATATGAGCAAAATAAGCAATAAGGACAGCAGTAGCAGATTGCAACAACCCTTGCAATCCGCAGTCAACAAAATATGCATCCAAACCAGTATAAAACAGAAGCAGGTTGCAACAGCCCTTGCAACCCTATGCATTGATAGCAGTACATAATGAAAAGAGATATGGGGTACATGTTCAAACATTTAAACATTTTGCACCTCCGCAATGCTCCGAATAGTAAGCCATAAGCCAACTCCTAAGCCTTCACTTGAGGTTGGAATGCCCTTGAACCTTGAAGCCCTCTGAACTTGCCCTGATGTTGTACACTCCTTTGCTTTGAATTTCACTTATTGCTAGGCAGCATATGCTGAGCATTTGCAGTGTTATGGGCCTGCACCACAATCTGCATGCAAATGTCCCAAATGGGATGTTAGTATCAGAATAGTTCCCTGAAACCCATCCCTTAAAACCTCTGTATGGTCTGGCCCTCCAGATGAGCTTGAAGGATTGATGGCCTCTGAAATTGAACCTCCACACCCTCCTGTAAACAAAGAAACCCAAATGGGTAGTAAGTGATTCAAAGTATTATTGTTTCAAACGTGATAAGGCAAAATGTTTTCAAGTTGATAGTACTTTCATTTTTTATATCTTCCAGTTTTCAATTATTACTATTACAATTGCTACCCTATATTTATATCTTTTCTCCATACTTTATTCAGAAAATTGGTCTAAAGTCCAAGTTTGAGGCTTTAAATGGTATTTAGTCAATCTTAATTTATTTTAATGTTTCCAATACATTGATAGAAATTATTTTAGGGCTCAAAGACAATATTAGACAAAAATACCCTTAATAAACCCACCACACGCGCACTATGTGGAGTAGTCTTTGCCGGTATAGTATGTGCACTATAGGGTTGAGTTAGTGGTTGACGAAACCTGCAAGCCCGTAGATGTTACTGATGAACCCAGGAACACGAGAATGCATTAGTGACTAGCATTGAAACTGACATGTCCTTGAAAGCGACATGTCCTATGCCTTTTGGACCGTCATTTCTCTCTCTCTCTCTCATGCATCGGTGGGTCATGGATGGAACAAAATTAATTAATTTTGTCTCTTTAATTGTGGGATAGTGTTTAATTTTGGGGTTCAATTTTAGGGAGTTGAGGCTCTTTGAGGTAGGGTATAGTAAGTTTAGGCATTTTGGGTTTAGGCACTTGGGGTGCACTTTACAATTATAGGGTTTTAGTTGTTTAGGCACTTTCATAGGGTACCCTAATTTTTTAGGCACTTTCATAAGGTACCCTAGTGTTTAGACATTTAGGGTGCACTTTCTAATTATTGAGTTTTAGTTGTTTAGACACTTTCATAGGGTACCCTAGTGTTTTAGGCACTTTCATAGGGTACCCTGAGTTTAGGTTTATGCACTTTCATTAGGCTTGGGGGTTTAGACACTTTCATTGGCTAGTAGGGACTTTTTTGAAATGTGTAGGTGATTTGTCCTTTTGGCATTAAAAAAAAGTTGATGTCCTTATTGAGGTAAAGACCCCTTTACTATGTCCTTCCAAAAATGGAAACTTTATTTAGGTTATTGACTAATCTAAACTTGTAATGCGAAAATAGATTACACTACTGAATATTTATACAGTAATATTTTGTCTAATACGCTATCTATGATAACTAAAGTAATAGCTTGGCTTTATAAAATTCTTCATTGACTACTGGGTCTTGTAAAGCGGATAGAATGCGAGCTCCAATAACTAGGGGGTGTTCCACTAACTTAGTTTTTTCAAAAAACTGTTTTTTCTCAAAAACTGAGATAGGTCATCCTCTCACAATACATCATATGAACACAAAAACCAAGGCAGTTTTAAAACAAAAACAAGCTAGTGGAACACCCCCGTCTCATTTTTGCCTAAAAAATAACTTGCCTTATTTTTATTTTTTTATTTAACGTTTTCGCATTTGTTACTTTGTCATTAATTTTGTGTATTATTAGTTTGTGTCAACTAGAGAAATAAAAAAAATGTAAAAATGATGATTCAAGTTCTAATAATTTTGAATAAGATAAAAATAATTTAAAAGGATAGATATTTAAACTTATTTTTTTGCTTTATTCAAAAACTTGAGAGTTTCAATCATAACTTTTTACTTTTTCAATTCCTCTGTTGAAACGAATAAAATCATACTGTACAAGAAGCCCAAAAAAAAAAAACACACGCAGTCTAGCGTACCTTTTACACTTTTTAATACATTTACACCTATTTTAATACTCAATTTTTACACATTTCAACACATTTTTTAAACGTTAATGTGAGCTAACTAAGCTTATTTTGACATTTTCTACTAACTACTCCCTTTGTCCCATTTTTAGTGTCGACTTTTTCATTTTGGGTTATCACTTAATAAATGCATGTTTTAAAAAGTGTTATGAATTCGCGCGCTTTAAACCCACAGACAAACACACACAATCGAAGAACAAACCAAGAACAGAAAACAATGTGAAACAAGAAAGAACAAGACACAGAGATTTTACATGGTTCCGACTTAAGCTGATTGCTTAAGCGTACTCCACAGGGTGCTGGGGTGTTTCACTATGATGAACAATTCACATTACAATGGGGGCTGCCCTAAGTGTCCCTTTTATAGTGTAAGGCGACATAATACATCAAAAACCCTAAAAAAATGCAAAATCGCGCATTTTTTCCCGTGCGGACCGTCCGGACCAAAAGTCAATCCCGTCCGAACCGACTTGACCCCCGTCCGGACTAGAATTTCAGCAACTTCAGAATTGCACCAAAAACCTGCAGACAGCTTTCTGCATTTTCCGTCCGGATCGCCTGGGACCCTGTCCGGACCAAAACTTCAAAGATCTCTCTCTTAGTTTTTAGAACAGGTTTCATCCCAACAATTCTCCCACTTGAAAACTGTTCCTCGACACTCCCGCCAAACATTAATGTTGATCACCCATCACCATCATTCATCAACACCACCAGCACCCAGTCTCCCACTCAAGCTGAGAGACCCACAAAAGCTGAACAAGACTTGGCTTCTCCCAAAGATAACCACCTTCGTGAAATATGCGCGGATTATCCCTTGTGTGAATCTTCTCCAAAGTGAATTGTCCATCCTCCAACAAAGAGCGAATAAAGTGATACTTTATATCGATATGTTTGGTCCTCGAATGAAAGGTTGCGTTCTTCGCCAGATGTATAGCATTTTGACTATCACTGAACAATTTGGAATTGTCTTGCTCCTTACCCAACTCTTTCATGAAGCTCCTCAATCATACCATCTTCTTACATGCCTCCGTGGCTGCAACATACTCCGCCTCTGTTGTGGAAATAGTCATTACTTCTGAAGCCGTGAGACCCAACTGACTGCCGCACTGCCCAATGTAAACACATACCCTGTAGTGTTCTTCCCGCTGTCAATGTCCCCCGCTAAATTTGAATCCACAAAACCTTGCAGACAAATATCAGAACCCCCAAAACACAAAGCTGAATCTGAAGTACCTCTCAGATAACGCAGAATCCACTTGACTGCTTCCCAATGCTCCTTGCTTGGATTTGCCATGAACCTACTGACAACTCCCACTGCATGAGCAATGTCTGGCCTTGTGTTAACCATGGCATACATCAGACTGTCTACCGCTGAGGCATACGGAACTTTTGCCATATAGTTCTTCTCTTCATCTGTTATTACGCATTTTTCCTTCGAAAGCTTGAAGTGACTTGCCAAGGGTGTGCTGACTGGCTTAGCACTCTCCATGTTGAACCTTTTAAGCACCTTCTTAACATACTCCTCTCGTGACAACTTCAACTTCCTGTTTGCCCTGTCCCTGTTGATTCCCATCCCAAGGATTTTCTTCACAGAACCCAAATCCTTCATTGCAAACTCCTTGGACAATTGTGCCTTGAGATTAACAATCTCATCCATGCTTGAACCTACAACAAACATATCATCTACATACAACAAAAGTATGAGATATGATGTATCAAGCTTCTTAAAATAACAGCAATGATCCCCATGACATCTACTAAACCCTGTAGCAGTCATAAAAGTATCAAACTTTTTATACCATTGCCTTGGAGCCTGTTTCAACCCATACAGACTCTTTCTCAGCTTGCTTACCTGATTCTCCTTCCCTTTCACAACATAACCCTTTGGCTGATGCATATAAATATCCTCCTCCAAATCCCCATGAAGGAAAGCAGTTTTGACATCCAACTGCTCTAAATGCAAGTTCTCAACAACCATGATATTAAGGACGCATCTGATAGTAGAAATCTTAACAATAGGAGAAAAGATTTCAAGTAGTCGATACTTTGTTTTACGCTTTCGCCAAACCCCTTGACTACCAACCTTGCCTTGAATCGCTTGCTACCATCAGATTCTTCCTTAATCCTGTAAACCCACTTGTTGTGCAAAGCTCTCTTCCCCTCGGGCAATTCAACCAATTCCCAAGTCTGATTAGATGAGAGAAAATCCATCTCATCATCCATCGCATGCTCCCACTCCTCCTTGGTCTCAACTTGCAATGCTTCCTCAAAACATTCTGGTTCACCACTATCAGTTAACAACAAATAGTTCAAAGATGGAGAATAACGTATTGGAGGTTTTACAACACGTGTAGACCTTCTAAGAGGAGGAGTCCACGTGGATCCGCCACGTGGAGTAGATTGTATATTAGTATCCCGAGGCTTTAAAACGCGTTAATCATGGGGATCCCCTCAAACTCTACAAAGTCCGATTTTACCTCAGCCTCCTCGGGTTGACTTAGTCTGTTTTTATACAAAGCAGACTCATTAAATACCACATCAATACTCTTGCGTGTTTTCCAATTTTCAAAATCATACAACCTATACCCATAGCTATTAGTATCATAGCCTATGAACACGCACTTACGAGACTTAGCATCAAATTTATCCCTATCCTCCAATTCTATATGCATATAGGCAATGCAACCAAAAACTTGTAAATGGGATAAATTTACCTCTTTACCTGTCCAAGCCGCTTCTGGCAATCCACAATTCAAAGGAACTAAAGGCCCCTTGTTGATCAAGTACGCCGCAGATTCTTCGTGATCGGCCCAGAATTGCTTAGGTAACCCAGCATGTAGCCTCATGCTCCTTGCACGCTCTAGGATCATCCTATTCATGCGTTCAGCAACTCCATTCTGCCTTGGCTTCTTTGGGACCGTTTTCACCCTTCAAATCCCATTCGCAGCACAGTAAGCCTCAAACTCACTGCTACAATACTCGCCACCATTATCAGATTTCAGGCACATCGATTTCTTTCCTGTTTCATTCTCAACTAATGCTTTCCAATTCTTGAAAACATCAAACACATCAGATTTACGCTTAAGAAAATTAACCCATAATTTTCTAGTAGAATCATCAATAAAAGTAACAAAATAACGCGAGCCACCAATAGAGGGTACCTTTGATGGACCCCACGCATCAGTATGAACCGGCTCCAGCTTCTTTGTTTTCAAGGTCCTTGCCATCTTTGTAAAGCTGACCTTCTTCTGTTTCCCAAGAACACAATCCTCACAGAAGTCCAAATTCAGCGACTTACAACCCGGCAATTTCCCCTTCGACAACATTACTTTCATCCCCACCCGGCTCATGTGACCCTGACCTCACGATGCCACGTAGCACAATCAATCCACGATCTTTGTCACGCTGATGCTACTATAAGTACCCGTAGATAAATATAGAGTTCCTTCCTTTTTACCACGAGCAAGAATCAAGGCCCCCTTGCTCATCTTCCAAGCATCTGATGTAAACGATGTGACAACTCCACCCTTTGACAACTGACCCACTGAAATAAGATTCCGTGTTAGATTAGGCACATGTTTAACATCCTTCAATTTCAGAACCGTCCCATCTGTCTGAGTAATCTGTACATCTCCTTTCCCAACTATATTGCAGGCTTCATCATCGCCCAAATACACTTTGCCGAAGTTTCCCTGCACATAGTTATGTAACACATCCATGCATGGAGTAGCATGGAATGAAGCTTCAGAGTATACAATCCAAGACTCACTGCGAGAATCCAACGAACAAATCAAAGCATCATTGCTCGGACTCATGAAATATTGCGGTATTTTTACCTCCTTGATTGTTCCGTTACATTTCTTTGCTTTCTCGGTGCCTTGCGATCTCGCTTCGGTGCCCACTTTTCGACCCGCAGTTCCAACAACCCTCATCTCCTCCACGAGATTTACTCCGGCCCCTATTCCTGGACGCTGATCTTCTCTTGCCCTTTTTGTTTCCACCCCTATTCATAGATCTGCCTCTTTCCTCTGTACTCAATGCTAAACCTGAAGCAACATCCTCACCTGATGCTCTTCTCCTAATATCAACCCTGCAACATCCTCCAATTTTATCTTTGCAGACCCGGAGGAATTGCTCACTGCCACAACAAGTCTGTTCCAACTTTCTGGCAGACGAGATAATAGAACAAGAGCCCTGATCTCATCATCAAAATCAATACCCACGGATTCTAACTGATTCGTGACCGTATTGAATTCATTTAAGTGTTCAGCAACAATAGAGTTTTCAGGCATCTTTAGGTTAAACAACTTTTTCATAAGATATACCTTATTCACCGCCGAAGGCTTTTCGTACATCTTTTCTAGGGCTTTGAACAAATCTAATGTAGTCTTTTCTTTAGCAATGTTCGACGCAACTGACGGCCCGAGGCTTAATCGCACGGTCCCTAGGGCTTTGCGATCTAGAACATCCCATTCTGCTTGCTTTATCTCGTCTGGCTTCTTGCCATCGATGGGGAGATACAGATCCTTCTGATACAGAATATCCTCCATTTGCATCTTCTAGAACGCATAGTTCGTACCATTTAACTTCTCGATCTTGACTTTGTCTTTAGCCATTGTGTAACCCTTGACCTCCTAACCCGGAGCTCTGATACCAGTTGTTAAGAATTCGCGCGCTTTAAACCCACAGACAAACACACACAATCGAAAAACAAACCAAGAACAGAAAACAATGCGAAACAAGAAAGAACAAGACACAGAGATTTTACGTGGTTCTGACTTAAGCTGATTGCTTAGGCGTACTCCACGGGGTGCTGGGGTGTTTCACTATGATGAACAATTCACATTACAATGGGGGCTGCCCTAAGTGTCCCTTTTATAGTGTAAGGCGACACAATACATCAGAAACTCTAAAAAATGCAAAACCGCGCATTTTTTCCCGTGCGGACCGTCCGGACAGACTTGACCACCGTCCGGACCAAAAGCCAATCCCGTCCGGACCGACTTGACCCCCGTCCGGACTAGAATTTCAGCAACTTCATAATTGCACCAAAAACCTGCAGACAGCTTTCTGCATTTTCCGTCCGAGCCGCCCGGGACCCCATTCGGACCAAAACTTCAAAGATCTCTCTCTTGGTTTTTAGAACATGTTTCATCCCAAAAAGTTCATAGGTAAAACTTTATATAATTATTATTTTGCACTTGTGAAAAGTTAGTGAGCATAGAGCTAATGAGTAAAAGTAAAAACATAATTTTAAAAAATACTCCTAGAGGTAAAAATAGATATCAAAAGTGTAAAGTGGAGGTAATATTTGATGTGAAATGCATTGTCACATCCCTCAGACATAAGTTTGAAATTTGAATTTACGAACCAACACACTTAAAAATGGATAGAGGGACCAGTACATATTAGGCCTGTCAATGGGGCGGATCCGATCCAATTCCGAGAGGATCCGAATCCGATCCGGATTTGATAAGCTTGGATCCGAATCCGGATATGATATTCACAAACCTGAAAACGTAAATCTAGATCCGGAACCAAGATCTGGGTATCCGATCCAAAAATCTAAATCCGAATCTGGTAATTTAATTTTTTGTCCTTTCCAGATTGCTTGCTTACGGGTCAAATTTAAACTGGATCCGATCCGGATCCAATAAGCTTGAATCCGATCTGGATTTTATTAGAATTTTCGGTTCGGAGTTATCGGATTTGGATCCGGATCAAATCCAATCCGTTGACACGCATATCATATATGTAGCATTGAAAGTGACCTGACTATTCACTACTTTGATATTACAAACTGTATAGTGTTATCTTTTTAAGATAGCCTCCCACATATTTATATATGTTTATAGGAACGCCCGTAAAAAAAAAAAAATTCAACCTGTTTATGGGTACACTATACTTAGGTATCCAAGTGCACACTAGGCGATCTCAATAGTCCAAAAGTGTTTTGGACGTTTCGAATTTATTCCAAACTATTCGGGCAAAGAGTTCAAAATATTCATGCCAATAACTTGTTTAAAATCCAAAACGTTCAAAATACTTTTGGACGGTTGAGATGAATTGGTGTACACTTGGAGTACCCAAATATGATGTACGCACATCATTTTCCAACAAAATTTCTCCTCACCAAAATTCTTGAGAAGTACTACTCCATCCGTTCCATAATATTAGCCCCCTACGAAACTACGTGCAATTTTCAAACTAAAAAATAATATACTTATGAACATATGTTCATCAATATGGATCTTATTTGATAGATCTCATTGTGAACTTTTAAACGGTGCGAAAAAAATCCAAAAATTATTTTATATATGCTTTATTTTTTAATTTAAAAATTACACATAGTTTCGTAGTAAACTAATATTATGGAACAGAGGGAATAGTATCTCATGATTGGGTTTGAGATTCTTTTACACTCTACCAAACCCTTACTTTTTTGTTTCACGAACATGAAGTGGACCATTCTGGTCCATTCATAAAAAATCATACTCTCTCTGTCCAGATTTGTTGGTCCATTTTGAGAATTTTAACTTTTTTTTCATTATATTTTGAGTTTTTATCCTCAATCCCTCCATTTTAATACTCCATCTATTCCAATTTGATATTCCACTACGAAACTAGGTGCAATTTTTAAACTAAAAAATAATGTAGTTGCAATTTTTTTTAATCAATATGGATCTTGTTTGATAGATCTCATTGAGAACTTTAATACGGTGCAAAAAAAATTCAAAAATGTAAACACATTATTTTTTAAAAATTAGTTTTTGTGTTGTTATTTAAAGTTTTAGAAAATTGGCAAAAAAGTAAATTTGTCATACTTTATAATTTGACTTTTGAAAATAGACAAACATTTTAGAACTTGAAAAAGTATGTTTGTGAACTAACAAATCCGGACGGAAGAAGTAGTTGTATTAGGGTGCTTTTTTATTTTTTTTGTTTTTAATTTTTTATAGTACTATGGTCCAATGAAACAAAAACAGGATCCACCTTATTAGGTGGGGTTTGGATCTCAAGATCCACTTTGCACGATTTTAGTAAAATTTTCTTTTTATTTCTCTGTATTCATTATTTCCATAACTCTCTCAAAAACTAACATTGGGATGTCTTTTTCGCCAAAACAGGATATCAATTGATGTCCGGCCTGCGGGCGGCAGCTACTTTCACATGCGTATAATGTTTGAGTTTTTTTCTCGCCAACACCCCCTAAAAAATGAGTTTCAAGAAATTACAAAAGAGAATGATATGCTTGTTGGAAATGTTCATTTTGGTTTTCAAAAACCAATTTTTTTTAATTATTACTATTTTTTTATTTTTTATTTTTATTTCTATCTCTCTTCAATTATTAATACCTATTTTTTTAGTAATTATTATCCTTATTTTTCCTTCTAATTATTACAAAACCAAAACTCAAAACTCAAACAAAATACAACAAAAAATCCCTTTTGAACCTACATCCAACCACAATGGTATTACCGCGCTCAATTTTCATTTTGCATTTCCCGTTTTACATTATGGCTGTCTAGCATCTCCAATCGGAAATACATTTACTTATTATGCTGTTTAGATTTTTCATTTTTATATTATGACTGTTTGGGAGACTATTTTCAAAATGCATTTTGGAAAAAATTATTTTGAAAATTACATTCACAATTTGATAATCAGCCCTTAAACTTAAACCGTTTAGCTTCTTTAATGTAGCTCCAACTTTTTTTTTTTGTTTAATAAAAATCCCTTTTGAACCTACATCCAACCACTATGGTAACCGCTCAATTTTTATTTTGCATTTCCCATTTTACATTGACTGTCTGGCAACTCCAATCGGAAATACATTACTTATTATGCAGTTTAGATTTTTCATTTTAATATTATGACTGTTTGGGAGACTATTTTCAAAATGCATTTTGGAAGATTTTATTATGAAAACTATATGCACAATTTCATAATCAGCCATTAAACCGTTATGTTTCTTTGATTTAGCCCCTCCTTTTTTTGTTTATTTAATAATCCACTTCCTACCCAAAAAAAAAAAAAAAGAAGAAGGGAATCCATAGGAAGGTTACTTTGGCTAAATAAACCATTTTTGGTTTATTTTTTTCTTTATTCAAAAGATTTTGCATTTGTTAGTTTTGCTTCGATTTTTTGTGGTTTATTGGTTTGTCTCGGCAACAAGAATCTTAAATGTATAAAATTATTATCAAAATTTAAAAAGAAATTCACTAAAGACAAAAATAATTCAATTTTATTTACAAAAATTTAAGTAAAGTTAATAATTTTATACTTTTTAGATTCATCTTATCGAGATAAACTGGGGGTGTTCCACTAAGGTGATTTTTTGAAAAAAAAACTAGTTTTTTACAGGTTTTTTTATGTGATGTATTGTGAGAGAATGATCTATCTCAATTTTTGAAAAAAATACAGTGGGCTTGTTCGGTTAACAAGTTTAGTTTTGTACTATTTAGTTTTGATGATGTAAGTAAGTGTAATAAGTGAAGAGAGAGAGAAATGAAAAAAATAATAATATAAGCAAAATTAAACTGGACCAAAACTGCCCCAAAACTATTAACAAAACATGATCAGTAGGTTTTTGTTAGGGGAACACCCCTTATTAATCATAAAAAAATCGATGCAAAATTGGCAAAAAAAAATAAAAAGAAATAAGTACAAAAAAAAAAGTACACACGTTACCTTTTTCCCTTTTATTTATTTTTTTCCCCCTTTTTTGAATGCACTTTGACTTTTATTTGAGGACCAGATGATTCCAGAGTTGTCTCTACTCACACTTACTGTGATCCAGCGCCCAGGGAATCCTAATCTCCGAACACCTCATTGATTACGTCAGCCCTACCCCACATTAGTTCCGTCCCAGAATAATCTAACGCTATTATAAATAGCATCGCAATCCCCAAAGGTTTCGACATCTCTCTCGTTCTCTGCCCCGCTCCCTTCTTGTTAACAAATTAAGAACTCTCTCTCTCACGCTCTCTTTCTCTCTCTCTCTCTAGAAAAAATGGGGAAGGCTCCGGAAGAAGAGCACCCAGTGAAGGCATTCGGATGGGCTGCCAGAGACACTTCTGGAGTCCTATCTCCGTTCAAGTTCTCCAGAAGGTTAGAAACTTAGAATTTTTTTGTTGGGGTCGGGATTCTCCATTTTTTTTTAGCTGAAAATGAGTCGCATTCAGAAATGGGTCTTGGATTTTGATTCTTCTTTGTTCCTTTTTTTTCCCGAAAAATCACAGAACCCAAAATGATTATGGTGATTGCTTTGAGGTGTGTTTGAAACTTGAGGAAAGTGACAGAAAAGAAATAAAAATAAAAATATTATTTTTTGTTTGGAGGGAAAAAAGAGAAAAAATAAAAAAATCTTAGATTGTGTTTAAAACTTGAGGAAAATGAAAGAAAAGGAAGAAAAGTTAAAATTTTTCTCTTCTCTTGTTTGATTTAGTGAGAAAGAGGAGAGAAAATAAAAAATTTAAGTGTTATAAATAGTAAAATTTTTTACCTACTTTTCTCTCACTTTCCCTTTATTGTATTTTTTTTTTTCATTTCTCTTCCACATGTTCCAAACAATTCCTTAGGATTGGGAGGATTGGAAATAGTGAAAGTGAAATTTTCCTCTCATTTTTCTCTCATTTTATTTTCTCTTCTCTTATTTTCTCTCATTTTCTCTTCCCTTCTGCATGTTCCAAACAGACCCCTGGGTTTTGCGATAAAACTGAATTGAATTGAGAAATTGAGTATCAGGTCTTTATGGAAATCCCAAAGCCCACGTGATTTTGGTGAATGTTTGGGGTTTTGAGCTACAAATGAATTGAACTGAGAAATGGGTTTTTGGTTCTTTATTTTTAGAAATACGCCAAACCCAAATGGTTGTGGTGATTGTTTTGGGTTCTGATCTAAACATTGCTTGAACTGAGAAATGGGTTTTGGGTTTTTTTCTTTTCTGACAGTGATTGTGGTAATTTTTCAGGGTCACACAAGATCAGGATGTGAGGTTCAAGATTTTGTACTGTGGGATTTGCCACTCTGATCTTCACAGTGTAAAGAATGAATGGGGAAATTCTACTTATCCCGTTCTTCCTGGGTAAGTTCCTTTGATGATTCATGATTATGATTACACATTTGGTTGTTGTCAAGTTTACATGATTGGTTGTTTGTGCTTTTTTTTATTTACACCGTGATTATAAGTGTATGGTTAGATTTGGTAGAGATATGTTTGTGAATTAACTTGTTTAGTTGTTGGTGGTTTTGACTCCTGGTTATGCATATCGGTAAACCTGAGATATACGTATATAAATGTTAAGTGCATGTTTCTGTAGCTTCTTGGAATTTTATTCGATGTCTCGTAGGGACTAATCAGGGCCGGCTCATTGGCATAAACAAAAGGGGTCCCCAACCATCTAAGCCTCCTACATATGATAATAGTTATTAATTTTTGGATGATTATATGTTGAAATTTATGCAATGATAAATATTTTGTAATGGTTTTTTATGAAGATATGTGTTGACAATTTTTTATTATGCAAAATACATGGTAGGCGTCATAGTCTAGGGAGGCTCACGAATTCGATTCCGTTTTACTTAGTCCATTTCCAGCCTTCAAAACTAATGAGCTGTCACTGGGACTATTGTACCTTTTTTTGGTGATGAAACTCTGTTTCCTGTTTGTAATCATGGTGGAACCAAGTTCATAAGAACAAGGGGAAACCAACAATCGATTTTCACCAGCACGGTGACTGACTTTATGTGTAAAGTTGTGTCACCAAAGAATATTAAATACATACAGATCCAATAAGAGAGAAGAACAAGTTTTACTTGACACCAGGATAATTTTCTGTTTCCTAAGAAGTGCTAGGTGCTTAAACTGATTTTCTTCTTTATCACCGTGACATCATCTGATTGATCTTTCGTGACTGCATTGCCCTTCTTTCAATTTATTTGTTTGGTACTGAGATAAATTGCAAATACAATAAACTCAAATTTGAAATTTCTCAAAATGCATGTCCATGTTAACACCATTGATGTTTTTTTCGTGCTTATTTCTTAATACCGGAAACATAAATTGAATTGAACTTCTCAACCATGTTGGATAAATGTATGAACATGATTAATAAACGCAGGCATGAAGTTGTGGGAGTGGTGACTGAGGTTGGCAGCAAGGTAAAGAAGTACAAAGTTGGAGACAGAGTCGGGGTGGGTTGCATGGTCGGAGCCTGTCACACCTGTGATAATTGTGAGAACAACCTCGAAAATTACTGTCCCAAGATGATACTTACATACAATTCCGTGAACTCTGATGGAACCATGACATACGGAGGTTATTCTGATCACATGGTCGCTAATGAACGCTATATCGTTCGGATTCCTGACAATCTGCCTCTTGATGCTGCTGCTCCTCTCCTCTGTGCTGGGATAACAACTTACAGCCCACTGAGGTATTTCGGGCTTGATAAGCCTGGTACAAAAGTAGGTGTGGTGGGGCTAGGTGGATTGGGCCATGTTGCTGTTAAATTTGCCAAGGCTTTCGGGGCTACAGTAACTGTTATCAGTACCTCCCCTAACAAGAAGCAGGAAGCTATTGAAGTACTTGGAGCCGATTCGTTCTTGGTTAGCACTAATCCGGAGGAAATGCAGGTATCTCTTTTTTCTCCCCTACCTATATGGAGATTCTTGAGCTTTATGATAATATGCCTACTAATGCGTTAATTAATTGAATAGGCTGCTATGGGCACTTTGGATGGAATCATTGACACTGTATCTGCAGTTCATGCTCTGGTACCATTGTTGTTTCTATTGAAATCTCATGGAAAGATCATCATGGTTGGTGCTCCGGAAAAGCCACTCGAGTTGCCAGTGTTCCCTTTGATTGTTGGTAAGCATTTCCATTTTGCTGGAAGTGTAGTCATATTTTTAAGATTACCTATTGAGGGACTTCAGTCTTCATATCCTAAGTTTAGATTGAGAGATTAGCTGGGAGTCTCCTCCCCACGTAGGCTTGTGTTTTATTTGAAACAAAGAAGAAAGTTTTGCAAATTTGCAAGGTTTAAATGGCATAGCCCGCTCTTTGTTCTCATTGATCTGCATTATTGTTTAATGTGTATGTCTCCCATATCTGCTATTTTGATCGTATGTAATTTTGTACTTGCGTATTACAGGGAGGAAGATAATAGCTGGAAGTTGCATTGGTGGTATGAAGGAGACGCAGGAGATGATAGATTTTGCAGGAAAACACAACATAACTCCATTAATTGAGGTCATTCCGATGGACTATGTGAACACTGCCATGGAGCGTCTCATTAAAGCCGATGTTAAATACCGATTTGTCCTTGATGTTGCAAACACACTGAAAGCAGCTTAGTCGTAGTCCTAGTTTATGGTTCCAAAATATGATTTTTGCATTGGTGGTATGACGGATTCATGTGTAGGAAGAATTTAGAGGTCGGAATGGGATGTCTTAGAAGTTGTGTTTTTGGCTTCTGTTGTTAGCTTAGAAACATACCCCTTGTTAGTAATCTATTTCTATTGTGAATAAATGGACTAGTCGGGGATCCGACCCTGTCCTACATTTTGCTTGGGAAGAGCTTGGAATATTTTTTTTTTAGGGTGAGTTCTTGAATAGATTTTATCGAAATCTGATATTATCTATTCGTGGAGAGAGTTGATAAAATCTTAGATTTTTGAATGCAAAAATCAAAAAATTTATCAACACTCTCCATGAATGGATAAAATCAAAGGCTTGATTTTATCAAATCTTGATAAAGTCTAAATAAAATCCATTCAAGAACTGTTATGTGGTTTCCGATGTATTTGATTTTTTTCTTTTTCTAGCCTAAATTATATGATCCCACTCTAGCTAGCATCATATATTTTGTCTGATTATCACATGGAAATGTCACAATACCATCTCTTCTCCCTTTCAGTTATTTTTGTGAATTCGGGTTTTATTGAAACTTGGTTAACTTACTATGATAAATGGTTACACTTGCTACGATATACGACTACACTTAATTATCACAATATATGGTTACACTTACTACATTGTATGGCAACAATTTTTGTTTTTAGTTTGATCTAATAAATTAGATTTATGTACTCACTTACTCCGTTCCTAAATTATAGTTCAATACTTAAAAGACGTTTAGTTTTTTGATCAAGAAATACAAATACTTCTTATCATAATTTTTCAGATTTGTTGCCTATCAAATAATGACTTCTTGATAAAAAAAAATTTATGCTAAAAAACAACTATTTCTTGATTAAAAAATTGTACGTACTTTTACAATGAATCATTATTAGTAAAGGAGAAACTCCCAATCCAAAAGTGTATATTTTAAGGATTTTAATGGGGGTATGACGTTCCCAATCACTCGGGACGCTATAGAAAAATCCTCTCAAAGTCAAAGTATATCCGATGTTCTCCAATATGTAGTCAAAGTTGTCCGTACAACGTTGACATTGCGTGGCATATTGGCGTGCATTTAGCAAGTTTTTTTTTTTTTTTGGCCGTATTGGCGTGGATTTACCAACTTAGAGCAAAAACAATAGTATAGGTAAAACTACTCCGTACTTTTTTGTTACTTTTTGGGTACTTTAGAGAGATGGAAGTATGGAGGAGGGGTCCAGCAGCTTCCGTAAAGTAGATTGTTGAATACTTTTTGCTACAGTACATCGGCATTAGTAGAAATACTCGTGTGAGACTAAAAAGTGAGTCCCTGAAGGGGTGGAGTGCATTTTCGGTGCCCAAAGGGATGTACCCCCAGGTTTTTCGGTATTAGTAGCGTGGGACTGTACATCAACTATTGTGGCCTTGTTTGGTTAGTAGATTTTATTTAATTTTGATGATGTAAGCAAGTGTAATAAGCGAAAAGAAATAGATAGAAATGATGATGCAAAACTCTCAAGCGAACACGGCCTGTATATTCTGTCCCATCCCAGCTATTGTATAATCTGTCTCATCCATTCCTTTCTTTTTACTCTCTCTCCTTGGAAATATGGAACTTGGGGAATAAAAGGTAAAAGAGTATTAGGCGAAATAGAAGGGAAGGTGCCGAGATCAAAGCTTTGTTTATTGTCAATAATTATTTATTGACGAATAAGATTAAAATCTACTTGAATAATATCAAGAACTATTAGAGCATTATCAAATTTAAACACAAGTGGCGGATGAGTTTTTCTTTTATCTACACAAAATCCAATGGAAAAGTCTAGACAGAAAATTTGGCAAAAGAGAAGAATTGGAGAATTGAACCAAGGTTGCTTAGCTTATGAGCATTGCTGTAAACCACCTGCGCTAGAGGTAACATTTTCATAAAGCTTGGGATACATAATACATATTTTATTTATTCTAGAAAATGGGGCCCCTTTTTTATTTTAAATTTACGGGCCGAAAGCCACCGCACCTACCGCTTCACCTCAGGGCCAATGCTAGATAATAGGTAAAATAGATTATCTTGTTAGAGCGTTGAAAGAGACGTGTCTAGATAAAGTGAAAAATGTGCACTATTTACTAACAATTTTGGAGAAGAGCTGCTGCACTTGCTTTAGGATGAGATATTTCCTTTTTTTTGTCTTTAGCTTTTATTGGAAATAGGCAGGTTGTTTCCTTTAAATGAACCTTTAGTGAATATATATGTGAATAGAATGATATTTCCGAGTTACCAAAAAAGAAAAAAAAGAATAGCATGACTTACTTTGAACATTTATAGAATGACTTACTCAATTTAGAAAATAGGAAGAACAACACAAGTTCAAACAGTGACCTAGTTGATTGGGTGGCCGGCTCAGCCTCGAGCTCAACTGAGACACAATTCAAGCCTAATAGGAAGTACAGAATTTTAAGGGGTGATTCACTAAGGTGTTTTTAGAATAAATAGGCTTTTTACGGGTTTTTTAAGTGGTTTGAAGCTTTAAACTTCATTGAGGAAAAAAAGGGAGAAAAGGTCTTCTAACATGAACAAACTTCATTGAGATTAGTGATGAAAACATGGATTTCGTCCATAAATTGGTCTTTTTAGAATAAATTGACTTTTTGCGGGTTTTTTATGTGGTTTGAAGCTATAAACTTTATTGAGCGAAAAAAGGAAAAATAAGGTCTTCTAACATGAACAAACTTCATTGAGATTACTGATGACAACATGGATTTCGTCCATAAAGGGACATTTTGACGATCCAATTTGAAGATATCCATAAGTGGAATCCGTGAATCCTTTGCCTACCAAAAGAAATCGCAACATAGACAGTCACATACATAATTTCTTTGTTTAGAATAGAAATTCTAACTAATTAAATTTATTCTTACAATTAAATTTCGTGGAATTTATGTGCCTTTTTTTTTTCCATGTGGTGTATTCCGTAAGCAGATCTAAGAAAGAGCAAAGAGAGGGAGAGGAGAGAGGACAAAAAAAAAGAGTGCATGTCTGTTGTGTGGAAATGTGAACAAGCACAGTAAACAAATAAGTTTTTTATTTATTTACTCTTATATGTTGATGATATGCTGATTCCATATAAAAGGCAGGTGAGGATAGACAGGTTGAAGATTCAACTGAATCGCGAATTCAAAATGAAAGACCTCAGTGAGGCACATAAGATTTTTTGGGATGGAGATAACTAGGGATAGGATGAAGGGCACAGTTCACCTAACAGAGCAGCAATATCTGAGGAAGATGCTTGAATGGTTCGGAATTGATGGTAGCTCAAAACCGGTGAGTGTACCATTGGCTCCCCATTTTAAGCTTTGTGTTTTGATATCTCCCACTACAGATGAGGAACGAAAATACATGGCGATCGTTCTTTATGCAAGCCTAGTTGGAAGTCTGATGTGCGCTATGGTCTTCAGGAGGCCTAATCTGGCACAGGTTGTCAATATGGTTAGCCATTACATGCACAATCCTAGTAGGGTGCATTGGCAAGCGGCTAAGTGGATTTTGCGGTATGTTCTCGGCACTGTGAATTTGCGTTTAAAGTTCAAGAGGTGCACATCTATTGGAATCCGATTTTTGATTTTGTGGACTCGGATTATGGGAGTGATTAGGATAAATGTCATTCAACAACTAGGTATGTGTTTACCATGGCTGGAGGACCGGTTAGTTGGTGATATACATTGCAATTGACGATTGCACTATCCATTAATGAGGCTAAATATATGGTTGTGACTGAAGCCATAAAAGAGGCCATCTGGTTACATGGATCGATGGCTGATTTAGGCATTGGACAAGGTCAAGTCATTGTTCATTGTGACAGTTAGAGTGCATTTCATCTTGCGAAGAATCAAGTGTATCATGCTCTTGGACGAAACATATTGATGTTCCCTTTCACTTTGTTCATGAGATCATTGATGAATGGGACGTTCTGTGAGGTCTTTGTCTAATGAAAAGTTGGCCAGAGTCAACAGTTGACTGACCTATCCAGAGGTGACGCGTGGCAAAAAAGTCTTGCAATCCACATGTCACGGAATATATAAATAAGTACTCTACACATCAACACTATAAGAGACAGACTTGCATCATCTTGTAGACCCATAAAACATGTGGATCTTGGTTATGGGCCTCTTTTATAAGGGCCCGAAACAGCTTAATGAACTGGAGCGACCTCTAGACTATACAGTTAATTATCACAATTAAACAATAATATTAATATAACCCAGACACCTGCGTCTGCTCAAGTTGTAAGGCAAGACTTGAGGGGTCCTTGGAGGCTCGGTCTACAATAGAGGCATGACTAATTAAGTCATGACCTAGTCCATGTGGGAATGGAGAGGGATTTAGTGGCTTGGTGGATTAATGAGATGGGATCGCCGCGAGGGTAGGGACGTAGCACGAGAGTGTCTCGGACTGTTACCCTTGTGGCCTTGCAATAGGGAAGGGACATGTGTCAAGTATTTGTTGGCTCAAGTTGGCTATAAATATAAGACTCCTCTCATAATATTAAAAAAAGAGACATCTCCTCCTTAGAGAGAGAGAGAGTCCAAGAATGAAGGCATCCCAAGAGATACTGCCTAAACTCTTTTCTATTGTTTGCCTTCTCCTTCACCCAACAAAATCCATCTTTTATTCTCTTATTCTAAACACTAACCATTCTTTACCTCTCCTAGCTCATAGATTTAGGGCTTTGATTTTGAACCCTGCAAAGGGTGAGATTTTCAATTCACCTACATAGGCGACTCTGCTGGGGAGGTGGATTGGTTGGTTGTTTAGACTTCAAATTCACTAGTAAAAATGGAGTATCCAGCCAGGAACAGCAACATTTTCTTCAGTAACGATGCTTGATCTACGTAAGCGAATGGTGGGCTAGCTTATTATTTTGAAGATGGAAAGTGACCTTTGTCCATAGATTTTTGTGAGACATCTGTCATCGACAAAAATCTAAGGGGCAAGACAGTAGTACACGTTACCACTACCGAGGATGCTATATGAGAGAATCTGTCAATTTTTTCTCTTTGAAGCTGGTGAATTGTATTACACCATAGAGATCATCTTTTGAACCGAAAAGGTCAGATCTATTCCTTTTCTAAGATATTTTTATTTCTTAAAAAAAAATTCTCAGGGAGTAGCCTTTCTCCACATAACTTGTGCTCTACTACTTTTTTGGAAATTTGTTTCTGTGAGGAGAATTATATAATCTCAGAAAGTCAGCTTAATCCTCAGCCTGCGAGATCGAGTCTACTTCTATACAACAACAATAACATAACCCATTTAGTCCCCAATAATTAGGGTATGGGCGGGGGATGGATAAGAGACAGACCTAACCTTTGGCAATAAATGCACAAAGTGGCTGCTCCCAGAATACCACTGAAACAGATGGATTGGAGACAGACCTAACCTTTGGCAATAAATGCACAAAGTGGCTGCTCACAGAATACCACTGAAACAGTGGTCCCCCTAAACCGTCGCGTTTGCTGCGGAATCATGCACTCAAATCAAAGCCAAAAGGCATCAGAAGGGGCAGACCCAAGAATTGGACCTCCCTATTATCTCTCTCTCACACTGCTTCATCTTTTGATTTAGTGCTGATTTCAATTCTTCTTTTTGACCCGCATATCTTTCATGCTATGGATGAGAGGGATCCACATCGGGGAACGACGATGGAATTATCTCCTCTACAACCCACCACTGGTTTAACAATGCGCGGACCGTTTATGGGAGGAATATTTCTGTCTTAGGAGGCCATCTTTGCGAACACTTTGAGGGGTAAAAGCTAATTGCGGAAGCCACCGCGGAGCCAAATTTGCGGTTAAACAACCTTCCTGACCGATCTCTAATGGGATACCAAGAAAGGGCGCCGAGCATGCTACAAATCTCACATAGCTAAACCATGGAAGCCAACTTCACTTTTGAGGTCATAACAATCTATAGAAAGAATTGTCGTTCCTGTGGTGAAACTGAACTTGACTATCGCAGAAGCGGGGTTGTCGCGGAAGTCGATTCGCATGTGTAAGGCTCACTCCTAGCCACGGGAGTCAGTTCACAAGCGCGAAGGTCACATATGCAGCGGTACCGACGCATTTGTTGTCACACATATCCGTGTCGTGAATAGCGCGGACCACCTCCGTGAGAAAAATGCGGCGGGAGCGGCGCTGCTCGCGAGACCATCTTGGAACCACCGCGGAGGAAAGAACTTGCTAGGCTGTCGCTGGTAGCAACGGCGGACCATCGCGAGCCCATCTTTGTTTGCAAAAAGTGGCCGAGCTTCACCAACTTTAATGCACTCTCAAGAAGCGAGGCTTCACCGATAAGCCATCGTTCATACTTCGACGGGAGTTACCACTGAAGACAAACACGATGCAAGGGGCCATCACGAGCGCGAGTCACTTAGCCACGAGCGGTGATACTGTATTCAACAACCAACCAAGATAACCGCGAGATAGAGGATGACCCTTGTTTATAGATTTTTGTGAAGTCTCTGTCAACAACAAAAATCAAGATGGTAAGATGCCTTGAGTAATACAATGGCTACAGATCTGGGGGCTAAATAAGCTTTTGCCGATATTTTCTTCCAAAAGCACTTGCTGAAAATCATCCATCAACACTTACGAGTCAAATATGCTCATGACGAGCCAACGTTGATGTAATAAAAATGAAAGTTACCAAGCGCGAGGTGTTTATGGCGGAAGACACTGCGGAACCGAGTTCGACGCGGAAGCCATTATTGAAGTCTATATTCTCTAAGTTACACCAGAGTATAAATGCAGCGAGCACGTCGCGGGGAATATTTTTTCAAGAAAGAGCTTTGTTTACTGTTAATGCACTCGCGGCGGGGAAGAGCAGCGAGAATTAGACTTAGCTTCCGGAATTGATCATTGGCTAATATGCCGGAAGCAATCCAATTGCTAGTTAATACCAGCGCAAGGACTTTATCGCGGGTCATTACTTGTCGTGGTAACGGCGAATTTGTTGAATCACACATGATCGCGTAGTAAGCAGCACAGCCAAGCAATCGTGGGAATCTATCGCGGGTCATTAATTGAACCACTTTTTATATATATGATGGGCCAAATAATAAAAGGCCATTGCGAGAACTGCAAGATGCTTGGAGATTCAAACCGAGTCGCGGGAATCACTTGGGTTGAGTCAACTCAGACTCTGATTTGTGAAGGACCCTTGTCTCACTGCCAAACCAATTAGAGAGACTGGTCCAGAGGCAATACACGCCAGGTGTTTGACGTGTTTTCTGATCCAAGAAGACACGGCCATTTCTTCATATTGAGAAGGCTTCCACAAGAATAGAGCTCGAGGCTGAAAAGAGAGTGCAGACTTGCTCATTTTTCAAGGTTAGATCCTTTTTGCTTCAGAGATTAAGCTTTAAAAGGTCAGATTCATTTTCTACCTACAAGCTAGTGTGCAACTTGTGATGATTCTTCATTTAAGTTGTAATTGTCAACTGAATTTCTTTCTTTATATGTTAGAAAAAAAAGAGAAAAGAAGAATCTCGAATCATTAATTATTTCCATGTAATTGATATTTGATATTGCTCAATCCTTTGGATTTTATTCTAATGACAATATGTGTGGTCTATGCATGTGTCACGTGATTGGTGAGATGGATTGGCAAGAACCACCGCCGCGAATCAACTAAACCAAGTCAACTCAGTCTAAATAGCTCACCTGAAGCAAAGCAATGAGGGCCAGCGCGAGATAAGGGCAAGAGATCATATATACCACAGAATCATCATATAAGGTCTGTAATATTTAAATGTTTATTGATGAAATTTCAATTGTCTTTCCAAATATAATTATTTGAAGACAAGCTAGTCGTGATAATCATCGCGAGGGAAAATGGGATACGCTTTGAAATTAGAAAGCCATGTTTTATGCTTATTTCTAAGTCATGGCAATTACATAACCTTGATGGGTAAAAAAAAAGGGGGGTTGCGACCGTCACTATTTCAAATCATAATTTGTAAATTAGTCGCGACTCGTGAGATACACTTTGAATACATTGGCTTTTGGCCCACCTCAATAATTTCATTCATCCGCTATGGTGGATAATATCTTCGAGTCACACATATTTTCATAAGTAGGCTGCTTATTGAAATTTGCATTAATTTGTTTGAAGAGCAATTCTTTTTTTTAGCCTTTTGCTAAACAAGCTTGGGCATGAGCAAAGAGGGGCCTTCTGAGCTAGTGCTAAAACATTTTTAGCCCTTACTAAACATCTTTGCTAAACATTTTTAGCATGTTGCTACTGGTGTGTCTTTTTCTGGGTTTTGGATTAACCTTATTTGCAAAGGAACCCCAATATTAACCTCTAAATGATGCTATTGGGATGTTATGAAGATGTGCCATATGTTTAATCTCTTCCATCTTACACGTGTGTTCTTGATGAAGAAGAGTTTGTATGTTTTCTTCACAACTGCAAGCAACAGCTAGTATTGTAGTACAATGCTTGCCTTTATTTTATTTTTACTTTGTACAAGTGGCTGCTACATACATTTCCCTCCTTAAAGGATATGGACGGTGAAAGGGGCATCATATTGATTATTTTTTAGGCCACTTCTAACACATATATGCATCCACTATAGTGGGGATGTTTGCAAAGTTTCTCATGTTCTTTGAAGTAAGAAGATCAAATTGTTTACACTCATGCAATACCCCTTTGGAAGAAATTATATGGTTGAATTCATGAATGAGAATACTATCCCTTTTATCTCAGAAATATGTTCTATAAATGACGTTTTCTTTATAAAAGATATTCATTGGAACATAATGGGAATATGGCAAAGGAAAATGGTGGAATGAATTAGGCACCCACAGTGGTGACCTCGCGATACAAAATTGTGTCAGCATAAGGGGAAATTTCACCCTTCGCGGAGTAAGGAAGGTACGAGCAAAGTACTGACTCACTCTTAAGGCCTTTAAATGTTGTGAATTAAATGGATACCAAAGCAGAGTTCTCTTTGGAATGCTGACTCTAAGAGTTGGAAAAACCTCACAACGGCCATTCACACCCACAGTGGTGACCTCGCGACACAAAATTGTGTCAGCACAGGGGGAAATTTCACCCTTTGCAAAGTGAAAAAGGTACAAGATAGAGTACTCACTTACGTCTAAGGCCTTTAAATGTTATGAAATAAGTGGGGGACCAAGGGAGTTTCCTTCTTTGGAATACTAACTAAGATGTTGGAAAACCCTTACGACGGCCATTCCCCATCAATAAATGGGAACCAAAGTAAGCTTATCTTTGGAATGACTGACTTTAAAGTTGGAAAGACCCTCGCGACTAAGCAAAGGAAATCCCTGGTGTAATTGAACGCTAGGGCCTTTAGAGGGAATGAGTTCAATAACGAACCTTGAAACGTTGCAAGTAAGAAGATGACGAATGGCCTGTAAAGGAATATCATCATTTGCCCTTGTGACAAAACGATGTTAAATTACAATAACAACAGTGAATCACAGATAAAGTTCTAAGGGATTTCACTTGTACAAAATTTGTTTCCCCAAGGTTACAAAGTTCTAAGTCCACCATTAAAGTGGCATGTCCCTAAATTTATCGTGGGCGAAGAATCTCCGAAATGCCTGAAACGACAAAGGATTTAAAGCCTGCTTGTAGACACCCCGATTTTGAACCCAGGATGTGCTCGAGCATTCCCGATGATGAAACAGACCAATCATGACTACCCGAAACTTGTGAGAATGGCTTGAACTTGATTAAAATCAATCAAACACCACCCAAGCAATCAAACCAACCCAAACATTGTTGAACCAAGCCAAACCATCAATCTGCCACCAAGAACCTTAAGCCCTCAAGCTTGAGGCTTTGAGCGCTCAACCCTGAGGAGAACTTTGAGCGTTCAAGCCTACGGCTCTGAGTGCTCAATTCTGATCCTAGTCAGGAATTTGCAGAATATCTCATCATGAGATTTCATGCAGGGGGAGTGTCTAACCGTTTGTATACGTCTTCTATACGTATAATACATCCTAAACTACCCTAAATCTACCCCTAACCCATTTCCAAATACAAACCCATTTCCTCTCTCTCCTCTCTTCCCTCCCACTCACTCCCTATAAAAACCAACCATTGCCCACTAGTTTGGGGGTTACCAACTCTAATACCCCAGCTCTCAATTCCCCCAGAAAACTTCATCTCCCTCTCTCTCTCTCTCTACATAACCACTCATTCATCATCCAAACCACTCATAAAAACCACTCTTCAAACTCTAAATTCAACAATTGTTCATTAATCAACCTCACACACTGTTTCACCCATCCAGCATACTGGCCAAACATCCATAATCATCCACCCCCAAGCCCAAAATCAAGTTCAAGCTTTCAATCAAGTTAAAAGGTAGTTAAATATGTGAAAACCTCACTGTTTTGATCATTCTAAGGAAGACCAATAGGCTGAAACAAGCTTTCTGTACTTGAATTGGGCTTACAGGGTCTAAAACAACCAAACAAAACACTTTCAAAATCTGCAGTTACAGCAGGGGTTGAGCGCTCAAGCCTCAGGCCTTGAGCGCTCAATCCCAGCTTTGGACAGTCTCTTGTTTTGTTAGTTTTTGTGTTCCCATTTGGTTTTGATCGTCATTAAATAGCCAGATTATGGCTTGAGTGCTCAAGGTCATGCACTTGAGCGCTCAAGCTGTTCTTGAGCAGTTTGATATTTATGTCTTGTTCTTGTAGATTATCGTCGTAGATTAACTAGAAGGTGTGTGTGAGTTGTTATTACTATGCTTATGATCTGAATCCCTCTCTATCTTCCATTTTCAAGTGTTTCTTTTGCTAATTTTGTGATGATCCTTTCCTTTTCATTATTCTTTGAGAAATCAAACCATTTTGTTTCAATCTGTTTACCTGTGAAAAGTGTTTACAAATGTTTAATCTTGCAAAGAATGAGAAAAGAAGCTGTAAAAAGGGTCAAACTCACAGAAGCCAGGAAAAGAAGCTGTAAAAAGGGTCAAACTCACAGAAGCCAGAAACTGGTTTGAGCGCTCAATCTACAAGCCTTGAGCGCTCAAACTGGTTTGGAAGCTTGAGTGCTCAAGCCATCACCCTTGAGCGCTCAACCCCTATTCTGGGATCCAAGTTGTAAATCAATATCTTATGTTCTATAATCTCTTGTGTCGAAGTACGGTTTCTGTTGTTATTTACTTCTATGAATATTTGTAGTAATTTTATTTATTGTTATCATCATCACCCATGTAGATCACATGCACGAGCATCCACCGTAGATTCGTATATTTTGTGTATATATTGTTGTTATGTGATTCCCATCCCCGATTCCCCATTTATGTGGATAAATCGAATTTTAAATATTTCCAAAATCCCACAAAATATTGAGTAGAGACCGGTTCACAGACCGGGCGAGAGGGGTGCCGTAAAACCCTTCCCCTCTCGTAACCAAACCCTCGAATTCCAGAAATCTTTGGTTCCGCCATGATCAGTGAAATCTTTTTCAAATGGGCAAACGAGTCATATTTTTATCGGTTTCTCGGGTTCGGACCTCAAATTCGGGTGACGACTCTAACAATCACAATCTTTTCAAACGCAAACCGAACCATCTCTGTGGGCCGTCCACACTGCTATTTAAAGTGGGAAAAATGGGTCGCGACCTTTGCGTAGTCCACCTGAAATGGTGAGACGCGCATTGTCCACCTAAAATGGTGAGACGCACATGCCTTTTAAGGCAATTCTAAGTCTACCATTAAAGTGGCAAGAATGGGTCGAGACCTTCACCGATTTAAACTCACTATTAAAGTGGCACGCCTTTCATTGCAATTCTAAGTCTGCCATTAAGGCAAGACGCAATGCCAATAAGGCAATTTTGAGTCCACCAATAAGGTGAGGCCCTTGTGCTATTAAGGCAAAATTAAAAAATATATGCACACAGCAAGTGTGTAACGCAATATTAGCGTTGATCATCATGATCATTTATTCAAGCGATTAATTGTTTAAGGTCGTGTGCAATACGCGTAGGCCACGCGGGGCAGCACCTCACAAAAGGGAGAGTGTGAAAGTATAATTATTTGCCCGTGCGATAGCTATCAAGCATGAGAAAAAGCATAGCACCCAAACAGGGGCACAATAAGCTTGGTCATCTCTTTAAAATATATTTGGGTCATGAACCTGTCTTGTATATTCAGATGGCGTAGCACCCAGGTGATTGGGAAAAGTGTCGCCGACAAAAACCTGTCTTAAACTTTCGCACGTGCGTGAAAACAAGATCCACGCGTGCGCGAAGGGCATATGTAGGTGAGGTCTTTGTCTAAGGAAAATTTGACCAGAGTCAACATTTGATTGACCTATCCGGAGGTGACGCGTGGCAAGAAAGTCTTGCAATACACATGTCACGTAATATACGAATAAGTACACTACACGTCAACACTATAAGACACAGACTTGCATCATCTTGCTGACCCACAAAACATGTGGATCTTGGCTATGGGCCTCTTTTATAAGGGCCCGGAACAGCTTAATGGACTGGCGCGACCCGTAGATTATACGATTAATTATCGTGATTAAATAGTAATATTAATATAACCCAGACACCTGCGTCTGCTCAAGTTGCAAGGTAGGACTTGAGGGGTCCTTTGAGGCTCGATCTACAATACAAGCATGACTAATTAAGTCGTGACCTAGTCCATGCGGGAATGGAGGGAGATTTAGTGGCTTGGTGGATTGAGAAGATGGGATCCCTGCGAGGGTAAGGATGCAGCACGAGAGTGTCGCGGATTGCTACCCTTGTGGCCTTGCAATAGGGAAGGGACATGTGTCAAGTATTTGTTGGCCCAAGTTGGCTATAAATATAAGACACTCCTCTCATAATACTAAAAAAAAAGAGACATCTCCTCCTTAGAGAGAGAGAGTCCAAGAATGAGGGCATCCTAAGAGATATTGTCTAAACTCTTTCCTATTGTTTGTCTTCTCCTTCACCCAACGAAATTCATCTTTTATTCTCTTATTCTAAACACTAACCATTCGTTACCTCTCCTAGCTCATAGATTTAGGGCTTTGATTTTGAACCCTGCAAAGGGTGAGATTTTCAATTCACCTACATGTTCTATTGGAGAAGATTGGTAATGCTAACAATCTGGTTGATATGATGACTAAGATCGTTTCTAGGGTCAAGCTCCAGCAATGTGTGGACTTGATACAAATGTAACAAGTCTGAGCACTTTCAGGTCCATGCGTTGTTAGGTGCTCTGATGGCATTTAGAGCAGTTTGGGTGGGTAATCTGGTTATCTAATTTTTTGGTTATCTGGTTCTAGTTTTGTTGTCCTGGTTTTCTGGTTGCTGCATTGAAGTTTGTGGTTTAACAGTTTGCAATCTCGCCAAGGTGGAGATTTATTGAAATTGGCTCGTTTTCGCAAATTAGAATTTCCGCCCACATAGTTTTGCCAGAGACGAAATTTTCTGTTTCGAAGTTCTATTTTTTTAAAATTTTTGCCACTTTTCTGGATTTTTAGCCCAGGTAGTTTTACCCGAGAGAGACACATATTTAAGGAGATTTTAGGATTTTTTTGCATGTTGTATTGCAATACAACAGCTTTTGTGAGAGAGAAAAAAGAGAAACTATGTGAAATCTCATATGTATCCTTCGGGCATCCTATTTTCATCTGATTAGTGAAACCTTCGATCATCTGATTGTCCGTGGAGTAGGTTTTCATTGCCAAATCACTTAAAATTTATGTGTTCACTATGTTTACACACACACACACTCTCTCTCTCTCTCTCTCTCTGGTTTGTTCAATTACACAACATAAGTCATATCTGTTTTCTATGTTCGTTCACGCTTTCGTGCAATAATATTCCAATATCGGGAATAGAAAGCCCACAGAATTTTTTTGGAGTGATCTCCTCCCCTAATTTGAATTAGTCTCCATCCTGACATAGGTTAGAAATCCTCTTTATATGGGTTTTGAATTTTGAATAAGAGTGATAAGAATCCTTGGATCAACTGAATCATGAGCTTAAAAGTTCAATCACAACCCTCCAATGTGCACAAAAAACACTTGTTAGAGGGACATTTGTAAAACCATTGTCGCATGTCAATCCCACCCGTGCTTGAAACTTTTGTTTGGATTAGAACCGTTCATTTTGTCAGAAATATTGAGAACATTATGGGTACAATTAATTTTTTTTATAAAATTGGAAATTGGTAGACACAATTGAGACAAATTTACATTATAGTGTATTCTCCAAAATGATTTTGGGCATACATATATATAAATGGTATTCGAGCATATGACTACCAATATCCAATTAATTTGATTTTTTACATAAATGATCTACTCAAAATTCTTGACAAATTGTAGGGTTCCGATACCAAATACATATTACAAAGTAACCACAATTGAAGTTACTACGGGGATATAGTGACTTGGGTCACTATGGATACCCCAAATCTTGGACAAATAGTATACGGTAACAACTTTTCTTTTTAACATAGAAGCCATTGATAAGCTCAGCTAATGGTAATAGTGTAACGAATTACCTAAAATTTATTTTAGGATTGAGAAAAAATTGGCTTATCGTTAGGGGAAACGTTACAATACTTACCCCTTATTTGGGTGTGTATCATATGCACTCCTATAAAAGTTACGAATCGATTACCGCTTATTAATAAAAGTTACAATTTTTTTTATAAGAGTTATGAGACGCACCAAAATGTTATAAATCATAAAAAAATTGTTTCAAATTATATTGCTGGAAAGGTATAAAACACTAAAAAATGTTACAATTGCTAATAAGGTGGCACAATATGGACCATATAATAGGTGCATATGATACACATCTTTAATGGGTGTGTGTTGTAGTCATTCCCATTGGTTAGATAGTGACAAAATTAATAATTGGTCTTTTTTATTTTTTGAATTTTTTTTTGTAGCTATTACAATTTTCTTTGAATTTTTTTTTTCTTCATGACGAGAGGGATTAAAAAATAGAAATTTGTGGTAAGAAAATTGTGGATCGAGCAGTTAGGCACGCCCGATTGAGATGATTTCTCGTGAGACCTCTCGTAAAATGATTCGAAGATGAATGAACGGCTCGGATCATTTGTGTGGGACCCAAAAGTGGGCCTCCGAGCCGATCTATGTATCTTCTATGCACCAAATTCTGTACATGTAGTCTGGTCCTAACCAATAATCTTACAAAAAAGCTGTGGGTACACCAAATGTACACATTTCATGTGAGACGTATTTCCGGGTCCTACAGTAATGATCGAAGTTGTTCAATATTTTTAAATTATTAATTGAAGAGTTCCTGAAAAAATATTTGCTCGTTCAAATATTGAGAAGGGCTTGATCAGTGTTCATAGGTAAATGCGTGCGTACGAATACTGATGAAGCCTTTCTTGATATCTGAACAAGCTGAGTTTTTTTAGGAACTTTTGAATTAATAATTTAAAAATATTGAACTACTCCGAGCATAACCGTGGCACCCAGAAATAGGTCTCACATAATATGGTATACGTTTGGAGTATGCATAGCACTGTCGATGATCTTATCACAACTAATGCTAAGGGTTAACAAACTGGTCTTGTCTTGTGACTTTGGATTTTCCTCCCATTTAAAATCTCCAGTTCAATTTCCTTTGACAGCAAACTCTTAGGCCTACTGGAGATTATGTCCAATCGTTACTTACAAGACCTCGAAATTACTTAAGGTGCGCTAAAAAATGTCTAAGACATTTGGTTATAAAAAATAAAAAAAAAAGGGTTTTGCTGGTTATACCCCATTGGGCATTCCTTCAAAGATAAAAATAATAATAATTTATTCTTCTCACTCGTGGCTCATTAATTTGTTGGGAAAATGAACAGAAAATGGGTTTTAAAACAAATAATACCAATTTCATGGTAAGGTTTTTGGAAATGACCAATAACATGAGAAGGAAAAAAATAATTCCACATACATGGTACCAATATTTCGACTGACAGAAATACCCCCAGGTAAAAAAATCCCTGGGAACTTGCTCCGAGCAACAACAAAACTTGCTCCGAGAAACAACAAAACTTGCTCCGAGCAACAACAAAACTTACTCTTTGTATGACCTTGTCGTGCACTCTATATGAAACCACAAACACCAGACTGTTCTTCTCAGAAATTTTATTTCTTATTTCCTTAGGTTTTTAGATGGCATGAACCATGCATACAGGTCCATCCATTCGACGTTCCATTGTCAGTGGGGTGACCTTTGCACTTCACATTCTAAACTAGCACCATAATTGTTTTCAAATTCTCATTTGAACAATTTTTGTATCATAGAGTTTAATTATGTTTCCATGAACAATGCCGGAGAGCCAAAAAATTCAGCGAAATCAAAATTGCTTGCTCCGTATATGAAAAATTGTTGCACCTTGTAATAACATGACTTGTTCTTTGTTTTCCCAAACATGAAAAACATGAAGAATAGTCAGGTGCTTGTGGGGTGACCTTTGCACTCTTTTTATAACATGAAAAACAAAATATCTTTATCATCGACACTAAAAACTTGCTCTGAGCAAGAACAAAACATGCTCTTTATATAACACTGACGTGCATTGTGTATGAAACCACAAGCACCTGACTATTCTTCCCAGAAATTTTATTTATCATTTCCTTGGGTTCTTAGATGGCATGAACCATGCATACAAGTCCATCTGTTCAATGTTCCATTGTCAGTGGGGTGACCTTTGCACTCTTTTTATAACATGAAAATAAATGTATCGCCATCCGCGTAATCGAAAAACTTTGCTCGACGGCAAAGAGCAAAACATGCTCTTTTATATAACACTGACGTGCATTGTGTATGAAACCACAAGCACCTGACTATTCTTCCCAGAAATTTTATTTATCATTTCCTTGGGTTCTTAGATGGCATGAACCATGCATATAAGTCCATCTGTTCAACGTTCCATTGTCAGTGGGATGACCTTTGCACTCTTTTTATAACATGAAAAACAATGTACTGTCACTGACACTGAAAAACTTGCTCCGAGCAAGAGCAAAACATGCTCTTTATATAACACTGACGTGCATTGTGTATGAAACCACAAGCACCTAACTATTCTTCCCATAAATTTTATTTTTCATTTCCTTGGGTTCTTAGATGGCATGAACCATGCATACAAGTCCATCCACTCCACATTCCATTGTCAGTGGAGTGACCACTATTTTTATAACATGCAAAACAATATATTGTCACTGACACTGAAAAACTTGCTCCGAGCAACAAAAAAACGTGTTCTTTGTATAAGTTTGACATGCACTGTGTATGAAATAAACAAGCACCAGACATATTCACCATTAGCACTTATAAACAAATTAAGATACTCAACAATATTACCTTTTCTCTCATCTCTAGGTTGTTGCCTTCACTTAGACGATATTACAAACACCTTGCATGCAAGAAAGTAAGAAAGAACAGACACTACATGAAATTATTCACAGATTGATCCATTCTTTGCCATAATTAAAAATTAGACATTCAATACAAGGACCAAAAAGCTCAACAATACTTCAAAATCAAATATTCAACTCCAAAATATTACTAACAGAAACAAATAACTTATTAAATCTCCAAAGCTATTGATCCACACAACATTTTCCAGATGGGTTTTGGGTATCAAGCCATATATGAGGTTGTGATCGCTGCAAGAGGGTTTGAGTATCAAGCCATATATGAGCTTGTGATCGCTGCAAGAATATACCAGATGGGGGTTTAGGGATAGGGTTTAGGCAGAGAGAGAAGAAGGGTGAGGAAATTAAAGAGCGCCAGTGTTTGGACACACATTTAGCTCTGGTTAGAGGTTTGAGTGGTACCCATAGCAGAATTTTTGGTAGGAGAGCGTCATTAACGGCTACACTAAAGAAGGCAGATTTCCATAGATCTGAAGATGACTGTTGGATGATGGGTCTACACTCTCCACCTTTTTCAGCAAACGCCGTTGGGCTTGCCGCCG
Source organism: Vaccinium macrocarpon (assembly GCA_022606695.1). NCBI lineage: Eukaryota > Viridiplantae > Streptophyta > Magnoliopsida > Ericales > Ericaceae > Vaccinium > Vaccinium macrocarpon. The sequence goes on along the minus strand of CM040180.1, from coordinate 38,082,117 downwards.
GTGATGGTGGTGTTAGTCGGATGTCGGGCGCAGTAGTGGTGGCGTCGCTCTTCTATCTCCCTCTCCAGAAGACTGGAACAAAGAGGAAGGGGGGAAATTTGGGAAGGGGAATGACAGAGGAAAATAGAGAGGGTATTGTGGGCATTTCATCTATAAAATCCCATGTATGGGTAATTTTTTTTTTCCTTGTCATGCTTTGGGCATTTGTGAAACTATGCCCATGTTTTTGGCATAATTTGCCTCAAGTACCATGTATTGGTCATTTTCCCTAATTTGTTGTTGTTTGTACGTTGCTTCATACGAAGACAGTTTTACCCTTGCTTACTCTACTTTTTTATTTTTTTGACCAGACTCACCAGCCACTCCCCACTTTAATTCCCATCAATCTCTCCCTCTCTCTATCTCTATCCCCCTCTCCATTTAAAAAAATCTGAGATTTTGTTCACCATCACCCTTAAATGATATCATCTTTTTAATTCACGTTAACATTAAATCTGTAGTGCTTTTTTAAAGAGATTAGTTTGGTTTTCAAAAATAAAAAATGCTAAAAAAAACATCAGTGAGTTTAAGTTTATGTTAAAGTTTAAAAAGTGAGTTCAAATGTATAAACAAATGTATATAAAAGTAGATGTAAAAATATTGAAAAGTGTATAATGTACACTGGAATGCATATTTTTTTTCTTTTTTTCTTTTTATAAGCCAACTGGATACACACTAGCAAGACCTGATTATTTAATGCTTCTATTGTTTGCCTACTAGATTGACAATAACACAAGGAAAAGACAAAAAAAAAACATACTTCAATAACTTTTTTTTCACTTTCGTATACTTTTTCACATTTCTACACCTTTCACACGTTTTAATTTATTTTGAACCTTAACGACAGCCCAATGAGCTAATTTTAAAAAAAATTATTTTCTAATCATACTCATTTTGTGTACATTTTCCAATAATTTACATATACCTTTATACACTTTTTTTTACATTATTTTAACGTACTTTTTCACCTTAACATAAATCCAGTAGTATAAAAATAAAAGAAGTGGACAAAGTGTAAGTGGTGTAAAGTTGAACAATCCCACTGTAGTATCGATCACTTAGGTACAAATCGAGCACAAATAGCCCGTGGGGCCCGCTTAGAGGTTCCGCACAAATAATTTGAATCGTTCAAAAAAAATTAAAATATTTTTTTGAGTGGTCCAACGGTAATCTGCTTAAACCGATATCTGCAACTAGTTAATTCAATTTACCCATTTTTCATTCAGATTACGGGGCATTGTAATCTGAATGAAAAATAGATGCATTAGATCAACTAGTTTTAGGAATTTGTTTGAGCTAATTTCTTTTAGAATTACTTGAGAAAATGCTTTAAAATTGTTAAACGATTTGAATCATTTGTGCGGGATCCCAAGTGGACATTATGGGCCGTCTGTGCCCATCGATAGCTATGCTCGGTTCGTTTAAGATTTTCGAAAGTTGAAGATGAATTTGTGCAAAGCTGAAGCTGACAATGACGAATTGATTAAAAAAGTGAGTTCTACCCGTTGGCAGGTGAGAGGAATAAATTGTTTCTTTACCTACCAAGTAACGCCCAATGCGCTATAAAAAAAGTGATCTTATCAACTAACAATGGGAGGATAATAAATGTGGTTGGTATGACGAATTGATTAAAAAAGTGACTGGTGAGAGGAATAAATTGTTTTGTGGTTTTGTGTAACTGCTTTTTCTTTTTCATAAGGGTAAATTACACTGACCTCTCCTGATATTTCTAGCTTATACACAGACTATCTCTACTTTATTTGAAATAGCACTGATCTCCCTTGAATTTTATATTTTAGTATCAAAAGCACCCTACAACAATATTGACGGGTACCGACGGCCCCAGGGATCTCCTTGTGATTCCCCAACAGTCGATCTGAGCCGTCTGTTCATTCAAAAATCGAATTCTGAGTGGGTGTTCGCGGGAATCACCTCAATCGGACAATCCTACATACTCGATCCAAATTTTTTGAACGAAATGGGGTGATTATGGATTGAGCACTTAAGACCGTCCGATTGAGGTGATTCCCACGTAGACCCACTCGGAATTCGATTCTGGAATGAATGGACAGCTCGGATCGACCGTTGGGAATCCACAAGGGGGTCCCCGGCGCCGTCGGTACCCGTTGGTACTGTTGAAGGGTGCTTTTGATACTAAAATATAAAATTCATGGGAGGTCAGTGCTATTTCAGATAAAATAGAAATAATCAGTGTACAAATCAAAAACCTCAGGGGAGGTCAGTGTAGTTTACCCTTTTCTTAATGTTTTGTTTCATTGATAGATGTCACAGGACCACAACCCCTGCCCCACATTCTCCACACCTCATTGATTAGGTCACCCCTATCCCACATTACGCACAGTCCGGGAAAATTTTGGGTTCTAGTTGGATACTACCGTACGACAAAAATAATGTCAGAGCACAGTTCATTTTGGCAGTCAAAAAGTGTTTAACAGTTCAATTTTTTTTTTCATCCTCTCTCTTTCTAAAATTTAGACTGTCAAAAATATTTTTAGGCTCAGTTTGGATGTTAGTAATATCAAGAGAGAATGAGAATGTGATTCCTTCAATCCATGATTCTAATGTTTGGAAGAGATAGGAACGAGAATATGATGCCGGTTTTTTTTTATTCCAACATTTGACAAAGATAGAAATAGGAATGTGGTGATGTTAAAAAAAAGGAATAAGAATATAATATCTGATGAAATATTCAACTAGAAATCATATTCTTAGATTGAGTGAAAATCAGATCCCTCCCCTACCCTATGAGAATCTCAAATTCCTAGCTCATTTATTAAGAAAAGGAAATGTTGATTTTAATAAATTTTTAAAATTATTGTTTCTCGCATAAGATAACTAAATTGATCCGAACACCAAAATGCAATTCCTCCCGGTGTTAAATTCCTAAGATTTTGATTTCCAATAATCATATTTTTAATCTTACCTCAAAAAAAATCTCAGCAATTTGATTCCTAGTAATCATATTTCTATTCTTACTCAAGATTTTGGTCATTCGAACACAACTTTAGATGCCCGAAAGGCCGAAATGTACGTTGAGTACCCCATGTCATCCTAGTGATTAAGGGGGTGTTCCAAACAAAAAATAATTTTTTTTTCAAAAGCCAAGATAAGTCATTCTCTCAAAATACATCACATAAAAAGTTGTGAAACCAATTTATTTTGCAAAATGGAGGAGGAATCGGTTATCCATTTGTTTGCAAGGTGTAATTTTGCTCAAATGATTTGGCATATTTCACTTTGTCGTCTGGATGTGAGAGCTATCCAAGGAGCATCTTTCATAGAATGGTGGAGTAGTCTTCTCGAAAGATGGAAATGAGGCAAGGAAGATGAAAGTCTTTGGTTTGTTATAGGATCAATTATTTGGAGATTATGGATATGCCGAAATGATGTGGTGTTCAATGACCATTTGGAAAGGCCTGACCTTGTATGTCAAACAGCTATTCGGGAGGTGGTTGAGTTCATAAACACAAATGTGGTTTATGAACAAAGTGATGTAGCAATTTTAGGGCGATGTGAGCAAATGCAAATGGAGAAGGCCAGACAGAGGTATCTTCAAAGTTAATTTAACAGAGGACTTGACAAGAATGGAGGCATGGGTGGCTTAGGCATGGTTATCCGTGATTGGAAAGGAAAGTTCATTTCAGCAAGGGCTTTTCAAATAAAACATGTTGTTGATCCTCTTTTGGTTTAAGCTTTGGCAGCAAGGGAGAGTCTACAGCTGACATTAGAATTGGAGATCAACAACATTTTTATTGGAAGGTGATTCCCAACAACTCATTCGATTGATTTAGAGACAAGCGGAAGACCACCATACGGTGGAAGTCATAGTTACTGACATTCTTTGCTTTTTGGCTGGATTCTCGTAAGCGGACATAGCCTTTGTGAAGTAGAGTGGCAATAGTGGTGGCACATGGTGTTGCTCAGAGAGCTGTGAGAGGTCTTATTTTCTCTACATGGGAGTTTAGGCCTCCTTTATAACTTCTATCTCCTCTTTAGGTGGACGATTTTCTAGTCTAATTTGTATGATTTTGCTATCAATTATATAATTGATGTCTATCGTTCGACAAAAAAAAACTAATTTATTTTAAAAGTTGTCTTAGCAGAACACCCCTAAAATAATACTCCCCCCGTTCCATAATATTGGTCTCCTACGAAACTACATGCAATTTTCAAACTAAAAAATAATGTACTAATGAACATAATTTGTTCATCAATATGAATCTTGTTTGATAGATCTCATTGTGAACTTTTAAACGATGCAGAAAAAATTTAAAAATTATTTTATTGACGCATTATTTTTTAGTTTGAAAATTGCATATATTTTTGTAGGGAACTGGAATGGAGGGAGTAAAACAACGCGCCTATATATACCGCAACGCATACGCGTGATTGCCCCAAATATTTTTTTGAATAAAGCCGAAATACTTGGATTATTGGCCAATAATCCAAGTATTTTGGATTTATTCAAAAAAATTGATTTTTGATCATAATTTTGACTTCTTAGATTTGTCTCATCGAGAAGAATCTAAAAATTACAAAATCTTAATGCAAAACTAGAAAATGTAGTTTTTTTTAATAAAAAAAAATCCAATAATTCATGGTCTGTATTATTAGCCGAAGCATGTCCCTCTGTGTATCGTACGAATCCAGAACTCTCTGTCTCTCTCTCTCTCTCTCTCTACTCTCTATCTCTCTCGAAAAGTATGGGGAAAGCACCAGAAGAAGAGCACCCAGTGAATGCCTTCGGATGGGCGGCCAGAGACACTTCTGGAGTCCTCTCTCCTTTCAAGTTCTCCAGAAGGTTTGAATTTTGTTATGGGGAATTCTCCAATATTTTTTGAGCTAACAATGAATTGCGTTGAGAATTGGGTTTCGGGTTGAAAAACTCCAAAGCCGAATGACATAAAAATGAAATAATTGAGATAGTGGGATTTGAAATGGGTTGTTATATTTGCAAATTTTGTGAATGAAATTAAGCAGAGATGAAAGGTGATAGATTGTCTGCCTTAGTGCTTGGGAGATCGGAATCCCTGCTTGTGAAGACCCTTGAATAGGGAAAAAGTTGTGGAATTGCTTCCTTCATCTTTATCTAATTCCCATTATGATAGTGTCATTTTTGCTATAGAACATAACCCCGCAACGAATAATAAGTAAGTAGTCTTGGAGCTCAGCCATGTGGTGCTTAGGATGACTCTACCACAGAGTCACTTGGAGTCAGACACTTAGTTGTGAGTTCTAAAAAATGCATCGTTCCGGATTGATGTGATGATCGTGTTAGATTTTGAGGTAAAAAAAAATTGAACTGCGAAATGGGGTATTGGTATTGTGGTTATTGTTTTCGGTTTTGTAATAAAAATAAACTGATCTATATAAAATAAGTTTTTTTTTTTTTTTTTGATAGTGATTTTGGTGATGTTTCAGGGTCACAGAAGAGGAGGATGTGAGGTTCAAGATTTTGTATTGTGGGATTTGTCACTCTGATCTTCACTGTGTGAAGAATGAATGGGGAATTTCAACTTATCCCCTTCTGCCTGGGTACGTTTTTCAATGGTATACTCCATGATTAGGAGTATGAAGTTTAATTTGGTGGATAATATGTCTGTGAATTTTATTTGATTAGTGGCTTTTGATTCGTGTTTATACTTGTACTTAAACCAGGGAGTTATGGACAAATTGTTGAATGTTACCTGCATTTCTGTAGATTCTTTCATTATTTTCCGACCTTTATTAGAAGTCTGTGAATCCAGATAATGTTGTGCTGGGAATATTTACTTGATTTAGAAAACTGCTACTGATTTGAAACTCAGAAATCGCAAAATGTAATCCACTCTTACAGACAAACCTCGGCCTTGTCTTTTACTCTATGTTTCACTCACCCATTGGATTCCCATTACGCAACATGCAATCTACAAGTTTATATTCAAGTGAGTCCGGGATCTTTGTAGCTACCCTTCCACGCTACAAGGGTGTAGCATGGAAGTGTTTTACTTTAAATGTGGACCATTGATTGTTGCGAGCTTCCATGGAAGAGTTTTATTTTAAATTCGGACCATTGATTGCTGCGATGGACGGCTAAGGTGGGCGCTACACCCCTGTAGTGCGGAAGGGGCCCCAAATTCATGTTCGAGTTGTCAACGCCAATTCTACCGTGAACACTGAACAACATTCAATTTTGTTTATGGGTACTCTCTCGTTTAATGCTGAACATAGACAGGTAAAATGAAATCAAAGAATCAAATTGAGTCATGATTGCTGGAAATTCCCTTCCCTTGTATAACATTGGTGTAAGTAAGATTGTAAACCAAGGGGATATGATTATTGGCTTTTACCAACATGACTACTTAATTAGGCATATTAATCTTGTGAGACTAGTAACAGGTATGTTGGTGTATCTGGATTTATATGTGATACCACCACGTCTAATTTGTTCGAAGAGAAGTGAACACATACAGATCCAAGAAGTCAGAAGAACAAGTTTTACTTCATGCTAGGATGCTGGTTGCTTAAACCTGTTTAACTGTTTATCAGCATGGCATTTTGTAGTAGAGCTTTCATGACTGCAATACCCTTGTTTCATCTTTTTTTTATTTTGGTGCTGAGATATTGCAAATGTGATAAACTCATATTTGAAATCTCTCACAACGCATATTGCAGCTATTGATTTTTGTTCATGCTCATTTTGATCATATATTCTCACTACTACAATAACACGAATAGATCACACAAGAAATTTTTAAAACATCTCACTTTTAGAGAAAGTGTGACAAAGTTTTTAGGGATAAAGTTTTGATCTCTCTTTACCAAATAGACTGATAAAAGCTACTTTTTCCTCCGCTGTACAAAACCTGAGATTGTAGTTTATTTTTTGATTCATGCCTTTTGTTTGTAACTGAGATCTTAGTTCCTATTACATCTCGCCTTTTGATTTCTAATCTCGCTTTCTATAGGATTTCATCACGCGTAAAAACTGTGATTGAAAACATTTTTCATCATGCTTAAAAAGGGTGATCGAACATGGGGACATACAATCACACCCAGAAAGACCACGCTTTTGAGAGTGTGATGAAAGACATTTGATCATGCTTAATAGCTGTGATCTTTATTGTTTTTTGTAGTAGTGTCTCTTGGAAACATAAATGTAGTTGAAACTGGAGTATTAACAAACTTCATTGGAAAAATCTGTGAACATGATTGATACATGTAGGCATGAGATTGTGGGAGTGGTAACCGAGGTTGGCAGCAAGGTACAGAAGTACAAAGTTGGAGACAGAGTCGGTGTTGGTTGCATGGTTGGAGCCTGTCATACATGTGAAAATTGTGAGAACCACCTCGAAAACTATTGTCCTAAGATGATACTAACTTACAATGCCGTGAATTATGATGGAACCAAGACGTATGGAGGTTATTCTGATCACATGGTTGCTAATGAGCGGTATATTGTTCGGATTCCTGACAATCTGCCTCTTGATGCTGCTGCTCCTCTCCTCTGTGCTGGGATCACAACTTACAGTCCACTGAGATATTTTGGTCTTGATAAGCCTGGTATGAATGTCGGTGTGGTGGGCCTAGGTGGGTTGGGCCATGTGGCCGTTAAATTTGCCAAAGCTTTTGGGGCCGTAGTGACCGTTATTAGTTCGTCCCCTCACAAGAAGCAGGAAGCTATTGAAGTACTTGGTGCCGATTCGTTCTTGGTGAGCACTAAACCAGAGGAAATGCAGGTATCTCTTTTTTTCCCTCCTACAAGCCATCTTACCTATTCATAGATTCTTGGTTTGTGATATTATACATCCTGAGGCGTTGAGATATTGTATAGGCTGCTATGGGCACTTTGGACGGAATCATTGACACTGTATCTGCCGTTCACGCACTGGTACCATTGTTGTTTCTACTAAAGTCTCATGGAAAGATGATCATGGTTGGTGCTCCGGAAAAGCCACTCGAGTTACCAGTCATCCCTTTGATTATAGGTAAGCATTTCCATTTATATATATACAGTCCCCTTCTTATCCAAACTTCCTTAACTTAGTTAAGTTACGGACCTCCACTTTTCGGACCAAATTTTGACGATCCAAACCATTAGATGTGTTTAAAACGTGATTTTAGCGTTTTTATGAAAAACTGCTCCGATCAAGCCCTTCCGGGTATTTTTTTTTTCCAAATCCTCGCGGTGGACCTTAAAATCACGTTTTAAACACATTAACGGTTTGGATTGTCAAAATTTGGTCCGAAAAGTGGAGGTCCGTAACTTAACAGGGTCCGGGAGTTTGGACCGGAAGCTTGGTGTGTATATATATATATATATATATATATATATATATATATATATATATATATATGAGATAAACTTCCAATAAGGGTCCTTTATTGAAGTTAAAATGCGGACCTCACCTTTCCGAGCCAAATTTTGACGATCCAAACTGTTCAATGTTTTTAAAATGCATTTTTAAGGGCTTCCGTGAGGATTCGGCAAAAAAAAAACCCCGGAAGGGCTTTATCCGATCAGTTTTGATTAAAAAGTTATGTATAGCGTTTTTAACCAAAACTAATCGGATGAAGCCCTTCTGGGTATTTTTTTTTTGCCGAATCCTTGGGGAGGCCCTTAAAAATGCATTTTAAAAACATTGAACAGTTCGGATTGTCAAAATTTGGTCCGGAAACACAAAAAAAGGCTAGGTCCACATTTAAACTTCAATAAGGGACCTTTATTGGAAGCTTTCATATCATGTCATATATTGAAGTTTACCAATTGAAGAACTTCATTTCCTTCATTTAAGTTGACATCTTAGTTGGGAGTCACATCCGTACTTAGTCTTGTATTTTATTCTCTTCTTCCCTATTTCTTTTTTCCACATTCTGATGTCTTTGATGTTCCAAATTGGTAGTCCTTTTTGAAATTTACAATTGATCAAGGAAATCCTTTACTAATAGCAATGATTAGATGTACGTGGTTGTGTAAAGGGTGTTTGTTTAAAGGGCAACGTAGGGAAAGTGAATGATCAAGATTATAAGACAGAGACCCTAAATCTCTTAGAAATGAAGTAGAAAGCGTATTCCAAATTTTCAAGGTTTAAATAGCATAGGTCGCTTTGTGTTCAAATTTATCTTCAAAAATTCCGGTACCTTGTGTGTGTCTCTCATTTCATTGTTTAAATCCTATGTAATATTTGTACTTGGGTATTACAGGGAGGAAGATAATAGCTGGAAGTGGCATTGGTGGTATGAAGGAGACCCAGGAGATGATCGATTTTGCAGGAAAGCACAACATAACTCCGGAAATTGAGGTCATTCCGATGGACTATGTGAACACAGCTATGGAACGTCTTGCCAAAGGCGATGTTAAATACCGATTCGTCCTTGATGTTGGAAACACGCTTAAAGCTGCTTAGTCTTGGTCCTAGGCCATGATTCCAAAATATGATTTTGTTGTTGGTGTGTCATGATCATGTATACGGGAGAAATTTGTGGTTTTATGTGTGTTACGTTTGTCTTTTGGCTTCTGTTTTCAATGTTAGAAACCTTTTTCCCCTTATTAGTTTTCTGTTTAGAATAAATAACTTATACTCTATTTATTTATTGGGCTGCACTTCTATAAAAAAAATTTCTTCTACTTGTCCTACACATATGTCTCTATTTCCAGTCGTTTTTTTTTTGCTGGCTTGCTTCTTTTTTTTTGTTTCTTGGATCAATGGAATGAAAATACGGTAATTGATCTTATTTTTATCATTTGCACTTCTTTTTCTGTTTAAATCTTTATCCATCTCAACTTACAAAATTATTTGTTCGGTGGTAAGAAAGTTAAAAAGCAACGTTGAAAAACCCAACAATTTGCACAACATCATACACATCTAAATGTGACATTGTTTCATTAGGGGTATCATTTGCAGTTCGATACGTCTCTCCAAAATATACATTGGATATCTAATTATCAAAAAATATCAATTATGAATAAAATAGCGCTACATTGACATGTTGCATACAATATTGTACTTATTATTACAATATTGTTCTTATTATTGTGTACTAAAATTAATGCAAACTTAATACAAGACACGCAAAAATAACTACCCGAAAGCATACATTTGTCCGTGGATGAATTTAAATCTCTTCCTTGGTTAAGCAAGGCCTTGTTTGATAACACAGATTCAACACTTAAAATTGAATCAATTAAGTAATAAGTCATTAAGTAGGTTTGATAACCACATTTTATGTTACTTAACGATTAAGTGCCACTTAAAATGTAAGCTAAAAAATTGATAAAATTTAAATAGCTTTGAGCTACTTAATTCCTGGTTGAATTTTATGTGCTTACAATCAACCATCACACCGCCGCTATCACCACCACCACCACTTCACAACCACCACCACTACCACAACAACCACCACCACCACCATTACACCACCTCTGCCACCACCATGCCGCTACCACCACAACCACCACCATGGCACTGCCGCCGCTGCCGACACCACTATCACCATTACCCATATACCACCACCATTATTGTCATGTCACTGCCATGACTTCACCACCACCACTCCTCCTCCACCACCTCCACCACAACTAGAATTCCACTCAGCCCACCACCACCTCCACCTCCACCTCCACTATTACTCTACTGCCACCACAACTCACCATAATTCCACTACCACCATTACTCCACTGCCACCGCCTCCTCACCACCTCCCAATCACCACTCCACCACTACCACAAACACATGATGACCATTAGTAAAATTAAGAGACAATTAGAACTAAAAAAAACAATATATATATATATATATATATTAAATTCAGTGTTTAATATATTTTATCAAACAGCTTGTTAACTTAAAAAATTCAGCATTCACTTTTTAAAACTTAATTTTTAGCTTTCAGCTTTTAGTGTTTAGTTTTATCAAACATAGACCAACACGTAGATTAAAAACAACAATAGTTGAAGTTAAAACATTGATGCCTAACGGAAAAAACGTGTGTTGAACCATTTAAACACCCAACTTTTTATATAAGCTTATTTTATGGAAATAATTTTCACACCCTTTTTTTATAATTGCTCATTTTTTTCTTGTCTTTTAGTAAAAAATTGCACATAAAAATGCATTACAAGACAAGAAATGGTTTGCAAATCCAATAACCATGTGGTTGGAAGTGATGACCGTTCATGTCAAATATTTTGCTTCATTGATATATTTTTAATAGATTCGCATAATGTTTTTGTAATTATCATTCAACTTGAAAATAATTTTTTTTAAAAAAAGTACTCCATCTGTCCCAAAATGGATCTCCCAAAGTACTATTCACACCTCCTAAAAAATATTTTACTCCTATATTTTTTAAGATACAATGATTATATGTGCAATATGGATCTTTAATTTTTGATAGATTTTTGTTAGTTTTATTAAACAAAGTCTTTAAAATCGAATATATAGATAATTTTTTTAAGGTGTGAATACACTGAAAAATAGTTTTGGACCTCCATTTTGGGAATGAGAGAGTATTAAATTATACCAAAAGTATAAAAACAAAGTTCACCAAAAATGGAAAGATATCGAAAAATACAATTTTACTTCCTTTTCCGTCTTTATAAATTTTTAAAATTTCAATTGATAGTTTTTTTAGTTTTCCAAGACCAATAATTAAACCTAATTTTATTTTTAAAAATTTACCAAGAACATCACTAGACACTAAAAATGCCAACTATTTAAAAAAATATAATTTAAAGGAAACCCAGCCTAACTCATCATTTTATAGGTCCCACTGTGAGCATGCTACATTTTATATTGTACACGCGGTAACAGGACATATCACCAAAATCATATTCTTAAATTTCTAATATGACTTCATTTGAAGATATTGGCGGTATAGTTACTAAAAGAATAAAAATATAAATTCCCACTATCCCATGCATTACACTTTTTTTTTCTTATGTTAGTTCTCACATATATGTGTATAAGAAAATACTAACCAACGCCTTTAGAGTGCTTGATAAGGTAAACATGCTTCAATATTCAAAAAATGTATTGATATACGCGAAAAATGTAATAATATTTGTAAAATGTGTATTGAAATTTACTAACTTGTTTGACATTATATATATCCTTACCCTCCAACATCTAGTGAAGTGAATAGTGATCAATAAGACCCGAGTAAGTATTATTTCATGATATGAAGTGAACAATTTAACCTCCCAATTTTACGTACCTTATTTGCAAAACAATGCAAGATATATTTACATGCCAATCAGGACGAAGCCTGACATCTAGGAGCGCAAGGCTAATTTCAAAAAGTCGGGCTCGTTACATTTTACAACTATAATGTTAACCAAAAGGATGAAAACATAAGACAACTTCAAAAAAAAAAATTAGCATGTGGCATTCAACAAGATAAAATATGCAAATTATATAGCATTGAACTATAAATATTTTTAAAAATTACTTAAAAAGTTCACTCTTCTAGCATTTTTATTTACAAAAGTGTTAATTATAAACGTACAATCAATTTTGTTAAGTCCTTTTGAAGATCCTGATCAAATCAAGGCAGCTGCAGTTAATTATTTTGTTAAGTGCTTTAAGGAAGACCAACCTTCAAGGTCACTACTTGGGGGTGATTTCAAAAGGAAGATCTCAACAAATCAGGCTGTCATGTTGGAAAAGTTGTTTGAAAAGGAGGAAATAATGGATGCAATGGAAGAATGTCACAGTCTTAAATCTCCAGGTCCTGATGGTTTTAACTTCTCGTTTGTGAAGAAAGCATGGAAGTTCATCCAGGAAGATGTTTATGATTTCTTTGCAGAATTCCACTCCACTGCTGCCATGGCTAAAGGCTGGATTGAGTTCTTGATCAGAGTGGTGGAGTTCAGTTTTTGTTGGGTTTGGCTGTGGTGTTGTCATGAATATGAAGTTTATTAATGCTGGCTTTAGAGGTAATTTTCCCAATAGTGTGAGGCTAGGATGGGTTCTTGATCAGCGTGGTGAAGTCCAGATATTGCAGGTTAGAGCATGAAGAGTTGCTGAAGTTTTTGGCCTGGTTCTGAAGATCAGAGGTGATGTTGTTTGCTTTGGAAGGTCTATGTTTCATATTCTAGAAGGATGCGAAGTTCCTCTATTATTCTTGTTAGTGCCATGATGATATCACTATGGTGGAGCTACTGCTATGAAACTTAGATTTAGTAAGCTGTGGCAGCTATTGTTTTTTTAATCATGTATTTGCTTGGTTTGGCACCTTGCCAATCCTTTGTTACCTTTCCCTTTGGGTCCTTAGAGGCATATGATTGACGGTTGCGAGGGTGCCAACCTTGTTGGTATGCTCGTTCTCCGTTGTGATGCCGTTTTCTTTGGCTTCCTTTAATCTTTGTAATGTGTTTTCAGAGATTAATAAAGTTTCTTTTGCCGATCCAAAAAAAAAAAACGTACAATCAATTTTTCACTTATTTCACATGCTTGTGTTGAGTAAATATAAGAGCTCTAACAGCCACTTTGGATTGAAGGTTTGGTGAGAAAAGGAAAGAAAAGAGAAAAGAATCCTACAAAATCTCATCACTTGTTTGGATAGGGAGGGTGGGAAATGATAAAAAAGGTGTACACAAGGCTTAAATTGTCTCACCGAATCTCACCAAAGTGGTGAGATTCGATGAGAAATCTCACTCTTTTCTATTCTCATCATCTCTCTCCCATCCAAAGGAGCTATAAGCCTCTAACTATATTATAAAACGAGTGGTTTTTGCCAAAAATATGGCTCTCCAACCATATTTTCATGTTAGGTTGTAACTATTAGACCATTTCTATTTTTAAAGATACATAGGATATCTCCTGTGATAAATACACTAGCATGAACCCGTGCTATGCACAATTTGTGCAACTATATGACTAATTTTTTACTATAAATATACTTAATAAAATCTCTATAAACAATATATTTTCTAAATGTTAAATTGATATTTAGTCAAGTTAGATATATTTAAAGATGTTAAATTGATATTTAGTCAGGTCAGATATATTCAAATATCCATTGGAAGGCTGATTGCATGATGTAGAATATTACACTATATAAAAATAATGTTTGAGTTTTTTTTGGTAGGGAGTCTTAATTTTAGAAATAAGTGTTTTAGAATATTTGATTTCAATTTGTTGATAAAATCTTTGAGAATTAGGTTAATTTGGTGAATGGAGGAAGGGGTGGGATTGTCAAAATAAATTTGGTGAATGGGTTTAGTTTACATTTACCCCACCCTTATCCCCGATCCCTCGTGATCGTGATAGTCGGATCTCGAGTATTTTTCATTTTGTTTAAATTTTTTGATATCATTCCCCGGCCATACCCCTATTGGACAGGGGATAGAGGGCAACAAAATCCCGATGAAGGGATCGGGGCGTGGACGGGAATTAGATATGTTTCGGATTGGAGATAGTGATATATATCCACTCTTGCACCCACCCTTTTCTTTTTCAATTGAACAAATCTATCTTGATAGAAACAAAAATAGTGAAAATACAGCAATGAATTACTTGCTTTATGCAAAAATAAGAAGATCATGACCTCTTCTTCGACTTTCATTCTTTTATTATTTTCATGTGACATAAATAAAAAAAACATACGAAGCTGTATTTGTAGTTGTCAATTGGTATCCTTAATATTCCTTACAAGCTCTTAAAATCCTATTTTTCGCCATTCACAAAAAAAAAGGAGGAAAAACTTGTCAACCATTACAAAGGCGGTTGGATGAACAATATTAATAAAAAAATATCAAACGTGTAACACAATGTAACCCTATTATATGATAGTACTTCCATGCATGGTATTACCCATGTTCAATTTTATTGATTTCAAGAGGATTAAAACACCATAGACGATGAATCCATTGTGAGCTTAGCACATTCAAAGAAGACATTCCTACGATACTAAAAGGAGAGAAAATCAATCATTCCTAGATCAAAAAAGAAAAACGATTCTCAAGAAGAAAACAAATCATTAATGAAGTTTAGAGTAAGAACTACATTTTTCGATCACAAACATTTTTGGTTTTGGAAGGAACAATATTAGTTTTAGCATTATTAGCTGCCATTACATAAGGTTATTTTGTGGTGAAATTTGGTGTGTTTTTTGGTGAGACTGATAAGGATGTTCTTAATCTTCTTTCCATAAATGTCACATCACAATGGGATCACCCTCCATATTTATTATCTCCACTATCTTGTACTCCTTTCATACTCCCTCCATCCTAATTTAAATGCTCCTTATGATTATGTGTGTTTTTTAAAAAGTATTATAGTTTTCATTTTATAATGTATTTTATATGCAATATGGATATTATTTGATAGATCGCAATTAGTTCTATTAGATAATTTTTTGAAAACTTTGAAAATCTTACCAATAAAAAGATATAGATATTTGAAAATGACACGGATATACGTAGGTAGCATTTAAAATAAGACAGATGAAATATATAATACCCCCAAAATTAATTCGGCATCCAATCGGGCTGCTACTATCGTATACTCTCTCCCTATGTAATACGGAGTACTTTTAAAAATAATCGCAGCTAGTATAATAGTACTCCTACTACGAAAGAGAATCGGACCACTTTTACTTCCTGATGAGAGAAGTTGGACCCCATCTTCCAACACCTCATCGATTACGTCACCCCTACTCCACATCTAGAAAACGATGGGAAAATCGTCAGAAGAAGAGCACCCAGTGAAGGCGTTCGGATGGGCAGCCAGAGACACTTCTGGAGTTCTCTCTCCATTCAAGTTCTCTAGAACGTTCGTCTTTTATTATGGGGAATTCTCCAATATTTTATTAGAAATGAATTGAATTGAGAATTGCGCAAAACCCAAAAGCCACATGATTTTGGTGATTGTGTTGGGTTTCGAGGTAAAAATAAATTGAACTTGAGAAATGGGTTTTGGGTTTTGTTTCTGTTCTTAAAAAAGAGAACCCCAAAGCCAAATGATTGTGGTTATTTGTTTGTGTTATGTGACACATGCACACCGTTGACCCATAGAGAATATAAAGATTTTATGTGGTTGCCTAAATCGGATACATCCACAGGCGACGGATTACTATAAAATTAGGGAGGATTATACACCAATCACTCAACTCAACCTCGCACTCATAGTTCTTTGATTTTCACCCTCGCCGGTGCTCCCATGGTAGAGGCCACTGCATCTCACACATGCATAGTACATATATAGGGGGAACCACTGTTCTAATCCATGCTTGGAGACAATTTCCCTCTTAAAAAGATACAAGCATGCTTAGGAGATTAGGAAACGTGCCAAAATCTAATTTGACTGCAAACTCTATCCTTTTCGCTAACCCAATCTTTTGACCAATAGGGGATTTGAGCCACTTTTCCAACATCTTGGGTATTGTTGGAGAGGGCCCCACCACACATGTGAGAAAAAGTGTGGTGGAGAGTAGTTGAGAGGGTGTGTACCTTATCATTTTTTATTGAGCTAAAAAATGAAATTGAGATGCGAAATTTACTTTTGGTTGTGGTGATTGTTTTGACTTTAAGAAATGTTGTCTCACATTACTTAAGAGTGAAATAGATGATCACTTAATATATGTTGAAACCTCTCTATTCATTGTCAATTGATTTTGAAATGGATATAAAATTTCCATTAGGTATCAGAGCGGGGCCCATTTCACTTCACATCAAAAATAAAATAAAATTTCGCAACCCCACATTCACGATGACAGACCAACAAAACAAAGGTTGCACGATAACAGAACCCAAAAAGTGGACACATGTGACAAACCTTAAATGCGGCTGCATGTAAGCGGTATGTTAAGAAATATTGTCCCACGTTACCTAATAGTGGAATGAATGATTGCTAAATATATGTTGGGATCTCTCCACTTATTGCTAATTGATTTTGAAATTTATATAAAGTTTCCACATTTTGAGCTATAAAAATGAATTGAACAGGGAAATGGGTTTTTGGGTTGTTTTTAAAGGCCCCCAACCCAAATGATTGTGGTGGTGGTGGTTTTGGGTGTTAGCTAAACAGTGGCGGGAGCTAGAATATAAAATTGAGGGGGGCCGATTAAAGAAATGTATTGTCAATACTCCCTCCGTCCCAATTTCTTGGCCCCTTTTGGGGAAGCGGGTTTTTAAGGGGTGTGAAAATTTTGTATTGATTTTTCTATTTATGCCCCTAAATTCAGTCAATATTACTGTGATCAAATTTGTGAGGCTAATTTATTATATGAAAGTCAAAACATATTCAATATGGATCTTATTTGATAGATATCAATTAGTTTTATTATACAAAATTTTCAAAATCATAAAAACCGTTACAAAATAAAAGATAATAGACTAGTCAATTAAGATGGGAAAAGTACTTTTTAAGGGTAAAATTGGAAAATGACCCAATTTTGATGGATGTTTTTAGAAGTAGGACAAATATTTTGGGACATCCCAAAATGGAAAGAAGGACCAAGAAATTGGGACGGAGGGAGTAATAAGTTACATACTATATTGGTCTGGTTTGGGTAAATTGAAAAAATTGGTATTTTGGGTTGTCTTTATTCAAATTTTTTTTGTATTTGTTAGTTTTCGGTTGATTTTTTTTTGTTTTTTGGCTTGTCTCGACGAGAGGAATCTAAAAAGTATAAAATTATTAGCCAACTTAAAATTTTGTGAATAAAGACGAATGTGACATCTAAAAAACCGTTTTTTTTTTATTTTTCGTCTTTATTCACAAAACTTTAAGTTTGACTAATAATTTTATACTTTTTAGATTCATTTCATCGAGACAAGCCAAAACCATCAAAAATCGACCGAAAATTAACAATTGCAAAAAAAAAATTGAATAAGGACAACCAAAAAAACCAAAAAACCAGTTTTTTCAATTTACCCAAACCACCCCATTGCGTAGCTTTTGAAGTACTTATTGTATCACATTATTGCATGTGACATAGTTTTGTTTTTTGGCTGACAATTGCAATGCTCATGTGTAATTAATTATTATCGCCTATGAAAGAAATTGGGAAAAATTTACATTGCAATGTTGAAATTACAATGTAGAATTATTTTAACTTTTGACTACTCCAAATATATTTTTTATTATAGATTTTTAGATATTTTTTATACCCATAATCTAAATAATAGTTATATTCTACATAATAATTATTGTAATGTACATAATAATAATTATTATATTTTATATGATATTAGTTAAATTTTTTGAAAATGGGATACAACTCCGCCCATGGAGCTAAAAATGAATTGAATTCAGAAATAATTTTTCGTTTTTTCAAATGGTTTTTATTTTTGAAAAAACCAAAAGCCAAGGGGGCGTTTGGTAACGTTTTTTTTTCTTCTTGTTTTTTGTTTTTGTTTTCAATTTTTTCAAAAATAAAAACAAAAACGTGTTTGGTAATTTATTTATGTTGTGTTTATTAAAAATGTTTCAAAATTTCTGAAAATTTTCAAAACACAAAAAATGTGATTTGCCTTGTTTTTAAACTAAGGTTGTTTAAAAAAAACAGAAAAAAGAAATTTTATAACAAAACATGTTTTTTTTGTTTTTGTTTTTATAAACAATAAACATGATTCTACTTTTATTTTTTTAGAAACAAAAAACAGAAAACAAAAACGTTATGATTGTGATGGTTTTGGGTCCGGAGCTAAAATTGAATTGAAGTGAGAATTGAGCTTTGGGTTTTGGTTTTTTCTTCCAAAATGATTGTGGTGATTGTTGTGGGGTTTGATGTAAAAATGAATTGAACAGTGAAATGAGTTTGGGGTTTTTGTTTTATAGAGTGATTTCGATTATGTTTCAGCGTCACAGAAGATGAGGATGTGAGGTTCAAGATTTTGTATTGTGGGATTTGTCACTCTGATCTTCACTATGTGAAGAATGAATGGGGAAATTCCAATTATCCCCTTATCCATGGGTACGTTTTCAGTTATTTACTCCATGATTTAGATTTTGTAAGCAAGTATTTGTCAATTTTACTTGATTTTAATCCCCATTCCGCTAAGGTTTTTTTTTTGTTTTTTACTTATTGCGCTTTTCGAGACAATTCATTCTCCCACATATATCAACTAGAAAAGCCTCAAAAAGCAAAAAGGCTTATTAGTGGAACAAGTGTACTTAAACCAGGAAGTCATGGATAATTAGCTGAATGCTAACTGCATTTTGTAGATTCTTGCGTAAAAAAAATTCGTTCTTTCTTATTGAGAATATTTTTTTATTTATTTTTTAGAAAAACGGGAATATCATTACAAGAGCTGAAACCCAGTTAAAAAATTAAAAATTATGCAGAGCAAAGTGAGTGCCCAAAGGAGGGAAGGGAAATGGATCGCAAAACCAGGCAAAAAAAAAAGAAGTTAAAGCACTGTTCCAATCTGCTAGGAATTAGGATGGAAGCCACTGAACTACAGTAATAAAACCTAAGCTTCAACTGAGTTTCCAAAGCAAAGACAGCATTTCTACCCTATGGAACATCACCATCATAGTGACCAAAGGAAAGATGGATAGCGACCAATCCAATGCCAATTTTACCATGAACACTGAACACCATTCAATTGTTTACTCTCTCGTTTAATGCTGAAAGTAGACAGGTAAAAAAGAAATCAAAGTTAGTTATTATTGCTGGAAATTTCCTTCCCCTGTGTAATATAGTTGGATGTAATTATTAAACCAAGGGAATAGGATTATTGATTTCCACCAACATGACTACTTAATTATGCATATCAATCTTGTGAGAAAAGTAACATACCTGTTGTTCTAAGGTGAATTTAGATGTGATACCACCACGTCTAATTGACCGAAGAAAAGTGAATACATACAGATCCATAAGTCAGAAGAACAAGTTTTACTTCATGTCAGGACGCTAGATGCTTAAGCCTGTTTGACTATTTATCAGAAATGCATGGCATTATATGGTAGAGATTTTATGACTGCAATACCATTTGTTTCAACCTTTTTTGGGGTACTTGCAGTTATGGTAAACTCATTTTGAAATCTATGGTAATGTGTTTCCATATTGCAGCTATTGATTTTGTACATGCTTATTTAGTTACTCTTGGAAACATAAATTGGACCTCTTGACCTACTTCAATGGATAAATGTGTGAACATGATTGATACATGTAGGCATGAGATTGTGGGAGTGGTGGCCGAGGTTGGTAGCAAGGTACAGAAGTACAAAGTTGGAGACAGAGTCGGGGTGGGTTGCATGGTTGGAGCCTGTCACACAAGTGAAGACTGTAAGAACAACCTCGAAAACTACTGTCCCAAGATGATTCTCTCAAACAATTCCGTGTATTATGATGGAACCAAGACATACGGGGGTTATTCTGATCACATGGTCTCTAATGAGCGCTATATTGTTAGGATTCCTGACAATCTGCCTCTTGATGTTGCCACTCCTCTCCTATGTGCTGGGATCACGAGTTACATTCCACTGAGATTTTTAGGGCTTGATAAGCCTGGTATGAAAGTGGGTGTGGTGGGCCTAGGTGGGTTGGGCCATCTTGGTGGGAGTGTGCAGATAACCTCTCGGTAGCGCTACCAAACTTTTGGTGTAGCGCTACCCAAAGCCTAATTTGTGAACAGAGTGTTCTAGAGCGCTACAGGTGTTTCCCTGTAGCGCTACCGAGAGCCTTAAAATGTTTCTTTTAGGGTTTTGTTGGCTGGCTGCGTGTGTATAGCTAAGATATTGTGTATCAGTTTTTCAGAGCGTGAAAAACAGAGTGAGGCAAGAGAAAACCAATCTCAGAGAGATTGTGAGAAGACTTGTACTCATTGATTCAATTTCATAGTGGACTGGTGTGGCTCCCGCGGTTTTTCCTCACGTTGAGGTTTTCCACGTATATCTTGTGTCTTGTTTTTCTTTCCAGTTTTTCATTACACACTTGTTTGCATGTGTTTCTATGACTCATTGTTCCCAAGATCCGTATGGACGTTTGCGTTGTAGGATTGAACAGGTGTTCGCCATAATCCATAACACATCTAGCTGTTAAATTTGCCAAAGCTTTCGGAGCTATAGTGACTGTTGTCAGTACCTCACCTGGCAAGAAGCAGGAAGCTATTGAAGTACTTGGTGCCGATTTGTTCTTGGTGAGCACTAATCCGGAGGAAATGCAGGTAACTCTTTTTTCCCCCAGCGATTGATATTGCCTGTGTGAAGATTCTTGTGTTTCTGATGATGTATATACTGAGGAGTTGGGTTACTGTATAGGCTGCCATGGGCACTTTGGATGGAATCATTGATACTATATCTGCAGTTCATGCACTCGTACAATTGTTGTTTCTACTAAAGTCACATGGAAAGCTCATCATGGTTGGTATTCCGGAAAAGCCACTCGATTTACCAGTCTTCCCTTTGATTATTGGTAAGCACTTCCATTTTCCTATTTATATTCCATATATTTAAGCTTTCTTGTTGAGGGACTTTATTTTCCTTATTTTAGGTTCAGATATTAGCTGGGAGTCACCTCCCTACTTACGATTGTGTTTTATTCCTTCGCCCCAATCCACATTCTAATTTTTTTATTTTCCCAATGTCGGTACATTTTGAAAATTCTAATGATAGAGTTTTAAGTTTGTCAAAGATATCCTTTACTACTAACTCTGACTGGATACATGTGATAGCGTTAAAGGGTAATGTACAGAAAGTGAATGACCAAGATTATAAGACGGGGAGTAACTATCTTAGAAATGAAGTATGGAAAGTATGGTAAATTTTCAAGGTTTAAATAGAATAGCTTGTCAATTTATCTGCATTATTGCAGTATCTTGTGTCTCTCATTTCATCTGTTTAAATCGTATGTAATAATATTTGGACTTGGGTATTATAGGGAGGAGGATAATAGCTGGAAGTGGTATTGGTGGTATGAAGGAGGATAATATAAGTATGGCTGGCTTAGTAAGGTTATAGGAAAATTCTTTCAAAGTAAGTTGGAAGCAAATCTTCACTCTGATATCCTTTTTTTTGTTTTATCAATCTCTGATATCCTTTCCCCAAGGGGAAAAAAGGCAGGTTTATAGCAGAACAAACCAAGATTAGACACTTGACTAATGCCCCTTTAATGATGCAGTGAATTTTGTACACTCCAAACATTTCAAATCCTTTCATGTTCCTTTCAGTTAAGATTCACAAGTGGAGCAAAAAGAGTTCTATTCACAAGCTCCCCAGTAACATAAGCAGGTCTGCTCTCAATAAAAGGATATGGACATGACACGATGAAGGAACACTTTGAAACCAGTAAAAAACTGGATTAAGTAGAACGCTAATCAGGACAAAGAGATACAGACACAACCCGATGGATACAGATATGACACGATACAAACACAGGACATGGACACAACACATTGCAAACAGATACAACATGATACAAACACGGGATATGGACAAGACACGCTAAAAAAACAAAGATAACGGGTCCATAAGAGGCCTATTTCATAAATAAATAAATAGTAAACAGAAAAACACAGAAGTTCCAAACAGATTCAAGGGTCAACATAGGTACAACACCATTTCCATTGGCCAAAATAACAAATGATATGTTTTCCATTGCCACAAAGATTACATTGATTAAACATAACAAATTACAGTTGGTTTTCTTAACTGGCTGCAAGCAAGCCTTCTCGTTGTTTACAATTCAAGCTTGCACTACAAAAATTCAGACTGCATAACATACTCATAAGGTTGATAGCTAGGAGTACACAAATTACAATCCCAATAGCAATTACGATACAGATTCTATTTAGTATGGCTAAGATGAGTTCCCTCAAGTAGTTGAGGTTGATGTTGAAATCAAGAAATGCTCCGGTGAACTGGTGTATCCACAATCGAGGCATTTGTAGTAGTACCGGCCAGGGTTTTTGGCATTGGGGCCAGCCTTGGTGGGAACCCTAATCAACTCTTTGCGACAACTCAAGATTCTTCAATGGTTTATCATCCAAGCTTAGAGCATCCACATTGGCATAATCAAAACCAAAAAGTTGCTAAAGTTAGCAATGTTTGTTTAAAAAAGTGCTCACATTGGAATAACCAAACTTAGCAACCTCTTAGCAACTAACCAAATTTTGTCACTTGGATAACCAAAACTAGCAACCTTTTGCCAATAACCAAATTTAATGGACCCCACATCTACCCAATCAAGTACACCCACCATTACACAAAATGACAAAAACCTTCTCTCTCCTCTCTTAACAATGTTTTCAAAAGTTTAATTTAAATTTTTTTTTTCTTTTTCAAAAGTTTAATTTTAAAAAACTGGTTTTTTTCAAAAGTTTATTTTAAAAAACTGTTTTTTTCAAAAGTTCATTTTAAAAAACTGTTTTTTTTTCAAAAATTCCTATTAAAAACTGTTTTTTTCAAAAGTTCTTTTAAAAAAAACTGTTTTTTTTTCAAAAGTTCATTTTAAAAACTATTTTTTTTCGAAGTTTATTTTTAAAAACTGTTTTTTTTCAAAATTTATTTTTAAAAACTGTTTTTTTTTAAACCGTTTTGTACTTAAAGAAAATTCAAAATATTTTTTTTAAAAAATTTCAAAACTATTTTTTGTAGTTTGAAAAAGTAATGTGGCAAGTTTTGTTTATCATTTGAATAAGTGATGGAGGGTGTCCATTATTTTTGGTTATGGACAAAAAACACCAATGTGGGACTTGGCATTCTTTAACTTTTAAGAATTTCTAAATGGATAACCAAAAAGCTTTATGCAAAACTTTTTGGTTATCCGATTTTGATTAGGCACTATTTGTGGATCTTTCTAACACTGATATCGTCAAGCTAAGAACTCCCATATCATGACCTCTATATGACTAGTCCTCATTCATCCTGTCCCAGCAATCGTTCATAAAATATATATCAATTATCAAAGACACATTTTCAGCAGATGACTCCAATAATGAACCGAAATCAAAAGTTACAACCCATCATGGAATGAGTAAAGTGCACTTAACAAAGTACTCAAATGAAACCCTTTTTTCATCTCTTAAAAATGACACCCAAATATATTGCAAATAATATGCAACAACATACACATTGGATTTGTTGGACCAAACAAACCCAACAGAACAATGAACATAAACCCAACATGTGAACGGTAACCTTAACCTTTTCAAAGCATGAAAATCAGCAACATCAAGCATAAATGCATACAGAATCACGTCAAAAATAATGAAAAAACAGATCGGGTAAATGTATGAGCAAAATCAAAGAAATGAAAAACGAAACCCTAGTTTAATCAGAATAGAGAGAGAGAGAGAGAGAGAGACATTCGATTTCGGTTTTGGAGATCTTCCTCTTCGATTTCTTCATCTATCGATCTGTTCTTCTTCTTCTTCGAATTTCTTCTCCTTCGTTATTCTTCTCTCATCTCTCTAGGCGTTATTCAAGCGTGAAACGAAAGAGGGGAAAGGGGGGTCTTGACCCGGAAATGTTTAACCCGGGTAAATGACCCGCGAACTCATTTAAGTGATTTCCTTTTTCAGTCGTTGGATTAGATCCAACGGCCACAAACAGAAGTCCGGATTTTTTCCTAGTTTTGGCATCAAAACGACGCCGTTTTAACGTTGCATAACACCTGCTCTGCAAAATATGCACAGCAGCATCCCCTTCTCCGAAAGTTTGAATCATGATCCTCTTTAGAGCCTGTTTGGGAGCCGGATTTTCTCCTTTTCACATTTTACATGTTTGGGCGCCCAACTGAAAACTCATTCTAAGTAGACACCTTCACCATTTTTCACTTTCTACTCCAGAAGCCAGAAATAGGTCCCAACCTCCTTTTCTATTTCTACTTCCTTTTCACTTCTCTTCAATTTTACTCTCCCATTCCTACCCTCCCTTTTTTCCACCATTACAAACGACAGAGAGAAAGGAGAAGACATACAAGACGAGATATATACATACACGAAGATATCCATACATGCATGTATTGATTTCTTCTCTTTCTACACTGATCGATTGAAAAAAAAAAAAAACCTAACACAGTTGAATCATATCCAATCTAACTTCTTGTGGAACTGAAATCAATCAAATCAACTAATCCAGCAATTCACACCGTCGATGTTGGACACGGTTGGTTTTGAAGCAATTGATTGGAGTTTTCGTTTAATTGCTTAGATCTCCATCACCAGTGGTGTAGATGAAGAAATACACGCAGAGGAGAGAGAGAGAGAGAGAGAGAGAGAGAGAGAGAGAGAGTCCCATGAAGTGATCAAAAAAAAAAAGTGTGTCCCACGAGAGACTGATGAGCATCATAAAACAAATGAGAATGAGGGCAAAAGTTTTAATTTGTGTGATAATTTTTAATGTTAATCATTTTTAATTTAGGACCAACTTTTTTTATTTTATGGAATTACTTTCATTTCATTTCACATATTTTATTGAAGTGTTCACCAATGATTTTGATCAGATGCATATTTCTCAATTTGTGTGAAAATTTCCGGTTTATTTTTCAATGACAAGTTCCTGTTGGCATGCTTTTGACAAACAAGGGTAAATTGGTAAAAACAAATCCATAACTTATTTTCATCATTTTTCTCTCATACACTACTATTTTTGCAAAATGCATTCTGCACATTTCTTCCAAACACTCCTCTTATATTGAAAACTCATTCTGACCATAATCTAAAAAGCCAAAAATGAAAAGTTGGCTCTCAAACAGCATCTTAGTGGGAATTTTTTTTGAAAAATGAATTTGGAGAAAATACATTGTACAAAATAGAGATCAGACCACTCTAACTCCTGAGAGAAATTGACCCATGCATATCCCACATAAGGATGTACATGGTCCGGTTTGGACCGATTTTATAGAAATTTGGGAATTGAACCATATCTAATGGTTCAAAAAAAATGAGAACCATAACCAGACCGTTACATATATAGAACCAAACCACACCAAACCATTAAACCGGTCCGGTTTGATTCGGTTTCTGGTTCTAAACCAAGTTAGCATTCACAAATTGCCCAAAAAAAGCCGACAAAATTATTGTAATTTCTTCGTAAAACTACTACCACTAAACCAACACACAAATAAATTAAGAACTCCAACAATAACTAAAACAACTATTAGAGTACTCCGTATATCATTATTGATATAAATGATAGATGCAATGTTAAAACTTAAAACTAGCAAAATTATCAAGTGTGTGTGAGTATATATGAGTGTATATATATTATATTATATTATACTTATACTTATATATATGGACCGGTTCGGTTCAAACCACGGTTCTTAATTATGAAACCAAGGACAAAACCAAAATATCCGGTTTTCATTTTTTTAGAAACAGAACCAATCCATTTAACCATAGAACCAATCCAAATAGGTCGGTTTGGTCCGGTTTCACGATTTTTTCGATTCTCTTGTACACCCGTAATCCCACACACCTCATCGATTATGTCACCTCTACCCACGTTTCTTGAATCAGTTATTGCATGGTTTTGGGGCTTTGGGGCACCACACGTGATGCTCAATGGATCCGGGGGGGACTATAGTGAGTGAGCTCTCTTAGCTGTCCAATCCGAGATTAACGGTCCGGATTGTCTTACACATTAAAAAGCACTTTTACATTTACTTTAACTCCAATTTATCCGAACCATTGATCGTCGATTGAACGGTTGAGATAGCTCACTGCATGCATGTCTCACTACAGGGCCCCCGGTTCCGATGCTTAACACCCTTAGAAAGCTCAACACCCTTAAACACAAATGGTCAATGCCCCAAGACTATGCAATAATTACACCACTTGTCTTAACATCTTAACACATTACATACATGGCCATGCTCAGGGACGAAGCCAAGATTTTTTTGTATACCAGGCCATGTGTGTGTGTGGGTTGGGGGGTGTTATAATTTGATGAGATATATATATATATATATATATATATATATATATATATATATATATATATATATATATATTCAATTTGGTAGTAGGATTTTTCCAAATTATAGCAAAGGCAACAGCTCCTATTAGTCACTACTAGCTCTATCTTTAATTGGCCATGCTATTCACACATATTATTCCATGAAGCCCCCTTTAAGGTCCCACACAAACGATGCATTAACTTCAAAATAAGCTCTCAACGGGAATCTTGGAAAGTTAGCTCAATCGGATCTCTCTAAGTGATTGATCCAATCTTTCTGGTTTTTGATTCAGTGTTTAGAGTTATAAAAAATTGAAAGATTGGATAAAACACTTAGGAGTATCTGATGGAGCTGAATTTTAACAATTATGCTCTAAACAATATTGGCCTTGTTCGGTTACCTTCTCAGCCAAAACATTTTTCGGAAAAAAGTGAACAATGGGGTCCACCTCACCCCATGACTTTTCAAAGTTTGCAGTAGTGAAGTGACAGAAAAAAAATCAAACGGTTGCATGATGGGTTTAAAGAAGGAGAGAGGATAATTACATTACACGTTGGGTTTTGGGGTGAGGGGGGCTCACTGGTCAATTTTTGTCTGCCAAAAGTGTTTGATCACGCATATATTGTTTGCCAAAGGTGATAGAAAAAAATAGATGTGGACTAATAAAAAAAAATGCGTCAAATAGAGGTTGGGGCCCGCATCAAAAAAATTTTGACTGAGAAGGCAACCAAACAAGGCCATTTTGAAATTAGTGAACCACTTAAATAGTTTGTGTGTAACCATGAATTGTGTCCCACGGAGCAATCTGTGCAAGTATGGGCAATTCTTTCAAATATTTTTTTCATAGGTCTTTTTCTATGACACTGTGTTATGTGAACTGTATATGGATGCGATCACTTTAGTAGGGGTGCTCACAGTCTAGATTGGTTCGGATTGGCATGAATCCAATCCTAATCCGTGAGTCATGGTTTTTGAAAAATACAATTCGTGTCTGATCCAAAAGTCTCACGGTTTAGTTCCAATCCGAACCACGAGTCACATATCAGTTCCGGATTAATCCACGGATTTTCAACTTATTCAAAAAAACAACAAACAAAGGCAGCAAGCCACTAGCAAGCAGCAAATGCAAATGCAAATGCAAATGCACTAAATAGAAAGTTCAAAGTTGGAAACATTTTCAGATTAAGACAATAGCAAGATTAGCAACAGAGGCAAGACAATAGCAGATTAAGACAATAGCAAGATATTTCCAGAAAGTTCAAACTAGCAAATCGTAAGTTGAGATAACAATATCGTACCGTAACTAATAACTCCTACAAACTGTAAGTCTACTAAATTAACAATATCTATATAATTATAAAAGTGAAAAAATTATATGCAATAAAAATCTCACGGTCCAGATCGGTTAATCCATGGTTCAAAATCAAAATCCGTGTCCGATCCAAAAGTCATGGTTTTTTATTTTTTGAATCCGTGTCCAGACCATTAATCTACAGTTAAAATCCAAAAGGTACGGATTGATTCGGTCCGGACCAGATTCACAGTTCACTGGTTTTTTTTTAGTTGCTTTATGAACTGGGTCCGGCTATTTATCGCCAATGGTCCCAATGAGTGTTCCTCGAATTCCATGCAAGCAATATTTGGGAGAACCTACCGGTGGCGTAAATTAAAGTTCCTCCAAATTTATTACATTGTTTTATGTGTCCAAACAATGGTCTCAAAAGATAGAACAAGGATGCATGGTGCAATGCAATTAATATGGAGGAAACTTTGGTTTATACGACTAGTGTAAAGAATGTTTTCTCATAATATTTTATTGGAAAATGATATGAGCACTAAGGTGATGTAATAAATGAGGAGAAACCTATTGCGTGACCCACCTAAAAAATGGGTGACTCCTCATCCGCCACATCACTTTGGTGTGCATGTGTAGTGTACTTATAGCATTATTGTATTTTACGCTAATTTTTTTAATATAGGCAAAATTAAACCAATAAACTAGTTTATTTTTATTTATTTTTGGTTTTATTTTAAAAAAATATTAGTTTTGACCATAATTTTACACGTTTTGTATTCGCGAATAATAAATCACGAAAACTCGACGCAAAACTAACAAATGCAAAAAAAATAAATAAAAACAATGAAAAAACCAAAAAACTATTTTTTCTCTTTTTGGCCAAAGCACCCCTCAGACAAGTTGACCCAGTGGAGCTAAGACGCCGTCCCTTCTAGCATGTCATTCAATTCTATTCTACTACTCCTATATGACAAGTCTGCCGCCTCAAGGCCTTCTTTTCTTTAGCTAACAATTTTCTTCTCTATTGGAGTATTTTCAATCTTCAATTATGCTAGAGGCACCGACTATATGGGTACCGATGGGATAAGGATAGAGTGCGGGCCGGCCTCTTTAGGAGGTTCCATACAAATGATTCGAATTATTCCAAATAGTACTTTAAAAAATTTTTTAAATAGTCTCGCAAGAAATCAGTTTAAAAGGGATGCTTGTAACAAGATAATTTGATGTACTCATTTTTTAAATTCAAATTTAAGGTCTAAAAACTGAAAGAATAATGGGTACATTGCATCAATTAGTAGAAGATATCCGTTGGAGTTGATTTATTGAGGGACCACTTGAAAAAAATAGTTTAAATTTTTTAGAATGGTTCAAATAATTTGTACGGGACCCGCAAGAAGGCCTCACACGCAGGAATGGATTTATTAATCCAATCAATTGAGGCATCCTATTAATTAGAATTGTGTAATTGTTTTCCCAATCAATGATCATTAAGGCATTTATTATGGACTATTAAAAATCAAAACATAAATCTTCAAATAAACAAACAATTTATAAATCAATAACTATAAATGACCAGCCAACGAAAGTTGTAGCACGAAATTAATTTCACATTTTTATTTTTGAGATATATATAAGTTTTTACGCTAAATAGAACGTTATAATTTATAATTATGTTAAAGGAACGAAAGAAAAATACTATAGAAAATATACAAAGCGGTCCGCGGGACCTACTTTTGAGTCTTACACAAGTAATTCCAACCGTCCAACAATTTTAAAACAATTTTTTTTTGAGTTCTTACAAAAATTCAACAAAATTAATTATGCGTCTTCCAATATTTCAATTTCGGCTCATCCAATATTTCAATTTAAATTGGGCCACTTAGCCAAAAATCCAAAACGTTTGACATTTTTTGAGGGAATGACCAGGAATTTTTGTAATTTAACATAAAAACAAAAAATATTTGACATTTTCAGAAGGAAGGATAAGGAACTTTTTGCAATCGAACATAAAGACAAAAAAAAATTAGTGAGATATTACTAATTTTTAAAAATTCTAAATTCAAACATAAAATTCAAAAAAATCTCCACCCTACCTCCGGCCGACCACCACCCAACTCTGGCCGACCACTTCCGCTGACCAAAAAAATTAGTGACATGTTACTAATTTTTAATTTCGAACATAAAATTCAAAAAAATCACCACCTCACCTCCGGCTGATCAGTGATCACCAACCCATCTCTGGTTAACCACTTTTGGCGACAAAAAAAATTAGCGAGATGTCACTAATCTTTAAAAATTCTAATTTTGCACATAAAATTCGAAAAAATCATCACCTCACCTCTGGCCAACCACCTCCCCACCTCTAGTCGACCCCTTCCTCACTAATTTTTAAAAATTCTAATTTTGAACATAAATTTCAAAAAAATCATCACCCCACCTCTGACCGATCACCACCCCACCTCTAGCTCCTTCCGCCGACCAAAAAAATTAGTGAGTTGTTACTAATTTTTTTAAATTCTTATTTTGAACATAAAATTTAAAAAAATCTCCACCCCACCTTCGGCCGACTACTATCTCACCTTTGGCAACCACTTTTGGCGACCAAAAAAATTAGTGAGATGTCACTAATTTTTAAAAATTCTAATTTCGAACATAAAATTCAAAAAAATCACAACCCCACCTCCAGTCGACCACCACCCCACCTTCGTCTGACCACTTCCGGTGAGTAAAAAAATTAGTAAGATGTCACTAATTTTTAAAAATTCTAATTTCGAACATAAAATTCAAAAATATCATCACCCCACCTTCGGCCAATCACCACCCCACCTCTAGCCCCTTTCGCTGACCAAAAAGGCAAATGCTAATTGGAGCCCAAAGGTACATAGTTGAATTGGGATTAAAAAAATAATGAAAAGTCAAGTGGAGAAAAGTTAATTAAATTTGAAACTATTTGATTCTAAACTAGAACCACCCACTGGAGACTGAGTTCTATTTTGACTCCAAAAATCACTTTTTGGTGCCAAAATATGGCAATGACTATAGCCATTTTGCAACTAGCATTGGATTTGCTCTTAGGATGCAACTTAAAAGCAATTTTTAAGAAGCTCACTGTGTATGCCCTTATAGTCTCCGTGCGAGTAAAAGGATAACTTTGACTTGTGAAAGTTAGATTTTCATCCAAAAGAGAAATGACAAAATTGTAATTGAAAGGCAGATGATGACAGTGAGCATCTGGAAACCTTTTCTACTCAGAAAAGTACGTTCTACACAATACTCCTTGCATTGATCAAAGAGAAAGGTGTTTCTTATCGTAAGCCTATAGGGTCAAGTTAGTAGAGCCCTCGTTATAATTGGCCTCATTTGGCTAATAATCCGGATTATAGATTATTGAATTATTCATTTTGTCTTTATTCAAATTTTTTTTTGCATTTGTTAGTTTTGTGTCAAGATTTTTTGGATTTTTACGGACAAGATTGAATCTAATAAAGATTAAAATTATGGTCAAACCAAATATTTTTTTGAATAAAGCCGAAATAATTGAATTATTGGCCAATAATCCAAGTATTTTGGTTTTATTAAAAAAAAATTTGAGTTTTGACCATAATTTTATACTTGTTAGATTCGGCTCGTCGAGAAAATCTAGAAACCACAAAAATATGATGTAAAACTAACAAATACAGAAAAAATTAAATAAAGACAAAATGAATAATCCATAATCTAGATTATTACCCAAATGAATGTCCTTTTGGTTCATTTGTAAAGTATCGTGTCCTTCATAAAAAAACAAAAGTGCCTTGTCCTTAGGTTAAAAAGGATAAAAAAAAAACTGTCGGAAAGGTCAGCGCGTCAGGTGATGTGGCAGTTGTCCAACCTGTAATAGATAGCCATGAGGCTCAAAAAGTCTCGACGGACACGCCATTAGTCAACGATGGATAATAACTAAAATGAGTCCCTACCGCAGAGGAAACGACCTCGCAGAGAGAACCTAACAGAATTAAAGATGCCTTGTATAAGGGAAACACAAGTAAAAGGAAGTTCACCCCTCGCGAGACCCTCAGCGAGGAAGATTGACGCGACAGGGAAAGAATGAACGCTCACGCGAATACGCGAATTAGGCTTGCGACGGCACCTGACCAAAAGGCAGGGGTAGGGAAGTCGATACGAGCTCAAGTTAGATCTTGGCACGAGCTAAACGGCTTGCAGCCATGACCAGCACCACAGAAATAGGGGAGATACAAGTGGTTTGGTGGCTTTAAGGGATTAAGGGTCGCTGCGAGGGAAAACGATATACTGGAATGACCTAAGGGAATATTCCTAATGGCCAGTGACGTCACCCATGTCACCTGGGTATGCGGAAAGAGCACATGTCACCATGGTATTAGGGAAACAACTGCAGCCCAATGATTGGACGCAGATCCCTATAAATATGAGACATTTCTTCACAAGTTCCGAGAGAGATTTTTCTGATTCATCCTTGGAGCACGGAAATTCTAGAAAGAGAGAAAGTAACTTTTAGCCCTGGAACCAAGAGCATTGCTCTTGCTAGTGCTCGCGAGCCTACCTCTCTTCTAGAACTGTGATTCGGGGACAATGATGATGATGATTAAAAGGGGAATGAACTGAACTCTACTACCTTCTCTTTCTGTATACTTGGCTTAATCTTTCATCCTTACACACACTCTCTTATTCTTGATTCAATCATTAGTTATTGTTTGCCTCTTCAAGTTGATTTTATTTTAACTTAAAGAAAGAACCTATCCTACAGATACTATATTTTTGACTAATTTTTTCCATTTAAATTCCTCTCCACACATTATTGTTGGGATTGGTAATGTTGGTAGACGAATCTTTGTTTTTAATCAAGTATTCCTATCCTTGGAGGCTATATCTCTCTCCCTCTACATATAGCAGCGCAATCCCACTCTCCAATGTCACGCCATCCTCGCTCTCCCTCGCTCTCTCACTCACTCTCTAATTCTAATCTCCAGAGAAGATGGGGAAAGCGCCGGAAGAAGAACACCCAGTGAAGGCAATCGGATGGGCGGCAAGAGACACTTCTGGAGTCCTCTCCCCGTTCAAGTTCTCCAGAAGGTTAGAATTTTGTAATGGGAGATTCTTCTTCTTATTTTATTTTATTTTATTTTATTTTATTTTATTTATTTTGAGATAGAAGTGAGTACAATTAGGAAATGATTTTTTCTTTTTGTTTTTTTTCCCCCCTTCTTGAAATTGAGAATGGTTTTGGTTATGGGATTGCCCATATCTTGAGCCAAATGGGTGTTCTTAGATTCAGTCGTTTTTGAATTACAAATTCTTGATTTTTGAATAGTAATCAAAATGTGCTTGGATATTAATGGATAATATGTTAAGAACAGATTTTCATGCGGAAGTGATTTTTAAGTTTTGCATTTTTAAGCCATCCTCTTCCAAACACCCACATGCGTAAAATGGAAAATCCGCTATCAATTTGGGTTTTTGTTTTCCAAATTGAAGAATGATTGTGTTGAGCTTCAGGGTCACAGGAGATGAGGATGTGAGGTTCAAGATTCTGTACTGTGGGATTTGCCACTCTGATCTTCACAGTGTGAAGAATGAATGGGGAATTTCAACTTATCCCCTTCTTCCTGGGTACGTTTTTTCCTATGGTATACTCCGTGATTATGATTATGAAGTTTAATTTGGTTGATAATATGTTTGTGAATTTTCTTTGATTAGCGGTTTGTGCTTTTGATTCTTGTTTATGCTTGAGCTTGTCAGTTAAACCTGAGAGTTTATAACCTTATGAATAAATTAGTTGAACCCGTTTCCAATAAGTGGATTATTGGTTTTACAGCTCCTTTGGATGCTGAGAAGAGAAAAGAAAGGAAAGGGAAGAGATTTCTCACATACACATCCAAACAAACAACACTAAGAAATCAGTTTCTCTCCCTCCCATTCCAGTGACCTCTGTCATCTCCGGTGACTCTTGATCACAGATCTAGTTTCTCCTCGACGAGACGAAGACAACTGTGCACGCACGATGATGATCTGACAAAGGGGTGGACCTCACGGCCGCCGTAATTCGACTTCCTCTTTCCTTTCTCACGCAATCGCACCAATATTGGCGAGAAACGAGATGGGGGTTTGAAGGGAGTTTGGACTCTCACCCTCTCCTTTCCTCTCTCACCTCTGGTGCCATCCAAATGGGGGAACGGAACCGGTTTTCGTCGATTTCCTCTCTTGTCTCACGAAAACCCTCGATCCAAAGGGCTGCTATGGCTTTTCATATTTTACGAGACATGTCATTCTCCTCACATACATGAACTAGAAAATCTCCAAAAGCCAATAAGCCAGCTTAGTGGAATTGAAAAACATCTTGGATTCTCACAATTTTTTTATTTTATTTGACATCTCATTTGGATAAGTCTATGAGTTCAGAAAATGTTGTGGTGGGAATATTTACTCGATTTAGAACACTGTTAGTAGTGATTTGAAACTCAGAAATTACAAAATTACTTGTAACACTTGGTTTCTCTCACATATTTCTCCTCTTGCTCTTACGCACAAACCTCTGTCCTGTCTTTCGCTCTGTGTTTCACTCAATGAATTCCCATAAATTATACAATCCACAAGTTTATACATATTGAGGATCATCAAATAAGTAACAATATTTCTACGGAAAATACCATTTATGGGTATGTCAATTGAAATACGCGAAGAGGGCTTTGATTCTTTCTCTCATTCTTGAATCGATTAGAGTGGAATAATGAATCTATTTCTTTGTGTATTTGCTAATAAATCTGGATAATGGTAGATATATATGATATTATAATGATACATGCGATGGATGCATTTTACCATGTACCCAATTCCATTTTGTTTCTGCTAAGTTAATTAGTCGCGAAAAAAGGAATCGGTTCTAACTCTACTTGAAAAAGTTACCGCTCGCTTAACTTAATTAGTTAATTGGCACTTTGTGGTGATGGTTCTTTAGACAGGGTTATAATGGTATTCTCTCTTTCAATGCTGAAAGCAAATAGGTAAAAAAAATAAAATTGAGTTATTATTGCTGGAAATTTCCTTCCCCTATGTAATACAGTTGGAATTATAAATATCAACCAGGGGAATATGATTATTGGATTTCACCAACATGACTACTTAATTATGCACACCAATCTTGTGAGACAAGTAACAGTTATATCATATATGGTGTATCTGGATTGAGATGCGATACCACCAAGTTTAATTGAACGAAGAAAAGTGAATACATACAGACCTAAGATGTCAAAAGGACAAGTTTTACTTCATGCCAGGATGCTATAAGGGTGTTTTATTGTTCATCATCATGGCATCATCTGGTGGAGTTTCATGACTGCAATACCCTACTTTCAACTCTCTTTTTCGCGGTTACTGAGATATTGCAAATATAATAGTAATCTCAAATTTGAAATCCCTCGGCCATGCATGTCCTTAGTACCACGGTTGATTAT
The DNA here is from genome assembly GCA_022606695.1 of Vaccinium macrocarpon. NCBI lineage: Eukaryota > Viridiplantae > Streptophyta > Magnoliopsida > Ericales > Ericaceae > Vaccinium > Vaccinium macrocarpon. The sequence goes on along the minus strand of CM040180.1, from coordinate 38,046,459 downwards.
TGTTCATGCTTTATTTAGATACTCCTGCAAACATCAATTGAATTGAACCTCTTAACCAACTACAACAATAACATAACTCATTTAGTCCCCAATAATTGGGGGTATGGGCGGGGGATGGATATGAGACAGACCTAACCTTTGGCAATAAATGCACAAAGTGACTACTCCCAAAATACCACTGAAACAGATGGATTGGAGACAGATCTAACCTTTGGCAAGCACAAAATGGTTGCTCACAGAATACCACTGAAACAGTGGTCCCCCTATACCGTCGCGTTTGCTGCAGAATCATGCCCTCAAATCAAAGCCAAAAGGCCTTAGAGAGGGCAAACCCAAGGGATAAATGTGTGAACATGATTGATACATGCAGGCACGAGCTTGTGGGAGTGGTGACCGAGGTTGGCAGCAAGGTACAGAAGTACAAAGTTGGAGACAGAGTCGGTGTTGGTTGCATGGTTGGAGCCTGTCACGCATGTGACAATTGTGAGAACAACCTTGAAAACTATTGTCCCAAGATGATACAAACTTACAATTCCATGAACTATGATGGAACCATGACATATGGAGGTTATTCTGATCACATGGTTGCTAATGAGCACTATATTGTTCGTATTCCTGACAATCTGCCTCTTGATGTTGCTGGTCCTCTCCTGTGTGCTGGGATCACGACTTACAGCCCACTGAGATATTTTGGGCTTGATAAGCCTGGTATGAAAGTGGGTGTGGTGGGCCTAGGTGGGTTGGGCCACGTGGCCGTTAAATTTGCCAAGGCTTTTGGAGCTATAGTGACCGTTATCAGTACTTCCCCTGGCAAGAAGCACGAAGCTATTGAAGTACTTGGTGCCGATTCGTTCTTGGTCAGCACTAATCCGGAGGAAATGCAGGTATTTCTGTTGTTTTTTCCCTTATGAGTGCTCTTAGATATACGGAGATTCTTGATTTTGTGAGAATATACGGACTGATGCGTTGAGTAATTGTATAGGCTGCTATGGGTTCTTTAGATGGAATCATTGACACAGTATCTGCAGTTCATGCATTGGTACCATTGTTGTTTCTGTTGAAGTCTCATGGACAGATCATCCTGGTTGGTGCTCCAGAAAAGCCACTTGATTTACCAGTCTTTCCTTTGATTATCGGTAAGCATTTCCATTCTGCTATAAATGTAGAAATATATTTGAGCTTACCAATCGAGGGACTTCAATTCCTTCATTTAGGTTGAGAGATTAGACGTGAACCACCTTCATAGTTCAGCTTTTATTTTATACCCTCTGTCCTGAATTATTAGTCCATCTTATTATTTTGAATTTTCAAATTTTTAGTCCTTTTCAAAATTGTAGGTATAAAGCTCTATATTTATGAGAAGTATCCTTTCCTAGCAACTATAACTTGATACACGTGGTAATATAAACTGTATTGGGTCATAGATGACTAAATCTCTTATAAACCAAGTAGAAAAAGTATTACAAAATTTGCAACTTTTAAATGGCGTTGCCCGCTCTGTGTTCAAATTTGTCTGCATTGTTTCATTATTATTTTGGTAGCTATTTATCTGCATTGTTGTTTATTGTGTGTGTTTCTCATATCTGCTATTTTTATTGTTGTAACATCGGACTTGCGTATCACAGGGAGGAGGAAAATAGGTGGAAGTTGCGTTGGTGGTATGAAGGAGACGCAAGAGATGATCGATTTTGCAGCAAAACACAACATCACTCCACAAATTGAGGTCATTCCGATGGACTATGTGAACACTGCTATGGCTCGTCTTGCAAAAGCTGATGTTAAATACCGATTCGTCCTTGACGTTGGAAACACGCTGAAATCTGCTGAGTCCTAGTCCTAGGTTATGCTTCCAAAATATGACTTTGCTGTTGGCTTTCAAGTTTTTGTGTTGTTTTGCTTTAGATTTCAATGTTGAAACATTCATCTTTATCTACTACTTTTTAAGCGAAGTATTTGAATAAATGAACGAGTCCGATCACCGACAGTTGAGCATTTTGCTTGGGGTGAATTTGCAATGTTTTTGACGATTGATGTGAGTAAATTATCTCAATTATTTGATTTCCTATGCATTTGAAGCTATTTTTTGGCCTAAAGGATGTTGACTAGAAATGCATTTTTTTGAACTTTGCTAGCTAGATTGCTCCTAGGGGCTGTGATTGTGGTGTTTTGCTTTTGTTTGTCCTAAAAATCTGTCTTTATTTCCTTCTTCCTTTTGTAACGCTCTTTTTGTGTTTTCGTATGCTTTTATTTGTTTGTTCTCTTCGCTTTACTAATTTTTGTTTCTTTGGATAGATCCGGCTCCGCTCCGCTAAGGGGCTCTTTGGCTTTTGGGGGCTTTTTTTAGTTTATGGATTGTAAGATAATGACTTGCCTCAAAAAGTGTAATAAGACCAAAAAAAAAAAAAAATCCTAGTAGAAAGGGGCCTGAGGAAAGAAAATATAATAGTAGTGGAATGTGTTTGGTTGAATTTCCATCCCTCCCTTTACGGTCAATAAATTAAAGAAAAAAATTGAAATTAATACTCCCTCCATCCCAAAACTTTTGACATTTTTGGGATTGCGTGTCATTTTCAAATGTCTATATCTTTCAATAAAAAGATATAAGCAATTTAAAATGACACGCAATCCCAAAAAGGTCAAAAGTTTTGGGACGGAAGGAGTATATTGACGCCTACCGTAAAAAAAAGTATGTTGAACTAGGAGTGGGGGGCTCTGTTGTCCCCATGGATGGCAGGGTCTGCCAACCCCCAAAACTACGTTGTTTTGGAGATTTTAAGTGATTCTAAGTGTTTTGTTAAAGTCCCGTTTGACACTCATTTTGATTTTATCTTATTATAAACAAACTTGTTACATAGGGTTTTCTCTCTCTCTCTCTCTCTCTCTCTCTCTCTCTCTCTCTCTCTCTCTCTCTCTCTCTCTCCTCTCCTCTCCTCTCCTCTCCTCTCTTCCCTAGTGACACAAGTTGTTCCTTCATTTCCATGTAAATTTTTCCTAGAAATGCTACTATTGTCTATATGTCATATACTTCAAATTTTACACTATTGGGCTCCTACAATAACCTAGCTAGCATTAATTTGCTCCCAGAAATTATTTTGTGGAACGTTGATATCACGTGTCGCAGTAACAAGATAACATCAATCCATTCACATTTGGTTGTGCATGTTTGAGCTGGATTCGAGGCCTAGTTGGCCACCCAACCAAGTTAGACCGAACATGAATAAGTCAGTAACATCACGCTAGCGTTATATATGGTGTCAACATTCCACAGTACAAATTAGTTTGAGATACTTGTACAAATGAATTAGTTTTGACTTTGGATGTGGGATTACAAACTCAATGCAAAGCATACAGTTTTCGTCCCTAAGACTTGGATAAGAAAGAAAATTTCATTTTCGGTGCAAGTGGAAAAGATCCTAAGAAGAAATGCCAAATTAATTAGAAATAATATTGTTTTTTGTCACAACTAGGATCGAGCTCTCAGCCTTATTTTGTTTATTTTTTCCATGTATGTTATGACTGTTAATTAATTTCAAATATGTTATTTCATCGATGTTTTGCCCCTTGACAAGTGCCTACTGTATTATGGATGCAATCGAAATATTGTTGTGTGTTCCTAGAGCAACGTCTGACAATGTTTTAGGATAAAAACAATTATCGTCAATTTTTTTCAATACAACAATTATTTATTTATATCGCCCACCACATGAGGTGCATGTGTTCCATAAATCTGTATATAGGAAAAAAAAAATTGTATACCAAATGAGTATCACGTAGCCAAGTTTATGTGGTACCCGAATGTTACATTCGGGCCATGTAAAAGTGTATTAGACGGCCCGGATCGAAACTCTTTCTCTTCCCTTTCTCGCTCCTATTTCTATCTCCATAATGCGGATCATCCAAAACCAAAATAGACAGCCCAAATCATGCACGTGGGTACCACATATGGTACCCATTAGGCATTGAAAAATTGCTCGTAGATCTAGAATTGTTAATGGGTCCGTTAATGTGTGCTCAATGGGCACACAATAAACACACAAATAAAAAAAAAACACACACACACGAACCAATACACCTTTTACACTTTTTACACTTTCACATATTCTTATATATTTTTCATACATTTTAATATATTGTTTTTAATCTTAACGTGTACTTATTAAGCACACATTAGCATTTTCTATTATTAATATCAAGTTTTTATGTACTACTATAATAATATATGCTTTTTTAAACTTTTTTTTTAAAGAAAAAAAATTGGAATTTGACGAGGCACACACACTGTGCGAATTTAATTATGAGTAGTTTGGTAGGTGGCCTTGGCACATGTGGTCTTGAAAGCATGGCATGGTGTGTATACGTACTACTATTAAGCTGTGGAGGTGGAGCACTGCCCAGTCTATTTAATATTTCTAGCAGTTTTTGCCGGTGGATTATTAGCTTTTATGTGGCCTGGTGGGGACTGGGGAGGATTTCATAAATAATGTGGAAAGTTGATTGATGATGGAATAAATTTGTGAAGGATATATATGTACAAGGATCTAACAAAACGGATTCCTTATTCTGCTTGTATGCGGACTTTCCATTTCCCAATCGAATTTTGATACTTGGAATTGTTCAATGTATTTAAAACATGTTTTTAAGGTTTTCGCGAGTTCGATCCAAACAGTTTTTCATAAAAATATATATTATCAAAATTCGATCTGAAAATGGAAGGGTTTGCACCGTAACTTGTGCAGGATCCCTCATTGGATCTAGACTATATATATATAGTGTCAACCCGAATGCGATATGGTTATAAGCAGATTAGGCTAGTGTCAAAATATTTATTAACATGTTTATATTCACAAGTATTTATGCACGAACCTGAAAATACACGAAATCCAAAATGACATTACATGAAAACGACAGGACAAGATATGATGACCACCCACAAGAGGAGGTTTGTTGGTGAGAGATGACGCCTTAAATAATTTTGAAGGTCGTGCTTTGTTGTGGATCAAGCATTAACTTGTGTAGTTAACTCTTTGACAGTGATATATATATATATATATATATATATATATATATATATATATATATATATATATATATATATATATATATGGGATAGCGGTCTCCTAAGGGATCCCGCATGCAAAATTTGGTGCGGGATTCCCCCTTTTTGAACTTTCCGGATCAAATTTTGACGATCCGAACCGCTCAATGTTTTTAAAATGCATTTTTTGCGCGAGAAATCTTCAAAAACCCAGAAGGCCTTGATCCATACGGTTCGGTAACGGTAAAACCGCCCATACGATTTTCGGTAATTGTATGGATGTTCTTCCTGTATTTTTTTTTGAAGATTTTCGCATGGGCCTGGAAAAATGCATTTTAAAAAACATTGACCGGTTCTGGATCGTCAAAATTTGATCCGAAAGTGAAAAAAGGGGGATCCCAAGACCAAATTTCAGATGGATCCCTTAGGAGACCGCCATCCTATATATATTTATATAAATATAAAAAAAAACTCTTTGATAACTGCATTTCAAATTCGCTGATATAAAAAAAAAAACTATCTAAAGAGAGTTCACAATGACTATAAGTATAAATAAAATTTTGAAATTCTAGCAAAACTAACATACCATTTTCAATTAGAATTTTAAAATTTCCTTGAAAAAATTATTTCAAGCGAACCAGGCCCGGGTAGACTTCAAGGGCACTCCAAAGTTGATTTTTTAATTAGAATTTTAAATCAATATTGATTTTCATAGTGTTTATTGATTTTTTCAAGTATACTATCGGATCCCACAGAGATGATTCAAACCGCTCAATATTCATAAATTCTATTTTTATGGGATCACTACAAAAAAATAAAAATAAATAATAGCTTAATCTAATACTGTTAGGACGCCCTACAAATTCTGAAAAAACCTTTACCGATAGCAAATTAAGCTTATTTTTTGCAAGGATTCACAAAAAAACATTGTAAGAATAATGGGCGGTTTGACTCGTATTTGCGGGAAGGCGTTTTCCTATAGCAGGACTTGCTAAACGACGTCGTTTGCGTTTCATAGATTAATCTGAAAAGATGAAATTTTGGAGCCAATTGAAAAAAAGAGAGAGGTAAAACTGAAACCTAGTCTTATGCCAAAACGACAGAGTCTCGTGGCCTACAGGCCTTGCTGGCCTTAACGGGCAGCAGAGCCCTGCTTCCCTAAAGTTTAACCCAATAATTTTTATTTTTTTCAATTAACCCAGTAATCAAATGGGCTAAAAAACTTATTGCTTGTTCCATAACAAGTGATTTAAGCTCAATAATTGGCTTTTCACTTGTTAAGTCAGTAACAAAAAGACAACTTATTCCATTAGCTTTTTGGACTTCACTAACTTATACACGTAATAACAACAACAAATAAGCTTATTCATCTTGCTTTAGAAAATGCATATTTCCCTTGTTGAACAAATTGTCTTTAGACATCTTTATCAACCACTAAGAAAGTACACTGAAACAAGATTTACTCTGTTCTATGATTTCGTATTTTTGCCAAAATGATGTGGGTCGACCATGCTTAGTTTAGAAGTTTTATGTTGTAGCTAGGTAGATGCTTGAAGTCTTTGTGACATATTTTGATCTACACTCTAGCTCATGCACTCAATATCGTCCGGCATGCGACTAATGGAAATATAATTGTTAAACCTTTCACACCAATATTTACTTCTGTTTTATCAATTTTCACATTTACTTTCTAAAATTATCTTCTATTTTATCCATTAACTTTTCTAAAAAACAATACAATAATTGTATAAATTTCTACTCATTAATTTTTCAAGATTGACAATTATTAAGGGACACTCCAATACAAAATATTGAAATTTTATTAAAAGCATATACTCCCTCCGTCCTTTTTTATTGTCAAATATTCTATTTTGGTTTGTCCATTAATAAGTTTGTTTTGAAAAGTGTGTGGGTAAAAAATTGTACAATTATTATTTTACTTTTTTCAAATATTAATGTTAAAGAGTTAAGGAATAATTAGTCATAAATACACAATATTTTGCATATTTTGAAGCAAAGGACAATAAATTTTTGCAATTAAAAATAAAGACCTTATTTTTAATTATGATTTAATAAAATGATAAAACACACTCACTCTCCCTTTATTTTGGTCACAAATACTCTCACTTCGTAAAAGAGACTCTCTCTCTCTCTCTCTCTCTAAAAGAATTAACGTGTCTTTGCTGAATTAACCAAATAAATTCTCTCAACTCCTCTTCAAATTGTTAATGTGTAAAATGCGATATTGCATTATTGTTTTCTAATGAATTGGAAGCGAAGGGTTTGATTCCCGATGAGTACGTACCCTTATCTTCTCAAGGCTTGCACGGAATTCCGTGCACTGAGGGAAGGCCAGGAGGTTCATGCCATCGTAGTTAAGCAGTTTTGTTAGGTGCCCGGAAATTTGGTACCCAAAACTAACCAAAATACATACAAGTGTGAGTTCTACACACATTGGATGTGGAGTGTGTATGGAGTCCACACACTTGTTGTGTGTGTTTCCGTCATTTCTGGGTACCAAATTTTGGGGTATGCAGTGTTGCCAGTAGTTAAGAATGCAAAAATGCTGTGGATACATCAAAAATGCATCACAAATGCACGCCAAGTGATATAGATAGTGAAGAGAAACCCAATGTAGAGCTCACCCAAAAATATAAATGACTCCTCATTTGCCACATCACCTGATGGGCATTTGGGGTGCATTTTTAATGTACCTATAGCATTACTCGTTTAGAATGTGTTTGTGTCGGATTTGTATGTGGTTTACACTTTTTTTTTTTTGAACGGCAATAAAAAGATTTCATTCATCACAAGGATAAAAAAATGAAATTGGTACAATAAGAAAAGAACAGCATTGAGAGAGTCTCGAAAAGTGCACAAATTTTCCTACTACTGCTACTCACTAATTCTTAACCTACCTCAAAGCCCTTCTATGTGGTTTACACAGTGATTAGATTATATGGGTCATGTTCGCTTCTCAGTTTAATTTTAATTTTAGTTTTAATGACATCGTTATTTTTCTTATTTCTCTCTCTCTCTCTCTCCAATCATTACATCTTATAACATTATCAAAGCAAAACTAAACTATCTAACCAAATGCAGTCATGATGTTTGTGGGCTATTGAGTCGGCTTAAAAGATGTTAGACGAAAGTCCTGATAGGGATTTGGTTTCGTGGACTACATTGATTCAGGGTTATGTTAAGATGGGTTTTGGAAGGAAGGTATACAAGTGTATTGTATTTATTATTACTAGTATATAGTATAGTTTTAACATCGGGTCCAAAGAAGACCCAGAGTCACGTGTTAATTTTTAAATCTTCCAATATGAATGTCTGTCGCTTTCCCGTATCTTTTTTTGTGACAATCATATTAGTACGGAGTATTACTAATTTTGTGATGCTCGAGGGCGGATATAACAAGGGTCAACTGATGCACTTTAGCCCACTCAATTTCTTAAGGCTTGTTTGGATTGCTGTTCGGCCATTTTTTTAAAATGAATTGAGTGATGCTAGTGGGCTCACTAAATATTCAATTCTCTGATTGAATCAAATTTTTTTCACTTTAAATATTAAAATACCCTCCAACCGGGCCCACCCCACCTCTTCCTCTCTCCCTCTCTAACTTTTGACTACCAGACAAAACCAACCCTCTCTCTCGAAAAACTTTTTCTCCATTTGGTCTAGGGCCCACTAAGGTCACCATTCAATTTTTCACTAATTTCAGTCATAGAGTTAAATATTTAGTGGGCCCATTGGCGCCACTCAATTCGTTTTTGAAAAATGGCCAAACAGCAATCCGAACGAAGCGTAAAACTCTTTAAAACTCTTACTACTATTGTATTTTTTTTTCCGGGTAAAACAAGGGGCTAGACCCCCCCCATGTGTACGCATACGGCAGGATGGGGTCGTGATCCCGTTGTGGTTCACAAACAATCAATCCAAAATGTTCATTATTCTCAAAATCGAATTTCAATTGGGCCTACTCGGGAATAAAGGCAATCGGACGGCTGTAGGAGCTCGATCCAAAATCACTTCATTTCATGCAAAAAAATTTGTACCAACAGTCGGTTCTATAGATGCGTTCTTTTTTTCTTTTTTTTAAACTAGGAAACTTAAAATTTATTAATAATAAACTATTATAAATGACAACTCCACGCAAAATTGTGAGCATTTCTCACATCCTGGTGGGTGGCCTTGAAAACAATTACATGGTCAAAAGACGAGAAAATATCTAGGATATCTCTAATAACATTCCTTATAACTATATTTGCATCCACCACATTACATAAAGCATGCACTACCTCTAAGTTATTTGTAAATTTGCACACCCTTTATACCTCTAGCTCTTGCCCACTTTAACACTTGCAAAACTGTCAAAGTTGTACCCTCGTCAACGCCAACACATAAATATATGTAAAACCTTTGGCTAACAGATGGGCCAGGAGATCATGAGCACACCACCCTGCCACCCCTTCTAAGTTCTCTTTTTGCCAAGCTCCATCCACCACGAACCTACCTCACCACCTGAGAGAAGTCATCACACTGACCAAAACTGAAAATAGATGAGCAGCCAACTTACATCTGTAAGGACCAAATTCCAGAGTTGTCTTGTTTTTGGCAATTCCATGTGACAAAACACATATTCAATATCGAGTTGTAATTTTCTATTTCTAGGTAGAAGTCTGTATAAGATTAGAGTGGAAGGAATCTCTTTGTAATGTAATTTGAGTGTTAGTGGTTTTAGTCGGTCGACGGCATTTGGAATGGGAAGATCAATCTTGCGATCAATCGGCTTCTCCATCATGTAACTCTGATTTTAAGCACATGACAGCCGTGGACCATGGTAGTGTGTAATGTAAGGCAACAATCAATAAATACAAGTTACATTACAAAGAGAATAGCCAAATCAAACAAAGTCCGATTACGCGCTCACCAAATTTCCCATAATATACAGACAAGTTCACATAAAATTTTATCTTCTAATGGAACTTGTGGCTCATATGGAGAGGTACTAAAGAGTTCTAATGAAAAACTAGATGCCGGAGCGGAGTGGAGGACGGTATCTGGCCCATCACCGGTCCAACTGTTGTCACGTGTGGCCCGTAGGGCCGTATAATTGGGGGGTGCAGGGGGAAGTCCCCCCGTTGTATGGTACAGAATTATTAGGGTTGGAATAGATTAGGGCTATATATACTCTCTATTGTAAAAACCCTAGCCGATTTTTGGATCATAATAATACAGACTCGCTCTCGCTCCCGTGGACGTACCTGATCTTGGGGAACCACGTAAATTCATGTGTTGATTTCTTTACTGTTTTTCGTATGCTGTTGTGTGCGTGTGGTGATTACTCTAACATCTTTGATCTTTTTCTTCAGCCAATCGTAAACTCGCTCCCTCACATTGTCATCTATGCACTCCTCAAAAGTATTTCTCACATGCAACTTCCTCCACAAAGTGATAGCAAAGGGGTATTGAAAAAAAAAAATGATCTAACGTCTTATCCCTCCTCTCCACACAGCGCACATACAACATCACTTGTCATGTTCTTTCTCCTTAAAATATCCTTTACTGCCAAAATGTTATCTAAAACCTTCCAAAGAAACAAGGCATACTTAGGCGGCAACTTAAAGGCCCATAACTTTTTCCACAAATCAGTCGATACACCCTCTGTCTCATCCACGTACCTGCCATAAAACTGTTACAAAATAAGAAAATTTGTAAGAAAATTTGTCTGGAAAGGCCCCATTCCTTGTACCCGCCCAATATACTCGATCGATCTTGCTTTTCCCGACGTGGGATATAAGTGGCAACAATTCTTTGTGCCGCCTCTGGAGGAAAAATAGCTTCCACCAAGTAGACGACCTCTAATCAATTAGAGAACCCACTCTCAAATCCTCAAACAAAACTCATAACCTCAAGACCTACAAAAGACTAAAAGATCCCTTTTCCAATTAGCCAACCTATTCTCAATTCTTCCCAACACCCTTTCAAATAAATCACCCTTACATTAGGCAAAATTCATATCTGCACCCAAATAAATACCCGGTTTAGCTACCACTTTGATCTGTAGGACCTCAAACAAATAACTCTGTCATTTTTGGAAATGGCTACAATACACACTCTTTATTTGGGTGTACCATATGCACTTATTGTATGGTCCAGATTGTGTCACCTCATCGATAATCGTAACATTTTTTAATTTTTTGTAACTTTTCGGCAATATGATTCGTAACATTTTCTATGATCCGTAACATTTTGGTATGTCTCATAACTTTTACAAAAAAAAAATTCGTAACCTTTACAAAAAATTCGTAACTTTTCCAAAAAATTCGTAACTTTTCTAAAAAATTCGTAACTTTTATAGGGGTAAGGGGTGTGTATTGTAGCATTTTCCGTCATTTTTACCTAAAAGTGCTAAAAGTCATTTTGCCTAAAAATGCTAAAAGTTTGATTTCTCCTTAATTGACGCAGTAAAAGTCAAACCAAAAAAGGGAGGGATTGAAAATAAAATAAATAGCACCTACGATGCATTTAGGCTTTAGCAATGGAAAATTTAACTACTAAAAGTCACGGGTGCTAAAAATGGGAAACTCATATGCTACACTCCCTCTGTCCATTTTTAATAGTTGAGTATTCCATTTTGGTTTGTCACTTAATAAGTGTGTGTTTTGAAAAGTTAACGTACAAAAGTTTTATAGAATTATTGTTTTGCCCTTTTGAAAAATTAATTGGTATAAGTGGAGTATAATTTAAGAAAATTGATATAAAAATTGATGTGACATGTGTAAAGTGAATGTAAAAAGTGATGTGAAATCTGTAATGATATTTCTTTAATAACTTGAATTTATGAAGCAACACAATTAAAAGGGGACGGAGGAAGTATTAGGTAATTTTGACCCAAGCAGTAGCCAAAAATTTTGACTCCACCTTGTTGTGAGTCGCAGTGCCATTATACAAGTTCAATATTGTATCTATTATCCAAGGTCTATTATTGCAGGTCCATAAAACTTGACCAAGTTATATCCTCGAGTTCAGCCGCATTTGAGATCTGTCACGTTTGGCCACTTTTTGGGTCATATCATCGTACAGGCTTTTTGCTGTTCTGTCATCGTGGGTGAGGGATGGCGAATTTTTTTTTTTTAATGTGGAGTGGAAAGGTCCCGCTCTGATACTATGCGAAAACTTTATATCTATCTTAAAATCAATTGACAATGAGTGAAGAAACCCTAACATATATTAAGTGAAATCTTGCTTAACAAGAAAGTGCATAAATATGGCCTCTCAAACATCAACCGCCGGGTCCTATTGTGCACTAGGTGCCTGGCAAGCAAGGCCCCTAAATCTCCAAATTTCTTGTTGAACTAGTTCCTTTTCTTTATTTATTTTAGTCTTCTATGGATGGTTGAGTACTAAAACTAGACAAGTTGGATCCTAAGTTAATAAAATCCATGCATGTTCTGAACTCAAAATTTAATTTGCTATGCAATGTGCATGTCCTAAATCTCTGTCTTCATTTCCTTATTGAGGCATTTACAGGCCGCTCCAGTTTTTGGAAGGCCTGCACCGCGCACTCCTTTCTCACTCCAAGAATACACCAGTAACTCCAAGAATTCTCCCGTCAGGCCTGATAGCTATGCAGCCTGCTAGTCCCCATGTGCCATCAGATTTTAATTTTATTTTTTTTTACTTTTAATTTTAAAACCTCAAATCCTGTGAAAGTGCCTAAACCCTAGGGTACCCTATGAAAGTACCTAAAATTCTAAGGTATCTTATAAAAGTGCATAAATCACTAAAACCCCTATAATAGGTAAATGCACCCTAAACCTAAACCCTAAGGCCCCGATTGGATGGGGTATTATTTTCAGGGGGATAAGTTTTAGAGGGGGATAAGATAAAAGGGGGTATTATTTTTGGATGGAGGCCCAGATTGATGTGATGTTTATGGAGGAGGATAAAAAAATAGATGGTTTGGATGAATGATTAAACAGGGGGATAACTTTTGGCTTGGTTTGGATAACTTAAAAATAAGAGGGGATGAATGTGGAAAAAGCTGTTAAATGACTTATTTGCCCTTGTGGTGTACCAGACATTTATTAATGATTAATTTAATTATATAATTACATGAAATAAATTAATTTTTTATTCTTGGATGATTTTAAGTTTAATTAGGTTATTTGACTGGAAAAAAATAATTTTTTTATTTTTTTAAAAACATTTTTTTTAATTAAACATTTGAATGGTTGGTTGTCATAAAAAAAAATTGAAGTATTTTTTTTTTCATTTGTTGGGTTATCTTATTTTGTTTTTGATTACGTCAACACAATGAATAATAAATGAACAAACTAAAACATTTATTAAATGGGTCAATCATTCAAAAAAAATTACAAAGAAATTATATTAAACTCTGAAAGAATTAATACAAATTTATTTGAGATACAATTAAAAGGAATTTAAAAAAACGATACATGTGGGCTCAAATAAATATACTAATTTATTTGAGATTTATTAAAAGGACAATAAAGTGCATAAGTACGAGTTTATTTAATAAACTTTCATCAATTTCGATCTATTGACGTTCAAAGCAAAAGCTCCATCCGTCGAACAATGGAAATTGTTTGTTCTTGATATTTATAGCCCGTGGATGAACCTACATAAAGAAGGGGAAAATTTAATGAATATTAAATAATTTGGCCAATATTAAATATGAAAAATGTTATAACTTACTTGGATATAACTAGTCCACACTTCATTTGCCGCAAGAAACTTTTTTTCATTTGCATCCCAAGAAAACCCTTCATGCATAAGGATTTGATGAACTATGGTATAATAAGTAAACTTCCATGCCTTAATCTTACCTTCTATGTGAATTTCCGTTATACCACTTTTAGGGTAAGACTTGGCCATTTGATTTTTCAACACTTGTAGGTAGCCGGGACGAAACCCGAAATCTGATTGCCAGACTTCCATTTGTACAAGGCTTGTAAGACATTGTACTAAAGTCTGCTCCTCATTGGAACTCCAAGTCCGGCGGGGGTTGGTCGTACTCCGGCGTGGCCTTGACATGATGCACAAGAAAATAGGCAGTGTTTGTAAAAGAGGTTATAATGAAGAGCTTGTGGTACAATTTTCTCCAATACTTCACCTTAGAGTCGATGTGGGGCGAGGCCTTTAGGTTGCTATCCGGTAACACCTTCTCCAACTCCTTCTCAATCAAGGTGAAGAAACCGGGTCGGAAGCCATTATCGGCGCTCCATTTGTCCGAGATTTCATTCACCATGACTTTAATTAGAGCATCCTCTTCAACTTTCCTCCAGGTTTGACGGGCCCTTGGTATCTTTTTGGTAGACACTTGGCCTTCTTGGGTTTCCATTGACGTAAATGCTAATGAATTGGAATAACATACAAGTTCACATTGAATGAGGCATAACAATTATAAAGTTTAAATTACAAGTACTTGAAAAGGTAATACAAATTGTTGAAACGAAGTCCTAAATCAAACCCCATACAAATAAGTTGTTCATACAAATACTTAAAACAAAGTTCTTAATAGAAACTCCTACATAACATCCTCATAAATCATGGTGGATAAACCTCTTGTCCCCCACCATTTGCTAGTCAATGGTTGTACATGGTAGTAGCCAACACATCCCTCTCGGCAGTCCATTCATTAGAAGTGTCTATGGTAGTAATGCGATCATCATCTACCTGGACATCGTGGAGGTGTTCTTGTTCCCATTGCGTGTACTCCAACTCAACCGGATCATTGGGAATCTCTCTTTTAATTAGGTTATGGAGAAGACAACATGCCGTAACGATATGGGTTTGAGTCTGGATGGGGTAAAAGGAGGGAGACCTCAATATTGCAAATCGCATTTTCAAAACCCCAAAGCTTCTCTCAATGACATTCCTAGCAGCGGAGTGCTTCATGTTGAAGTACCCCTCTTTGCTAGCCGGCATGTGACCTTGCCTCCAAATGTTAAGGTGATATTGTTGTCCTCGATACGGTGCTAGAAAACCCTCCCCGTTTGTGTATCTGCCATCCACAAGATAGTAATGTCCTGTAACCAATCGAAGTTACGACATTGCAATATTTGAAAGGAGGGTTCATAAATGTAATGGATGGAATGGAAAGGGGATAAATTGCAACATACCACGGGGGACTTTCAAACCATTGGGTCTTGCGATGGCGTCTCTAAGGATTCTAGAGTCAGTAGCTGACCCTTCCCAACCAGACAAGACGAACACAAATTTTAGGTCTCGCGTACAAACACCTAAAATATTTGTGGCAATGTCTCCCTTCCTTGACCTATAGCGAGGCTTGTCGGCAAGGGGATTTACTGGCACGAAGGCCCCATCCAAAGCCCCAAGACAATTCTAGACAATTTGAGTAGTTTGTTGGAAGTAAGTACATGAAGTGGAATTGAGGAAAGAAATTGGATTAAGTAGAAAAAAATTTAATGGAAGTGTACCTGAAACCAACTCCATCTATTATCATGGTAGTTCGCAAGTACGGGCTCAGCGCTTACAAAGAGCATTCTATGAAGGCGTAAGACAGCTTGGAGTACAACATTAAAATGTTTGCTTATCGTTTCTGTCGATCTCCAAAACTGATGGTGGGTACGCCTTTGCTTCGTATGGTGCGCAAGGATCCATAAAAAAATAGCTACCCTCTCCTCAAGTATTACGCACCTAGAGTCCCCTAGCCCAACACTTCGCACTAAACAACACAATCTAAAAAATGTGTGTCTGCTTACCCTCAACTGATCATGGCACTCAAGCTCACTACCATTAACGAGCCTATTGACAGCATTTACTTGTGTCTGGTAGAAGTCGGGATTTTAGGTACACTTTGGACGGGGATACTGAGCCGTTGATAGGATGAACAAGTAAAGGCGAAACACCCCCATTGCAGCCTGAATGAAGGTGTTTAACGCAATCATTGCCTCTTGCTCTTCTTTTCTCCGTAATTGTTTTCTTGTGAGTCTTGTCATCCTAAATACCTAACATATTTCGCAAACCAAATTTAACCACAAACGATATTGTCATGGCCTTATTTTAATATTTTGTATAAGGTTTGATGTTCTGTTTTACTTCCTTGTTAAGGCTTATCTTAAAGACCAACATCAAATTGGATTAAATACAAAACTCATACAGTATCAATAGGACTAATTTAAGGTCTGTTTATTTTTTAATTTATGAAAACACATATACACCACAACTAGATTTGAAAATGTGTAGTCCCAAAACAATCTCAACATTGAAACAATCTTTCAAAACCTTAGATTTCCCACTTTTTGAATCAAAACCCTAGTCTTTATGAAGCAACAGATTTGTCAAAACCAATGATCTGTTTTACTCCAAAACTACTCAGATCCATAAACACAGATAATGATAGAGAGGTATTTGAGATGGAGATAAAGCAACATAAATCGAAACCCAGATAATCGCAACAAAATCGCAACCCAGAAGACTACACAACAGAAAATACCAACAAAATCGACACAAATCTTCCATACCTGAGATGTTTTGATGAAGCAACAGATCGCAACCCAGAAAATCGCAACAAAATCGCCACAAATCACAACCCACAAGCTCTGTTCGAACCACAGCTGAATCACTACAACAATGGTGTGGATCGATTGTGTAACGGGGATAACAAGGGGTGTTATCATCAAAATTCCAACCTTCTACTCCCGGATAACTTTTGGGTAGGGTGAGGGCAGCCCAAAAGTTATCAGGGACAACAACCTTCGCGAGGGAAATGGTAGACAGGGTGAAGAGATATTAGGGACGAATAATGGGGTTGCCAAACTCGGTATAAAGGTGGGGTCCCCCTGATAAGAGGGGGTCAAAACTTATATGGGGGAATATCCCCCATCCAAACACCCCGCAAGGTACCCCATGAAAGTGGCTAAACCTAAACCCTAGGGTACCCTATAAAAGTGCCTAAAATCCTAAGGTATCCTATGAAAGTGCCTAAACCATTAAAAACACTATAATAGGAAAGTGCAACCTAAGTGCCTACGCCCCCAAAAAGAGTGATTGACTTTAATGAAGTTAGTGGTAATTAAAAAGAATGATTGGAGTTAGTGGTAACAAATATTTATTTTTTGTACTGGCCGGTAATAAATCCTTCCTTCTTTCTTTTTCGTGAAACTTGAATTAAATGAGTTCAAATGAGATGAACATGTTGGGCCGTAATTTTCCCATTATATCGGGCTAAATACCCAACAAGCCCAATAGCAGAAAGTCCACCTTTGACCCTGATCACCGGTCCAACAGTTCATGTTAAAAATGGGCTATCTGTTGCCGCCTGCTGGTGCTAAAAAACACGTGCCAATTGAAATGCGGCTGTGAATCTGTGATATTCCATATCAATTTTTTTTTGCTAAGCTTCCATACCAATTATGTTACGACCATGAACACATTTCACACACAAATTACACAATTACACAAACGTTTACGTCATGTATGAAGCACACACGCACTGATTGTACAAAAGATAAACATATCGAGACTCATACATTAAACGTTTTAGCAGTGGCGGATCAATTTTACCTCAAATGAGAGATTATCAGATAAGGGAATCTTGATTCCTATGTCAATCATCACAAGAAAAAAAAAAAAAAAAAACAAATTCATTTGATGTTGACAACTATCTCAACATAATACCACCATGCTTCCTCAAATGCTCTCTTAATGGCCATATTGTTTCGAGTAATTGCACAGTAATCTTCCAACGTCTCTACGTGATGTCTCAGTACTCTCTACAAATATACATTAATATATCATTGTTTGTTTTTATAATATAAAATTAAGAGTGCATTCTCCCTAAATATTTTATGTTATCTTTGTCTTCCTAAAAGTACCAAAATATCCATCATTCTTGCTAAATTATTGGTTCATTCTTCCTAGTTGGTATTTTTTGGTCTTTTTGATCTTTTTAAGATTTGAATTAATTTTCATTTTTTGCAAGTGGCATTGAAACAATACCACGTATACGTATTGTCGCCCCTATAACACATTTATCTTCCTAAAAGGAAATAGAGCTCTACTTGTCGGTCCCTTATGGCACAATATGCGAGACACAAAATTATTTTCCTTTGAAACTTTATTTGTAAAAATTTGGATTCTGATTTAGTACTATTATAATTAAATGCTCGAATCATTCAAATGAGATCCAATAGCGTGGAGCCCATGAAGTGGTCGGTACAAAATCGGTATAAGACATGTGGTACCCAGAGTGGGATTACTGTAGCAAGTTATATCTGAAACGTGCTTAAAAAACACGCATCGTTTGATAAGGGACGCTGATAAATCCTAAAGGACTCCCCTTCACACCTCATCGATGACGTCACCATTGCCTTTATATAACTAGTTCCTTCATCCGTGGATCAATCATCACAATTACACAAACCTGAGCTCTCTTCCTCTCAGACTCTCTCTTCTCTCTCTCTCGTGACACCTGAAGAACAGTGAGGATTTGTACTGGAAAATGGGGATAAATGGGATAGTATTACCGGAAGAAGAGCACCCAGTGAAGGCCTTCGGATGGGCAGCTAGAGACCCATCTGGCATTCTCTCTCCCTTTAATTTCTCCAGGAGGTACGTAAAACTGTCGATTCACTTCTCTATTCGCCGGATTGATTTCGATTTCTGCTGATTCTGTTTTGGGTAAATTCTAGTTTCAATGGATTCAACAAGTATTCATATGTACTGAAATTTTAGAATTTTACCCAGAAACATACGTGTTTTAGATCGCTCTCTCCTAGTCGTTGGTCTCGTGTTCACAACAGGTTCTGTCAACTCACTAGTTCGTACAAGACTTTGCTCTGGTTTTCACTGGGGCCGTTGGAGGCTGGTGGGAATGATATTCGGGGATTAGTCGAGTTGGGCGTAAGCTAACGCAGACGTCTTGAGTTATAAGAAAAATATTAATCTTTGGGGTTATGTTTATAATATATCGAGAACTTTGTATGCAAATAGCAAAGCTTTATTACCGTGCAATTTTTGGGACTGAGCTCGCCGGTGCAATTATGGATGCTATTAGAGCTAAACTGAGATCGTGGTCCTCTGTGACGTTTGCAGCTCAAAATAGAAGGGTGTGTGAGGCTTGGTTACCAGATACTCCATTTTTAGGGTTAGATAGGTGTAGATAATTTTCTCCCTCGATTGTTTGTAGGTTTTTTTCCCGGGGGTATTCCCCTGTGGTATTTTCTGTATCTTTTTTGCTCGCTTTTCGGTGAAATGAATTCACTTACCAAAAACAAAATTTTTTTTACCGTGAGTTGTGTTCATTTCACCACCCAACTTGCCCATAGCTTGCTCCACAATATGGATAAATTGTACTTTATATATTTTCCTTCTTCTTGTTGTTGATGATGGTGCTGGTGATGATGATATTTATATGGTGCGAGGGTTTAAGAAATTTATTGGTTTTTACAGGGAAACAGGGGAAGAAGATGTGAAGGTAAAGGTTTTGTATTGTGGTATCTGTCACTCTGATCTTCACAACATTAAGAATGAAAGAGGCACAGCCAAATATCCCATGGTTCCTGGGTACGTGCCATTTTCAACCTCTTTCTCTCAACATATATGTACGTAGATGCTTGGACATACACAAACAATGTATATACACATGAGAGCAACCTGAAACGAGTATGTATTGGATTTCACTCAATTAAACCTTCTCGTACTTTAATCTTACCAAATCATTACTTTCTGCAGTTTTTGTGGGTTCCAAGCATGAGCGGAGGTATTAAGGGCACGCCATTCGTAAAATTTCACTCACACATAAAGAGATACCGATTTTGCTCTTAGCATACTATTTTTTGTGGGTTCTATCTGCGCACGTAGTGATTTAATGTTGCATTAGGATACCACGTGCCATTGATACATATCAACGATTTCTTTAGATGTAATCCTTCCTTTTGACATATATGTTCAATAAACATTAGAAGAAGAACCAAAGTCAATTTTTTAATGTCACCTCACGGAAAATATTATTTCCTAATTGGCCCCCTCGCGAGTGGAAGTCCTAGGTTCGCTACTGGTTCCAAACTGTATTGTAAGCTATTGCCACATTAGTAACCGAGGATTTATGCGCATAATAAACTTAAGATTAACACAATACTTAATAGGAATTGTGTATCTGTAATCATGGCCGTGGATGAACTTGGCTAGCCTTTTCTTGTTACAGAAAGATGGCAGTATGGTAAGTCTTCTTATTGCTAATGATAGGACTTCACTACATATAACTAACATGTACATTGAATTGGTGGTGATCACTAGCCCCAATTCTTATCGTCGTAGGACTCTACCTATCACAATCCTATATGACGAGTAGTCAAGCACGTAGACGTCAAGATCCCACAGCTACTAAACCTGTGCTAGTGAGAAAATTTTGGGTGCGTGTAGGGTATGTAAACGTGGCGCCCGGCACCACATCCGAGCCGTCCAAACATGTTTTGGACGGCCCAAATCTGCAGTGGTATTTTTGTAAATTTTTGGGCCAAATTTACTCCCGCAGATCTAGGCCGTCCAAAACATGTTTGGACAGGTCGGATGTGGTGCCGGGCACCACGTGTATATACCCTACACGCACCCAAAATTTTCTCGTGCTAGTATTTAGCAAATACATGATCAAGCAGTGAACACATAGCAACTATGCTAACACAAAACACTTTAAACGTACACCTTACTTAGACATGAGATGACAATCTTTCACTGCGTTTTTACAGAACACCAAAAAAATATGAGCATTACTATGGTAGTCACAACTTTTACGTTGTGGTGTGTGATAAAACAAATTGATCAATGCAGGCATGAGATGACCGGAGAGGTGATTGAGGTGGGAAGCAAGGTAAGAAACTTCAAAGTCGGTGACAAAGCTGCCGTAGGGGTCATAATTGGATCATGTGGATCACCTAGCTCATGCCAATACTGCGCCAAGGATCTTGAGAACTACTGCTCCAAACGTATGCTCACTTATAATTCGGCATACTATGATGGAACTTGGAATTATGGAGGTTACTCTGACATAATTGTTGTGAACGAGTACTTTGTGTATCAAATTCCCTCTAACTTGCCTCTTGATGCTACTGCTCCTTTGCTCTGTGCTGGGATCACTACTTACAGTCCCTTGAGGTACTTTGAACTCGACAAGCCCGGTATGAGCATTGCTGTTGTGGGCTTGGGTGGATTGGGTCATATGGCTGTGAAATTTGCCAAGGCTTTTGGGGCAAAGGTCACTGTGATTAGTAGATCTTTGAGTAAGAAGAAGGAAGCCATTGAACATCTTGGTGCTGATTCATTTCTTATTAGCAGTGATGCAGATCAGATGCAGGTGGGTGAGCGAGTTTTTGATTTATTAGCAGTAATCATGGGTTGGACTGATTTTCATGTTTGATTGTTGGTTTATGTAGGCTGCTGCGGGTACTTTTGATGGTATTATTGATACGGTCTCTGCACTTCACCCTATCATGCCGCTGATTAGTCTCTTAAAGCAGGATGGGAAACTTATTTTGCTTGGATCCAAGACCATTGACTCACCAGTTGTGATTGGTGGTAAGTATTTCTCATCATTTCACTTTTTGATACAATGAAGCACTTGAACAGCCTCCATTTACCTTGACTCCCGCTCCAAAATCAAAGCCAAATACGCCGGGTGTGTGGTAGCAAGGTGGTTTGGGGTTAAGGGATGGGGGCTAAGGATCTGGTCTCCTTATTTCCTTGGCAATGAGATAGGATTTGACATCTTGTTTCCCTTTACACCACACTTATAAGGGATCAGACTATTTCCCTTGAAAGGATTAGAAATAGTTGCGTATAATTTTGGTCATAGAGTCTATGTTACGTGGATTCTCCTACACATAAAAGACCCATGTCAGAAACTCGACACTTGGACAAGGTTATGGAATTTGTGTCTGACAAGCAAGCATTTTTCGCAATTTTATTTTCAATGAACTCTGCTTATAACTCCAATATAATTCATGAATGTCCATGACACTGGTGAACAGCATTTACACAATAAAACAAAGAAATATTGTACAAAATATTTATATCTTGGCGTTTCCCCTTGTGCTTGAGATGGAAATTAGAAGATTTGGAGACCTAGACACGCACACACGCCCGACACCCAAACCAAGTTTATGGAACTTAGTTTAGGGGTGTGTAGCTTTTGGGAGGTAGCTTCTGCATTTTTATTGATGATAATGATAATTCTGACACAGCTCAACATGAGCAAAAAACAAGTTAAAAAGCTAATTTTTAGAAGCTACCAATTTGATGTTTTAGCCTTTATATTAAAGGATCAGCCTTTAAAAGAATCTAAGTTTTGACAAAAAAATTTCACCTTAGAATAACCTAGCACTTGCTAGTGAGTCCTCATTCTATCTGACTCATTCTCCCTCCTCTGTCTTCCTCTCTTTCTTTCTATCCTGCTCCCCCGAGTTTCTGATTTTTGAGTTTCAAACTCTTAATTTTTTTTTCTAGACTAATATGTTGCTAACAAGGAATCTGGAATGACAGAGAGGAAGGTTGTGGGCACGAGTGTTGTTGGGAGTGTGAAGGAAGCACAAGAAATGCTGGATTTTTGTGCTAAGCACAACATAGTATCAGACATCGAACTCATTCAAATGGACTATGTGAACACTGCAATGGAGCGGCTGGAGAAAGCTGATGTCAAGTACCGATTTGTCATTGATGTTGGTAACTCATTGAAAACTGCCTAGGCGTAGCCTCCTTGCTCTTGGACTCTATGTTCTTTCAGTCCTCACTGCAGTGTATTTTGTAGCTTTATGAGCCATTATGAATCACACGTCTGGGGGAAATCTTGTTCTGATTGATCGAGTTCTAGTTGCGGATATTGTGTTCGTTTTGGTTTCTGAAGAACGTGGCATATAGTGAATGCATGTTTTTCGTACACTTGTATATCTGTATCTTGTAAACCTTGATGGTTATATAAATGGAAGTTATGTTGTTCTAGACAGATTTCCTTCTAATGAAGTTATGCGCGTGCACACACGGATTTCCACAAGTACGGTTATTTACATGCAATATATAGGAGTTGCTGATGAAAGGGGAAACATTGTTATCAGCTGGAATAACAATGAACTGTTATAACAGAACCAGGAGCACTGATGCTAGAAAAAAGGGAAAATGAAGGCAAATTGTTACAAGTGCAGTGAAATGAAAGGGCAGAATATACCTCTTAGACTGATATGTACAAATCTGGCATAAGCTTGAATCTGAAATATGTTACGGTGCTGCTCCTAATCTCATAGTTCTAGAAGTGAAGTGATTAATCGATGCCTACTAGGTGTTTGTTAAAATGCTACTGAGAGAGAGTTATCTTATCAACCCTTGTTTTTTTTTACCCCCATGGCCTTGCAAGTTGCAGTAAATCTAGCGATTAAGACCAAGGGTTTATTAAACAATGATCTAGAATCACTGCATGATCTACAGAACGGCAA
This sequence comes from Vaccinium macrocarpon, assembly GCA_022606695.1. Classification (NCBI taxonomy): domain Eukaryota; kingdom Viridiplantae; phylum Streptophyta; class Magnoliopsida; order Ericales; family Ericaceae; genus Vaccinium; species Vaccinium macrocarpon. The sequence goes on along the minus strand of CM040180.1, from coordinate 38,022,951 downwards.
AGTAAATAAGATAACTTTCTCTTGGTAGCACATAACTCTTTAACCGGGGGGAAAAAAAATTATGTTATGCATGAATTTCATAAAATGAAACACATTCCGTTTTTTTTATTATCATTATCAAAATAGGTAGACAATAATATTAAGTTCAACACATCACCCATAGTAGTCATTAGTCAATAAATGCCTTAGAGAGAGAGAGAGAGAGAGAGAGAGAGAGAGAGAGAGAGAGGAAAATCCAAAGTGCTCTAGTGGGGTTTTTGTTCAGATGGATTTGAAGCTTTCTCCGCATAGAACGACTTTCTTTCTTTCCTCTTAGATCTCACGTCCAGGCCTTCAATTCAATTTTGGGGTGTAATAGTGAGACAGCGAGCAACGGAAAAGAAGAAAAGAAACAGAGAACTAAGGCCTCTTTTGGGTTATAATCCAATAATCTGGATTATTGGATTATTCGTTTGTCCTTATTTATTTTTTTTTTTGCATCCGTTAGTTTTATCAAGATTTTGTAGTTTTTGGATTCCTCTCGACGAGAGGAATCTAACAAGTATAAAATTATGGTCAAAACTCAAATTTTTTTGAATAAAACCAAAATAGATGGATTATTTGGCCAATAATCCAAGTATTTCGGTTTCATTCAAAAAAATATTTGGTTTGACCATAATTTTGTATTTGTTAGATTCGTTTCATCGAGAAGAATCCAAAAACCACAAAATTTTGACGCAAAACTAACAAATGCAAATTTTTTTTGAATAAAGACAAAATGAATAATCTAATAATCCATAATATGGATTATTACCCAATGGAGGCCAAAGTACTCCATCCATCCTAATTTAGTGGTTCCTTTCGGGAATTCTAACTAATTAGGAGAACATCATCATTACACTTGTCATATTTTTGCTTTCCTCCTTTTTATCCTTCAATACATCACCATTACATTTACTTATTTTGAAAAAGTCAGATAAAATAGTTAACTCAACACTTTTTTTCCCATTACTTTTCAATTGGGACATTCTTTTTGGGACAACAAAAAATATCATGACAGACTAAAAATTGGGAACAAAGGGAGTAATATATAAGTTAAAAATTACACTAGGTTCCCTCCAACTATATAGTTATAGTCCTAGCCCTTATCTTATTATGGATAATTATATTATGGTCTACGCCGTTACCAATTAATTAAATAATCAACTATGAAGGTCTATAACAATTCACATTATACATTTGGGTCCCACACATGCGGTAGGCCCACAAAGTTGGGTTCGATTAACCAAACATATTTATATGCACATAAAAAAAATCCATGTCTCACAAAATTATATATTATAGTTACATGCAACAGAATTACTAGAAAAAATCAAAATTTGGCACGAGTCTCTACAATCTCTCCCACTTCAATGAATTTCATCCCAGAAATTTGTCACACACCTCAAGAAAAAAAAAAAACTAAGTCAGGAATCAAGATACATTAGAAGGACTTTAGATAATTAATTCAAAAACATATAATACAAATTTAACAAAAATTCAGAAACGAAGAACAAAACACAAAAAACCAAAACTTCAAGTATAAAAGACTTTAAGGAGACTGAACACCTCATCGATGACGTCAGTATTATTGTGGATATAAATGTAAGAAAATCAAGTCGACTCTATCTACCTTCTCTCTCTATCCATTGTGAAAGTGAGAGTGAAAGAGTAATAAATGACACCACCAGAAGAAGAGCACCCAGTGAAGGCCTTTGGATGGGCAGCTAGAGACCCATCTGGCATCCTCTCTCCTTTCAATTTCTCCAGAAGGTATAAACTGTCGACTCTCTTCCATTTCCAACTGAAATTTCAATTCTCCAATTTTGCTATGAATCCAACAAAAATTAAGACTTGTTTTCAATAGTATATGCAAACATATAGGGCAGCGAACTGATTGGGCTTTCGGAAATGATGGGTTTTTTGTTTTTGCAGGGAAACAGGGGAAGAAGATGTAAGGGTAAAGATTCTGTACTGTGGGATTTGTCATTCTGATCTTCACAATGTCAAGAACGAAAGAGGCACTGCCAAGTACCCCATGGTTCCTGGGTATTTTTCATTGCAACCCCACTTCATCTCTATTCTCTATAGACATATGAAACAAACCCTTGCTCTCCTTTTTTAGTACCACTATTTATTTATGATCATCAACCCTTGATTCTTTCTTTCGAAAATTGTCAAATTTCACTATTTTCAGCGTTGGTATTGTTGTGGGTTTCACCCCAAAACACGCGAGGATCGTTCCATAAGAGTATTATACTCATTCAACGTAAATTAAATTAGGATCCGGTGCATTAGTGCTCGTATGATCACACCCAAGGACTTCTGGGGGAGTCATTCGACATTAGTTAAATCAGGGGCGGACGCAGAATTCTTTAATGCAGGGACCAAATTACATGTATTCGTAAATTAACAACAAAATATCATCATTATATACTAATAGCACAATTTTGAGGATAACTTTCTTCATAATTTTCACAAATGAAACAAATAATATTTTAGGGACAACCGGGGCTATGCAGGGGCCTGGTCCCGCTTGCACCCCTACGGCCCGATTGGATGCCGGATTAGTTTTAGGGGTATTAAATATGGAGGGGGTATAAAATAGTAGGAGGTAATATTTATGGAGGGTGGTCCCACAGTGATGTGACATTTATAGAGGGGGGATTAAGTAGTACTTGGTTTGGATGATTTTGTGAGAAGGGGTATTAAATTTGGGTGGATGATGTAAAAAACTGTCAAAAGACTTTTTTACCCTTGTTTGAATATTCGTATTAGTTTTGTGTTTTTTTAATTAGACAAATCTAATAATTAATTTATTTATTATTGAAATTCAATAACTAATTAAGCTATAAGATTTAATTGTAATTAATTTTTATATTAATTTTTTTATTATAAAAATTAATTTATATGTTTACTTTTTATTATAAAAATTATTGAATCGGATCATCTTTTAGGAGTTTTCAAAAAGTATGTCAAAAAACTAACGAGATTTTTGGGTAAAGAATGTATACTAACGAGATTTTTGGGTTTTAATTTTTATATTAATTGTTTTATTATAAAAATTAATTTATATGTTTACTTTTTATTATAAAAATTATTGAATCGGATCATCTTTTAGGAGTTTTCAAAAAGTATGTCAAAAAACTAACGAGATTTTGGGTAAAGAATGTATACTAACGAGATTTTTGGGTTTTATAATTATTTTATTATAAAAACTAATTAATGTTTTATTATTTTTGGGTAAATAATACTCCTAATTTTTTAGTACATTTTCAAATAATAAAAAAAGAAAACATAGTACATGGGATTGTCTTGGGAGGGGTATTGGGATGGGGTATTAAAAGGGGTACAATGGTCATTTTCCAGGAGGTATTAGGGGGTCATAAATATGGACACCCCCTGGGGTGTCCATAAATAACACCCCTGAAGGGGTGATATTTAGTCCGGGTGATAAATAACACCCCTGCACTTATTTTTGGCAAACCATTCCATAGCCGTGGGCCCGGGCATAAATAAGACCCCCCATATTTATGCCCCCCACTAAGACCCCATCCAAACGAGCCGCTAGGTCTGTCCCATCGTCCCATATTGCTTGTGTACGACAAAAAATAGTGTATTTTTTGGATAGGAAATAAAGTACTTTCCTTTTTTGCGATTTTTTTTATAAAATTGTTGGTACCATATTAGTAAAAATTAAAAATCTCAATTTTATGTTTAAATTGGCACAAAAAATGTCAAAAAAATATACGCGGGAGTATATGCAGTGTAAAGAACAAATTTGGGGCCCCTGTAGCACCCAATCCGCACTACAGGGGTGTGATGCTCATCTCAACTGTTCAAAAGTGTTTATAATTGTCCAAATTAAAACAAAACTTTTCTGGGGAAGAGTTATCTCTTTCATGGAAGAGTTTTATTTTAAATTCGGACCATTGATAGCTGCAATGATTGGTTGAGATTGACGCTACACCCCTGTAGCACGAAAGGGGCACTACAAGGATCCCAGATTCGTAAATAACATGGCATGTTGCATACCAAATGTTCCAATTAGGAAATTCACAAGCGTGTAAATACAACTTATACACGGCCGGTTAGCGGCTACAAGCTTGAATTCCAGTCCTACTACGACTTCACTTACAAGAACTCCTTCAGGCTATAGCATGTAAAGATCAAAATTGTGTACTTTAGACTCTACGAGTTTTACCCGAAAGACCTTGTCAAAAGATCAAAAGATAACAACTGTTACATGATACAGTTAGATCAATAGGATCGAATTTAGTGACATGTCCATCCGTTATTTGGATTTTGTAACGATGATAAGTAGGAGCTGTAAGTTCAAATTCCAACAGTTATCCCATGCTTTGTCCTAATTGTTTTGATCAATGAAGGCATGAGATGGTGGGAGAGGTGATTGAGGTGGGAAACAAGGTAGGAAAGTTTAAAGCTGGGGACAAAGCAGGTGTGGGAGTCATAATCGGATCTTGTGGCTCGTGCCACTACTGTGTGAAGGATCTTGAGAACTACTGCCCCAAATGTATGCTCACTTACAATTCGACGTACTACGATGGAACCCGGAATTACGGAGGCTACTCTGATGTAATTGTTGTGAACGAGCACTTTGTATATCAAATTCCTGATAACTTACCTCTTGATGCTGCTGCTCCTTTGCTCTGTGCTGGAATCACTACTTACAGTCCCCTAAGACATTATGGGCTTGACAAACCTGGTTTGAGCATTGGTGTCGTGGGTTTGGGAGGATTGGGTCACATGGCTGTGAAATTCGCCAAGGCTTTTGGAGCTAAGGTCACAGTGATTAGTAGATCTCCTAGTAAGAAGAAGGAAGCCATCGAAGGCCTTGGTGCTGACTTGTTTTTGATTAGCAGTGATGCCAACGAAATTGAGGTGAGCAAGCATCTGTTTTCTTTGTTAAGGGAAAGTCTATGTATTGTATTGATTTTCATGTTTCTTCACGTTAGAGTGCTGATTAATGCAGGCTGCTGTGGGTACTTTGGATGGTATTATTGATACGATCTCTGCAGTTCACGCTCTCATGCCATTGATTGGTCTCTTGAAGATTGATGGGAAACTTGTCTTGCTTGGATCACCAAAAGTGCTAGAGTTACCAGTCATGCCTATGCTTGGTGGTAGGCATTTATAGTTTTAACGGTTCCATTCAATTTCACATCACTTGAGAAACGATGACCTATATCCTGATAATATGATAGTCGTACCCATCTTTCCCGCTACTATTCCAAACACCATCTACACCACACAATTCAGTGAAACTCAACAGTCTGAAAAAAAATTCCGCCAAGATCAGTCGTAAAAATATTCATTATTAACTTCTATGATTAGTAATTAAAGTCTAAATTAAGTATTATCTCATTACGGCATATTGTGGAAACAAGTTTTCACAGCTATTAGCCTATTATTATTAGAGTGCCCCCAATATGTTAATTCTTTGGGTCTGCCACTGATCGCGAGTTAGCATTCGACTTCTGTTTTTCTTTTTAAAAGGGGTTTATCAGGGATTTGGTTTTTAATATGTTCTGTCGGACCCTGTAGAAGAATCTTTGGAAGGGGTTTGGTTCAATTAGCGTAGTACTTGCCATTTAGTCCTCCTCCACATCATCTGAAATGTTCAACCGCGCTTATTTTTTGGAAGAAAGGCTTTTGTTAATGATGAATGTGGGATGGCAGGGAGGAAGCTTGTAGGTGGGAGTGGCATTGGGGGTGTGAAGGAAACTCAAGAAATGCTTGATTTTTGTTCGAAGCACAACATAACATCGGACATTGAAGTCATTCCAATTGACTACGTGAACTCCGCCATGGAACGATTGGAGAAAGCTGATGTTAAGTACCGATTTGTCATCGACGTTGGCAACACATTGAAAACTGCCTAGTCATACCCTTCCGGCTCTTGAATTTGAGGCAAGTTCAAGAGCGTAACGTTGCCATAGACAATAAATGGATTGCACCTGGGGGTTTATTTGGTAATCCTCGCAGTCATTGTGAATAGCACCTCGTCAAGAAATCTCACCCTGCGTGAATAAATTGATGGAGTTTCTAGCTGTGAAGTTTGGAGATTCAAAGATGGTTTCGGTTTCTTTAAGTGGATGCCGTAATGCTAGTGTTCTGTATGTGTATATACCTTTATCTTGTCCCTTCGGGGACATCCGATAAAATTAGAACGATACTTGTATCTTGTATGTTTTGGTATTATATAAATTATGTTTGTTCTGGAATGATTTCATGTTTCATGGTTATGTAGATGGAAGCACCCGGCTTCTTTGCAGTACTATAGTTTGCACTGCAGGACACAGTGGCATCTTGGCTGCTTATCTGAATAGTTCATGGTCAAAGTTCGTCAGGGGTGGAGCTAGGATTATATTTTGAGGCGCCAAGCCTTGTGAAATTAAATATCTTAGACTCGTAATAAAATGCGAAATTTAATGATTTCAATTGTTAATCTACCTTAATCAAAAGGACAAGGAGCAGAAAAAGTTGCGGGGCTGTGGCCGCCTCCAACTGTTGATTGAATGGCTTTGCCCCCAATTTTTTGAAACTTTCTTATAAGTAAGATACATTTGCGAATCTATACCATTAAAAACACATTTGGACAGGTGCGCGATTACGCGTGATTACTCTGGTGGTCATTTGGCCAGATTTTAGATGGGACTATATGTCAGGAGATGATCAGGAAAATTGATACTATCCGCAGTAGTAGCAATTGAACTGTGTTCACAGAACCACTCATACTCTGCTCAGACGAGTTATACTATATATTCGCACGAGCTTGCCTCGTCACATTTTTATTGAGCTTGAGCTCGGCTTGTCATATTTAGTTCAAATGAGTTATATTGGCTCGTCAAATTTTTATTGAGCTTAAGCTCGGCTTGAGTTCGTTTATAAACTAAACGATTGAATCTAAACATTTAAAGTTCAGCTCGATTTAGCTCGTTTACTGCCTCTAGTTATACGTTATTGGGTGAAAATGAGAAAGCCATAACTTGAATTTGTAGACTGTGGGCCTGGTCTTTACCAAATTCAGCTCATTTTGTATAAACACATGTTAGCGATTGGGCACTTTTGGACTGTACCAATGTTTTGGTGTCTGCCTGTCTGGGCCCCGACTAATCCTGAGGTCCAATCCCACCGTCCGCTTGCGGGAGTACAATTATTGATTTGGTAGTATGTAAATGGAACAGTTACAACTTACAAGGCTAAGTATCTACTATGGTATTTTCGGTTGGATTTCACAACTTGTCGTTCAAGAATATAAAAATGTTGTAGTCTATTTGACAACTTGTAGTCTAAGAGTACCGAAAATACCGTAGTGGAACTCAGCTAATTAAGAGTAACAATTTACAATTTGCAAGTTGGTTTATGTTTATATAAAAATTTTATTCTCACAGTAATGAAGATGGTTTATGTTTATATAAAAATGCTATTCTCACATCACTCTGCTTAAATTATTGTTCTTTACGTATTATTCTTAACGAAAATAAACAAAACGTTTCCTTTGCAGCCACAGGCATAGAGAAATTGGAAAAAAGGGGGGCAAATATTAGATGGAAAAGCTGGAAAATCAAGACAACATAAAATCAGAAAATACAGAAAACCCACTGATGAGCAGGAATACAAGAAAAGAAGGAAGTGGGAAATTAAAGAGCACAGCGAAAAAAAAAAATTAAAAATGCTACTCCCTCCGTCCCTTTTTAAATGCGTCATTGAGAACACGTGCAATTTCAAATCCCTAAAAAACGTATTTCCCTATATAATTTTTTAATTTTCTTTATACCAAATTAAAGTGCTCATTGAGTACTTTAAAATTAAAGTGCTCATTGAGTACTTTAATTTGGTGCAAAAAAAATTTAAAAATATTATACAAAAGTACATTTTTTAATGTCCACAAAAATACACGTTTTCCAAAGTACTCACTTAAAAAGGGACGGAGGGAGTACCAACATAGAATAATGATTTTAACCCAAAGGTTAGTTTGGTGGTCAAGGTTAGGGGTTCAGGGGTTGTTTCTCCTAAGATATTATCAACTGTTTGAAGACCACATAGTTTGTCGAGTCATTTCTTTCATAACTCCAGAATTATTTGAGATACCCGCAAGTTAACCCAGACACTTGATTATAGAGGGAAAAAAAACCTAGACATGCGCATATTTCCGGAGTTCCAAACACAGATGCATCAGAACCACCTGATGTGTGTAGACCCCACATTTACTGCGTGGAACTAGAATCCGTTTGCTGACTTGCAAATTTTTTTTTTGTACATCTATATCTTGATTTGTACAATTTTATGTGTCCGATAGTCCGTGGCCCTTAAGATTGGGTCGCCCCGTGAGATAGGTAACGTAAGGCCTAATAAGTGGACAGCAGTGATATTATTAGCGTCTCCGTTTCGGTTTTTTCTGGTTTGGTTTCACGGGAATCCGGCTACCCCCATCTCCTCTCACGAGCTCCACTCCATCTCTCTCTCTCTCAGCTGTTTATATATAAACAGACTGTATCATCATAATTTCTGGCGCTGCACGTTTATTATCCAGCGCATATATAACATATAGATATATATAGAGAGAGAGGGATCGCCGGGTCAGTTCCAGAGACACAATTTTTTTTTTACACAAAATGTACATCACTTTATGTGAGTCCCATTTTGGAGTCCCACGTAGACAATCGGAGTCATTCAATTTGGGCCTTGTTCTCCTATAGATTTGAGATCCATTTTATGAAAATCTCATAAAAAAATTTTTTTATGGAGGGATGAAAAAATGTAGTAATTTTCCTATAGATTTTAGGAGAATTTTATGAAAATCTCATAAAATCACTTTTACACTTTATGTATTGAGATTGGAGTGTCATAAAATGTGAGATTTTATGTCTCAAAAATCTGTTGAAGA